>VZSR01000170.1:2166132-2288971 GCA_013398615.1 Brachypodius melanocephalos
ACAAGGTCTCACTCAAGTGCTCAGGGAATAGCTGGTTGCCAGCACTGAGGTCAGGAAAGAATTTTGCTCTTGGGACATACTGATAATGGCACTTGGGGTTATTTTGGCTTCCTCTGCTGCAGTGAGAGTGACCCCTGCTTAGAGCTTCTTCAGTCTCTTTTGGCTGGGTTGCTGCCTGCTGCTCATGCCCCATGACGATGGCCTCTCATGCCCTGCTGCTTGAGAGAGAACAGCTTTTTTTTTCCAGTGGTGGATTATCAAGTGTCCTTAGGTGTTTTTTTTACCTTCCTTTGCAGCACTGAGCAATGGCCTGTTGTCAGGGTTCCTTTGGGCCATTTTGGCTAGGTACTTCTGCTCATGCTCCACAAAGTGGCCTCTGTGGCCCACATCTTTAGGGAAGAAGCTTTCCAGACTTCCTATGTGCACCCCGAAACTGGCCATAACAATCCTGCTCATCTTTCCCCACTCTCAACATTGTTCTAAATCAGTCCAGCTCAATAGCAGGGGATGGCCAGGGATGGTGCTGTGCAGAAAGAACTGGTGCTGATTTAGAAAGAACTCTGTGGCAGCTCCCCAGGCCCACCCCCCATCAACTTCTGCCACTTGGCACAAGAGCAGTCTTCTGTGCACATGCTTACATCTGTAAGGGCATTATTTCCCATGGGAATGAGGCACCAGCCCATCACCAATGCCAGCACTAGCTTTCTCTTCTGGACCATAAATAATTTCTTGTAGACTGTTTCCCAGAGAAAGGGGAACCAAGTCATTCCTATTCCCACCTTTGTGGGTTTATCAGTGCTTTTTGGCTCTTCCATTGTAGGTCCCTGGCTGAACCTCTCTGACTCCTGGGCTCCTGCATCTGATGTCTACTGAAGCAGAAGGGTCTTTTCTCTGTGTTTGAGTTTTTCTGTCTTTTAATTTCTGTGTGTTGCTTCTGGTGCTCCATTGATCCTCTTTGTGAAACTTTTGGAAGGCCACTATGTCAAGAAATTGGAGACCAATACACACAGAGAATTTCCCCCTGATAACATTTCTTCCCAGCTCTGGACTAGCAGAAGGCACTAAATACCCATAACTATCTCCTAGTCTAGGCATTGGCTCTGTCACTTCTTGGGAAGAAGGCATGTGCCTTCTGAGGTGGGGGAGAGAGCTGTGGATCATCTCAAGATAATGCAACCATCTGCACAAATTTGCAAAAAGTGTTTTTTAGAATTTTGTTAGGTTTATTCCACAGGACAACAAACCCCCACACCTCTGACATTATCAAGGTTGGAAGACAAACCCCTCAGTCTAATGCAGGATTTGCTCCTCAACTACACACTATCTAACACCTACCTTCAGCACCCACAGAAGTTACAACCACCCATAGCAAAGTGCTATCTGAAGACACTGTACATTATTTTAACCCCTTTTTTGACACTTCCCCTGTCTATTTCAGTAGGCATTTTGGCAGTTATCAAATACAACAGAAGGATTAATGGTTTAGAATCATTCTTTAGAGATGACTAATAACTAACACATTAGTCTGGCAGCATTTTAGCTAACAGGTCTGCTTTGTTGCACTGAAAAAACTCCAATCCTATCTAATAAGTTTTCCTTCATAGAAGCAAAAAGCAAAAATAACTCTTAACAGAAGCATACCAAGCATGCTGAGCTCAGCTGAAGGTAAACCTCAACTCATTACTTTCAGGACCTCATCCAGTGTCTAAAATACAGCATTTAAACTGCTGATTATCATCATGGCTCCTGGACATGGCTTAGCCAGGACATCAATGAAGAACAGGCTCAGTCTTACCAGATCCTCTCCTTTGTGCCTAGGATACTGACAAACACTAAGCTGCCACAGCATCAATCAAGAACAAAAGGGTGGAAAATGGACAAACCATAAGAAACACAGAGAGAAGAATAACACTATGCTACCTCAAGGTCCAAGATCCTCCTTCAGACTTCCCATGGAAAAAGAGTGCAAGGGTGCTGTCACAGCTGTGGTCACAGCTGCAGTGGGTCTGTGGACAAACCTTCTTCCTACCTGCCTTCAACCTCTTTTTACTCTATGCTCACAGCACAAGCACAAGAAGCAACATTAACCAGATCAGTGGCTCACATGCTGTAACCATTTATTGCCTACTCCCTTTCCCAGAGGAATGAGAGTGAGGTCTGTGAAGAGGACAGCAGAGGAGTACAGCAAATGTAGGTCCAACACTGCTGCAGGTGCTATCGCACTTGTTACTCAGGTAGCAAGAAAATACCTGAAAATCAGTACTGATGCTGCCAGGAAGAGGAAACAAAAAGAAGGCACATATCCAGTTTGCAGTTTGGCCCTGTCAGCATTGTGTGCCTCACTGGCTGTTTGTCCCACCTTGCTTTTGGCACCAGCATGCCAGTGCTTTGTCCCTATCCCTGGTGTGCACAGTTTTAGTTCCTGATCCTCTTCTTACCTCCCAAAGCATTGCAAAGACCCACTGAGCTTTCATCTGAGTTCTAGACACTTCCTGGTTTCTCCCTTTCCTCACAGCTGCCCATGGATGATGGCCACTTGCCCTCAGATGGTGCAGAAACCAGTTTCCCCCCTCCTCTCCTTGCTCTTCTGCCATAAATATGGCCAAATCAAATAGAAACAGACTAGAAACAAATGTAATTGCTACCAAGTTCATTAAGTGAATTGATGCATATTTTTAAATCAACATTCTGTACAGCATGTCTTAGTTTAAGATAAATTATGGGGTGGAGCCTAAGAAATGAGCTGTCAAAACTACTTTAGTTTTAACCACTCACCTTTCACCAATAAGGAGAGATGAAGGTGAAAGTATAAGTGAAAAAATAAGAGTTTACTAAAGAAGAAAATAGGCACAACCTAGGTAACAGTAATAATCACAAGGTACAAAGGTACTGAATCCTGTGGACTCCTCAGGAACAAAGAAAACAAGGTGGTGGAGAAGACCCATCCCAATATGGCAGCCTCCAAAGAAGATTGGATGGCCCAGGGGACAAATGGCAGACAAGACCCACGTGGCTCTGCCTTCCCCTTGCAGTGTCAGTTCCCTGAGATTGGCACTGCCTGGGGCAGCTCCCAACCTGTGGTGTCAGCTCCTCTGCTTCTTTTTGGCCAGGCAAACCCCGTTGGTTTGGGCACTGCAGTTCCAAGTTGCTGCTGCTTCATAGGGAAAGAAAACCGACTCACTGGGCACCGAAACCCACAGCCCTGGCCCCAACAGCTCCAGCTCGGTGCTGCCGTTATGTATTGTGAAATTCTCTTTGGAACAGTTTTGGACCAAAAAAATGGCAGTTTCTTGGCGACACATGCCAGGCAACTTCCTTGGCATCTCAGCAAGAAAGAGGACTCTGTGCGCCTGTTCCCTGTCTCTTAAAAGGATCCCTCGAACTTCTCCCCCCTCAGAACTTACCCGTCCAGGGTGGAACACGCCGGGTCTACTTCTGGCCTTCAGGTCTTAAAGGGACATTAACACAAACTGCATGGATTGATGTAGAGGAAAAATGGAATACAATACACATTTTTTGGGTTGCCCAGGACAGCTGAAAAAAAGAAAACGCCTTAAATACCTTAGAGCACACACAAACCAAACTATATCCAAAGTGGATTGTACCAGTTAAACAGATCGTTAGATCTACTCAGGGTCTTTTGAAAATGGGAAGAGCCTTGGCATATATTCAGTCCTAGGCAGAGCTCAAGTGGTATGCATTTCAGCATTTTTTGACAATGAAGCTTCAACCAAAATATCCCAGTCTGGTCAATGTATTTAGATCAAATATTAATGTATGCTCTAGTAATAGCAACACCAGCACATTTCCTACCACTCAATTTTAGTAACAAGCTGAAGTTACCACAAAAATACGCAAGAACTTTCTCTCATAATTCAGTTATTTAAATTAATTACAGCCAAAAATTGTATTTTTGTGAATTTGTAAAGAAGTGTTTTATGCACATGACTGACTGTGCATCCACATGGATTTAAGAGCCAACATGTCTAACAATGAGAAAGTTTAGAAATTAAGGTATGCGATTAGTTTTTCCTCTTCAATTCTCAGTTGTCATAGGCTCAGTCTTACCTTCTCACCCAGTTCTGACACAGCTAAATATACTGTATGCACTCACGTGATACCAGCTATTGCTCTGCTACTCCATATTTTGCATTGAACTGTAATCAAGTAGAGGACTCTTGCTCTCCAGAGGAATACCTCATTGCACTCTTCACCATCCTCATGAGGGAAAGCAGAGGGGAGGTACTGTTTCTTCTCTCAGGAGCAGTGACAGGACCTGAAGAAATGGCATGAAGTTGTGTCAGGAAGGTGTAGGTTGAACATTAGAAAAAGGCTCTTCACGGAGAGGGTGGCTGGGCACTGGAACAGGCTACGCAGGGAAGTGGTCACAGCACCAAACCTGACAGAGTTCAAGATGCATTTGGACAATGCTCTCAGGCACGTGATGTGACTTGGGGTGTCCTGTGCAGGACACCAGGAGTTGGAGTCGATGATCCTACATCTTGTGGGTCCTTTCCAACTCAGAATATTCTGATTCTGTAGTTTCATAGAGGTATTGCAAACCTTGGTGTCCCAAAACAGAGCCCAGGATTTCCAGCAAGCCCATTTCACATATGAATAGATAAAGATTTGGTTCCTACGTATGAATATAATGAGCACAAGTCTCAGATATGGAGCGTATTTTATTGCATTATGGTTGCTACTGGAATTGCCAGAAGGGTCATTCTACACTCTGCTCTGATGTTAACAAGGTCTCTGTGAATGGGAAACGACTTCCTGCACACCCTTGCAGAATAGTCAAAGAAAACTGCTAGACACCACTATTGTTAAGCTACTGTATATTCAGCAGGAGGCCACAGAAATTACCAAATACACCACAGATTTCTTAGCCAATATTTTTGAAAATCAATTGAATTTTAAAGCTATAGAAAGCTATGGAATAAAATAAATTTAGCATAAAAATTCAACACTGGTTTCATACATGACAGAAGACTCAACTCTATAACTTTTTACAAATTAAGTCTTCTCTGTCTGGTCTGCACATTTACCATACATTGAATTTCACAAAAGGGAGCAACAGTACTGCCAGCATTAGGTTAACTTGGAGGGAACTACCATGGAAGGCTTTGATCTTGCCAGGGAGAGAGTGTCTTCAGCCTCTTGAAGAAATACAGGATAAAAAGTGCCCTCAGGCACCTAAGCACTCAGAGCAGCTAGACCTAGGAATTTCAGACACTCAGTAGGCTAAGCAAAACACTCCTCTATGATGCAAATGTAACACTTTGGGTGACTCTGTCAAGATAACACCCAAATCCTGTAATACATTATGCAAGCTATATTCCCTGCAGGTTGAGGAAGCTCACTTAGGTTCTCCTTGAGTGTCAAAAGAAAATCACTTGGAATGCTTTTTTATTTTATTAAAACTTACATAGGTTGTCCTATTTGATTTGCGGTTTTGTTTGGGGTTTTTAGTTGTTGCTGTTAGTTTTTTAAATCTCCCTTTCCATTCTCATAGAAAAGTAATTCTGGAACAAGCTTACCTCAGTTTGTTGCCCATTTTAAGGTAGTCTTGTAGCAACTATGCAAATTAGCTGTAGACAAAAGGTAGCACATACATAGTCTCAGCTTTGAAAAAGTGGCTTTTTATCAGACTAATCTGGTTTAATGTACAATGTTCTTCATGCACACAAACCATTCTTCTAGAGTACTTAGGTTTAACTGCTTGACAATTAGCATCGGCTATAGCAATATTTATGAATAACACAGTTATCAATTAACACTGCACAAGCATTTTAGAAAAATGGAAGTTTATTCATCTTTCAATGGCTCAAATAGCAAATAAAAGGACAGGATAAGGCATCAGCCAAGACAAATTTTGCATGTCCAGTGGCTTCATAACACCTCAGTTCCCAGTATACAGGTTCCAAAGCAAAGTCACAATGTTAGTGGTTAGACTCCCTGGCTAAATAGACCCAAATGAGTACACAGTAAGATGAAGACTGGCTTGTATTTGCCAGTTACATGAGTAACTTTTATTCTGCACTTGGCAGTCTACTAAATGCACATACAAAATTCCTACTGATAAATATTCAACATGACAAATATAACTCCTAAGACTTGAGTCTCTAAAATGTCTGTTAGCATGAAAGTTAAATATTTGTTACCTAGTTTGCTTGAGCACATTTTAAACTGTCAGTTATAGGCTTATACATGTATAAAAAGTGTAACAGTTTGTGGAATTGATCTAGCCTGTCTCACCCCAGAAGAGTCCAAAACCCTCAAACATTCTGGTATATTTTCAGTTAAGATGTAGCACACTAACCATGTGCTAGTATTCTTGTTGTTCTGAAGCAACTGAGGCAGTATGTTTTGTTTGGGGATTTTGGATGTGCATGTTAAAGTTTTCTGTATTGCAAAGCATGTTTGATTGTTCGATATCAACATTAACTAGAAAAAGTAGCTACACTGTTCCCCATTTGAAAATCAACATAGACTAAACAGTACAAAACCTGCAAAGAGCTTCAGCATAACACACTATGTTCCAATAGCTAAGTATTAGGAACACAAAAGAAATAAACCAGAATTTCCCAGACAACATCTTAACTCAAAACACATAAGTGCTACTAGATCAGCCCCACTCCACCCAATTCCAGGGAGTTAAAACCCAAGGAACATCTAGACAAAACTCTATGTGCAAAAGGGAAGTTTCAAGGTACCAGCACATTAAATTTTAAACAACCATTCCAGGCTTAGATGTGCCATAGGCTTATGACACCAGTTTTATGTGTATTCTGACCTTTTAAGATACCGTATTGTCTACCAAGCTACAGATGACAGAGTATGCTCTGTATTATTCACATTACCAGAGAATGGCACACATTTAAAGAACAGACACTGCTAGCAGACAGCCGGTGAGTAAAATCATCCACGTAACTGCACTCCACAGAGAAGGCAGTCTCGCACTGATGCAAAGGGACAGTCTCCATGCAACAGAGTTGAAAATACACCCTTGATTAAGCAACCTGCTATGTTTGGGTTTTAAAATTAAGGCATATTCAAATGTTTCAATGTAAAAGATTACATTGCTCTTCTAAGTTAATCAGGTAATGCAGAATCGCATATAGTTTTCCTCAACATAGCTGTTTACATATACATTATTCTTTTCTAATTTGCATAACTCCATGGCAAAACAGCTGCATACTGCTTTGTTTGGTATCATGTTCACAATTGTAATTTTCAAGGCAACAAAAGACTAGATGAATTGACAAATACCTGTGATAAAAAAGTATGCTTTATAAGAACCCACAAAGTAATACTTTGCCCCTCTGTTCACTATTAAAGAAAAGACTAGCTATGAAACACTACATTCAGAAGAAATGTGAGAAAGTAGGCAATTATGAAATGGACTGAACTTTGCTTCTCTTGAAGCCACATAATTTGTTTTCAGTGAATTTGACTTTCAGTGCAGCTCCAAATCATGCTTTTAGTGGTACATTAAATTTTCCAACGTGTTAGGGTAATTTCAGTCACTTCAGCCTTCAATGGCATGCTTATAAATTATGGTTTTTATTAGTATGGTCAGGGCAGGAAAGGAATCCAAGCTTTTGATTATAAAATGCAACATCTTTCTCTGATCCTCTTAGCTAGGCTTTTTCTTTTCTTCTTCCCATTCTTTTCTTTGCTGTCTTCCATTTTTCTGGCTCTAATTTCTCTCATTAAATCAAAAAACACCTGAAAGAGATGTAAGAGGAAAAATGCAAAACCAAATCAGAGACATGAGTTAATTTAAGCCATCACTGACATCCACTTCAGTTGTTTCAAATAGAATCAATTACATGCAAACAATTTGAGCAAACAAATATTAATCCAACAAATCTGTCACTAGTTTTGAAGGCCAAGTTGAAATGATACAATTGTGCTTTGCTTCACAGCACCATAATATTCCCCTGTCTTCTGATATTTGCTTATGAATCCTGTTACGCAATTTTAAACAAGAATTGAAACATGGGTCTCCTCACCAGGCAAGATTTTCAGATGTTGTATGAACATACTGCTGAGGAACCTTAAGAAATCAGTTTATCTTTCGAGTATTTTAAGTGATGAGGTGCAAAGGTTAAAGAAGTGCAACATCCAATTTTAGAAACGTATTAACAGAGCAGTAGCATAGACTGAAATGTACGCATGGTATGTTCTATGATGCACGTCTAAGCACAAAGTGACTAAGGGAAAAAAAACCCAAACCCAGCATTTCCTTCAAAGCAAAGTTTTCAATCATACAACTACATAAACAATTTCTTACATCCGGTAATCTTGGCTGCAGCTGCCATATTACAGTCTTAAAGTACACATAAAAGTTCACTTTCATCATCAAATGAAACCATCAAATGGTTTAGGATGAAGTTGGAGATACACCACTGACTTAGGTAAGAGAGATCCTACTGACAGACAGTTAAGGCTTTATGATTGGACTGCTTAAAGCTACTTTACTAATTGGAACAGCAGATTTTGATTTGACTTACAGAAGGTTACAGCAAATATTATGTATACATCTTTACCATTTTACTGTAGGAAATCAGCTGAGCAATTCTAAAACTTCTCTCTCAGGAGAGAGTCTCTAGATACCCTATCACGCCAAGAATGCTGAATCTCATCTCATCTTGGAAGCTATGCAGAATTGGGCCTGGTTAGTACTTGAATGGGAAATTACCTGGGAATACCAGGTGCTCTAGGCTTCTTTTTTCAGCCCTAAGGCAAGCTCATTTGGTCAGAGCATGATGCTAATAACACCAAGATCATGGGTTTGATTCCCTGTATGGGCCATTCACCTAAGAGATGGACTCAATGATCCTCGTGGGTCCCTTCCAACTCAGAATATTCTGTGATACTTTGAAATTTGAACTAAGCAATACATCTGTGTCAAGGGACTTCATCCATTTCTGTGAAACATGGACCGTGCAGTGGCTGAACAGCTTCTCTACAGAGCTCAGTAGGTTTTTATGACACTAATCGTATATTGACTGCAAGAAAAGTATCAACCTTCATCACATGAAATCCAAAGAAAATCAATCAAACTGAACATTTCCATCAAGAAATGATATTGCCTTTAGATTTTTAAATGTGTGCTAAGTTCCTTGTATTTGAATCTGTTCTAATGGCAAGATGCAACTATCAGCTTGCTTAAGTACTGATACTATAAAACAGTATTTAGCTGTCTGGGATACATAACCTTCTGAGAAAATGTTCAGTGGGTCACCTTTGCCAAAATGAGTGGAAGCTGGCTGTGTTTTCTTATGAGATTTTACTGGAATTTATTCTGGAATTCAGAGGCCAAGTTTCTTATACAATAGTAACCCAAGTTTGTGTAGCTAACTCCAAAACTTCATATGCTTCAAACAACTAAGAATACCCAGTATTCACTTGTGCCAGCAAGGCCTCATTTATGGGCTGTCAAACCTTAAATCTATATGACAAATGCTAATCTGGATCTATTATGCCATCATCTCCAAAAAGAAACCTGGAGTAGGTTTCTCTGGTAGTTTACTATGTATATGCAAAGGCTATTGATCCAAGAGCTATTGAAAAAATATATTACATGCACTTTTTTCCGCAGCTACTAATCAATAATGAAGTGGATTTGAAGAGATGGATTTTTTACAACTGTAATAGATGGTTGTTAACTGCAATTATACACCAAAACTAAAAGATGTGTTAGCTTTATATGTTGTTCTGTAGGGCACCTCACTATAGTACTGAACAATCAGTTTCTTCAGTAAGATAACTGAGAGGACTCAACCAACAGCTGAGTTTAAGTTATTGCAGAAGAGAATTTGCATTACAGCTCTCATGCTGTAATTGACAGCTCATACATATGAATTTACATTAGAGAATTTTTCACCACGTGCAAGGTGCAGCATCTGGATCAGGGCAACCCCAGACATGAGTATAGACTGGGAGATAAACTTGTTGAGAGCAGCCCTGTAGACAAGGACTTGGAGGCTTTCACGGATGAAAAGCTGGCCATGATCTGGCAACATGCACTCACAGCCCAGAAGACCAATGGTATCCTGGGCTGCAGCAAAAGATTGGCCAACAGGTCAAGGTAGGTGATTATCCCCTTCTACTCTCCCATGAGACTTGACCTGCAGTGCTTTGCCCAGGTCTGCAGTCTTCAGCACAAGAAAAAACATGGACCTGTTGGAGTGGGTCCAGAGGAGGCCACAAAAATGCTCAGTGGGCTCAGCAGCTCTGATATGAAGACAAGCTGAGAGATTTGGGGTTGTTCATACTGAAGAGATTGCTCCAGGGAGACCATACTGCAGCCTTTCAATTCTTAAAGAAGGCTTATATAAAAAAAAGCTAGAAACCATCTTTTTATATGGTGTCTTGGATTGCAATATCTAACCAAAAGTATGTATTCTATTTGCCATCTGGTGAAATGGGCTGGGGAGGTGTTTGTTTATCTCTTCTATGACATATTCCTCATAACTCCAGGGGGGAGGGTGTGGGTGCCTTCTGCTAATGACCAGCTGTTAAAACCAGGTGGGGCAGTGTTCTTTATTCCTTCTACAACCCATCCTCCGTCGGCGGGGGGGGGGGGGGGGGGGGGGGGGGGGGGAAACGGGACATCTGCTGTTAATGGGCCATTAAGGCTCACCACATGACTGAAAGCATTACATCATCCCATTGTGATATGCTCCACCCAGTGGGAGGAGCCAAGCATTCCCACCTGGATAAAAGCTGAGATTTCAGAACAGTAGGGCAGCCTGTTTTCCACTGGATTCCCAGAGTAAGATTGGACCCATCTCACCACCACTGGACCCTTCTACAGGATCATCTCTACTCCAACGGAACCACATCTGTCACTCCAGGAAGACTTATTTTTGGACTGCTCCCAACACCCTGACCAACAGGGTTATGTATTCCAACAGTTGTATTCTGATTCTGTCAGTGTTTCTAGGATTTAATTTTTGTTTGGTTGGTTTTTTGTACTACTACATTTGTATTTTTTAAAATATTCCTAGTAAAGAACTGTTATTCCTATTCCCGTATCTTTGCCTGAAAGCCCCCTTAATTGCAAAATTATAATGACTAGGAGGAAGAAGCTTTACATTCTCCATTCCAAGGGAAGCTCCAGCTTTCCCTTGCAGACATCCATCTTTCCAAACCAAGACATATGGGCAACTTGTGATAAGACCCTTGTGGGAACAATTTTGAACTAAAAGGGGAGAGATTTAAATTATTAATTGTAAAAAAAAATTCTTGACTCTGTGGGCAGTGAGGCACTGGAAAAGGTTGCCCGGAGAAGTTGTGGATGCCCTGACTCCGGAAATGTTCGAGGCCTGGCTGGATGGGGCCCAGAGCAACCTGATCGAGTGGTTGGTATCCCTGGCCATGGCAGGGCAGTTGGAACTAGATGATCTTTAAGGTTCCTTCCAACACAGACCTGTGATTCAATGTGGGATCAACTTTGTCAACAGCTCTGAAAGGTTGGCACATTGTGCTAAACCTGCTTATTTCTTTTGCCACACAACTGTGACACAGTCTACAAGGCTGATAGTTATTCTGAATTGCAACATCTTGCATTCTTGCTGAAGCATTTACAACTAAGCAGCATTTTCTTTTCTTGAAGACAAATATTTTCTTTATCTTATGAGCTTCTGACCCAGGTTTTATCTCTGAAAACTCATGAGGCACTCCTGGGCTTTTCATAGCTTTTTGGGTTCATCCATTCTTTATCAAAACAACATACAAAGAAGAAGATGGTTAAATGAGGGTAAGTAAGGTTCAAACCCCTCCCTTACTTGTTTTTATAAGGTGTTTTATTCTGACTGAGGACCAGAAAGTATTCTTCACTGTTCAGAAGCAGATTCTCCTCTAGTTACAGAAAATGTAGTATGAAGTCTAGGCCAAAAAAGCAGACCCAAGAAATTTTATAAGGTCTTGTATCATGTCTTGGATAATAATGATTCCTTGCAGTTTAGAATGATATAAAAGTGTTATGCCTAACATTTTCACTGTTCTACAAGGAGTCACCTAGTGACGCACCCCTTGCAAGCTAAGGAAGAAAAGTATTTGATTAAAATTCCACAAAATTCTTGCTAAAATTAAGAACATAAGGAGTATTACACATAAAAAAGAGGGATAAAGTGAAATTTGATGGACAGATTGTTTAAGAGGCCAGTTATTACCTTGTCAACATTAGCTCGTGTTTTTGCAGAAGTTTCCACATAATTAACATTCCACTGATCAGCTCTGTTTTTTGCTTCCTCTACAGAAACTTGCCTTTTATCTTCCAAATCTGATTTATTACCAACTAGCAAAAAAGGAACATTCTCATCCTCTTTTACTCTTAAGATTTGCTCCCTGCAGAAGGAAAAAAAGAAGGAAAATGAAGCTTTGCATAGAGTACCATTCTTATAACACAAAAAGAACTCATACTAAATACTTTTACATCTTACAGTGAAAAGCCACTTATTCCTTTTATATAGTTTATATAACAGAAAGGTCTTCAACCTAATTATGACATTTTACAGAATGAAGACAGAGACAGACAACTAGTCCTCGAGGAAGAAAGGAGCTGAGTCAGTAAGAAATGAAAAAAATGGAAAAGGATTAGTTTAGGTGAGAATTTATATTAATAATTCATTCCCTTTAACAGTGTTACTTGAGAGCATCTACCATTGTCTTTACATTACTATGTTTGATGACCATTTTTAAGCTACCCAAGCTTCAGTTGATTCAGCTGATTCTTTCCTAACAAAAGGTGCCAATTTAAAGCTGATAAAATGGTTCATAGCATATCAAGAGAAAATCTCTTTCTTTCAGGAATTTTTCTCAAGTCAATTATATTTCATTTCTTCAGAGATCCTAATTTAATTACAAATCTATGTACAGACACAAGCTGTATATACATCAGATTTTTAAGGACAGACTGTTTTAACTGTTAGGATGAAAGTTTTAAAACTATAAATAATACTACAAAGAGTTTGGTATGCAAGTCTTCAACACTTAAAAAAATAATGGACTTTTTTTCTAACTGAAAATGCATTAATACTACCAGAAAGAGAAGTCTCAGAATAAGAATATTCTGTATTTTGTCTATGAAAAAAGGAGTATAAAGTTAGTTGTGAAATGTAGCCCTTTATCCTGGAGCAATTCCTGAAAGATTGACAAAAAGCACAGAAAAATAAACTTTTGATGGATGACGTAAAACCAAATTTAAAGTTGAAGGCAGAGAAGTGGAAGATAGTTAAGTAACTGATAGACTAAAGGGCCTTGATTTGGTATATGGCACAATGCTCACATTACAAAAAGCTCTGAGTAGCATGCAGTCTTGTGAAGGAAGTCTACTCACAGAGCTGAGAAACTGCAGATAGCCCATCATTTTTTTTTTTTAACTGTGCATTTGAGGCAGACTGTGACACCACATTTATGTATGGGGTATAATTAAAAACCAACATTTCTCCTCTTCCACACAAATACCAGTGCAAATGTTTTAACAGAGTCTGCAGCTATCTAAAAGAAGTTGGAATAGCAAGGGGATCAGGAAGGTGGCCAGAAGAAAACTCAGGGCATCATGGCAGAATCTGTGTAAAGACTTCAAGTAAAAACTAGTAGCTTTCAACACTAGTTATCCAGGCAATGCTATACTGGGTTGGCGTGACAAAGTTTTGTTAATGGTGGGTCTATAGATGTGGCTTCTGTGAGAACCTGCCAGAAGCTTCCCCAATGTCCATTATTGGCAGAGCCAATGCCAGCCAGCTCAGGACAGACCCATTGCTTGCCAAGGCCAAGCCAATGGTAGTAACACCTCTTTGATAACTTATTTAAAACTAATACTGCATAGGTACAATTGCACTAAGAGAGGAAAGGAGTGAGAGGAACAACTATATAGATAGTAAGGTCAGTGAAGAAGCAGGAGGAAATGCTCCAGGCACCAGAGCTGGGATTCCCCTCCAGTCCACAGAGGAGTATGCTGGGGTATGCTCCTGGCAGGGATCTGTGGGTCCCTAGAAAGAGGGGTCCATGCTGAAGTAGGGTTTACTGGCAGGAATTGTGACCCTGTGGGGGACCTACACTGGAGCAGTCTATTCCTGAAGGACTGCAGCCCATTGAAAGGAACCCATGCTAGAGCAGTTAGTGAGCTGCAGCTTGTGGGAAGGACTCACACTGGAAAAGTTCATGTAGAACTGTCTCCCATGGGAGGGACTTCCTACTGGAGAAGGGGAAGGACTCCTCTCCCTGAGGAAGATGCAACAGCAGGAACAACTGTGTGATGAACTGACTATAACCCTCATTTCCTGTCTCCCTGAGCCACCTGCCTCCCTGGGAAGGAGAAAGTAGAGCCCAGGAAAGAGGGAGGGGTAGAGTGGAAGGCACTTTTAAGGCTAGTTTTGCTTCTTATTATTCTGCTCTGATTTTGATTGGCAATAAATTCAATTCCTTTCCCCAAATGATGTCTGTTTTGTCTGTGATGGTAATCAGTAATTGATCTCTTCCTGTCCTAAACTCATCAGCCTATTTTCTCTTCTCTGTCCAGCTGAGGATGGAAGAGATAGAGAGGCTTTGGTGGGTACCTGGGATAAATGCCAGGTCAAACTACCACAGATGCCAAACAATTTCACCATGTAAAATGTCAACCTAACAGCAATTCAGATTATGATATTTGTATTGTCCTTTGAGCCTCTTCTGAAGACTAAACAAGAAATACCTAATTAATGATGTGCCAGCTTGAAATCTAGAACTTAAAAAAAAATCCACACTATGAGAGCCAGACTTAATTCTACTCAAAGCAAATTTTAAGAAACAACCTTGCAAGTATTTAAAAGTATAGTCATTGCAGGTCTGTATTCCATTGACAAAATTACTTGGAGCAATGGCATTTCAGAGCATACCAGGAACCCCATTGAATTGCAGTAAAAAGCTCTCTTGTTAAAGGTCGGCCATTCCAGCAGAACAAAATTCCATGAAAACAAACATCCGAGTTCTTCTTGTCACTTTCTTTAATATTTGTCTCTTAAGTAGTTGTCTTAGGTTGCAATGTAAGATGTAACCAGAGGTATGTATTCTACCACCATCTTTGTAAGTTGTTAAAACCAGGTGGGGTAGTGTTCTCATCCATGACTCATCCCTGATAACTCCCTCTGGGGGATATCTTCTGCTAAAGGGGCATCAAGTCTCACTGCATGACTCATAAAATTACATCATCGCATGGTGGGATGCTCTGCTCAGGGAGGAACCAAGTGTTCCTACTCGTAATAGAGTAGGATTAGTATACATTCCATATAATCTGAGCTTTGGAACACCACAGGCAGCCCTACCTACTAAATTCCCAGAGGACAAGAGGTCCATAACCACCACTGGACCTTTAGAGGAAGACTTCTACAGAATCACCGCTTCAACAGAACCACACCTATCACTCCAACAGGACTGCAGCCACCATTTAGTTGGACTGCTACCACCACCCTGACCAATGGGGCCTCAGGTTGTATCCTGACTCTGTCAGTTTAAACCACTATTTTCTGCCTTTATTTTAATTTTCCTATTAAATTGTATTTCTGACTTGGAATCTCTCACTGGTTTGCTTTCGGACTAGTAGAGTAATAAGCCCTCAGACTACTCAACAGTGCCAAAGGTACTTTAACTGTACCTTCAAGAGATACAGATTACTTTTACACAGAGCAAAAAAAAAATTTTCCTGAGTTGCATTTTATCATTTAGTCTTCTATGGTCCACTTTCATATTTGTATTGGGGAGAATTTTAATATCTTTACTTGAAGGGATTTTTTTCTTTCATTTTTCCTGTATGAACATGTATACTGTTAACTCTCACCTTTACTGGAGAGTAGGACTTTTTCTAAGGCCAAAGATCATGTACTTTGAAGTATTGGCATGATTTTAAACAGATTTGAATAGGCCATCTTGCACTCTAGGGGAGCTGAACTATACTAAACTATCCTTCATGATTGACAGTACCCAGCATAAGCCTGCAAACAAAAAAGGCCTGCTCCTCCCTCCCTCAAAATATATAAACACTGACATATAGAAACACTAATAAATTTTTAAAAACCACAAGATCAAAAACTAGCTTTCTCCCCTCTCCATACCTCTTCTTCCTCCTTTAGAGATATTAAACATATGATGCTACTTAGTGCTAATTAAGTTGAACTGTGACAGCATCTCCAAGAAGACTAATTTCAATAGGATGCAGATAACACCTTTTTATATTTGTTTCCTTAATTTTCATTCAAATGTTATGGCCCTTCCTACTTCGCTACATTTTGAACCAGTAAAATTGTTTTCTGATATATTTTGTCTTTTTTAAAAAATACAGTTATGAGTTATTTAAATGTTTTGTCTCTCAACTGAAATTAAACACCTGTAATATACTCCTACCTGTATAATATTCTATTACTATCATAAGAGTTTTAATATTATGCAGTGTGTAGTTGAGACCATGGTGAGGCAGCTATCTTCTGAATGTCGCTGTGTATCTGCTCTGTGGCAATAGCCTTTCTGGTATTCAGAAACACAGCAGCCAAGACATTTGAAGTGGTCGAGATAGCAAAGGCCTGGCTAGGCATCTGGTTCAAAGTAAGAGCTGCCATCCAGTCTGGACCATCAAAAGGATATTACAAAACACACACACAAAAAAACCCCCACTTTCAATCATCTCAGTGTAATTAGAATGATTATATTGCCTTGTAAATTACCTGAAGTCTGCAGTTGCTGCAAAGGATTCCAGCTCTGTAATAGAGAAGACACAAAGAAAACCTTCTCCACTTCGGAAGTAATTGTCTCTAATTGCAGCATAGTCCTCCTGCCCTGCTGTATCCAATATATCAATTTGGACTTCTTCCCCATCCAGAACCACCTTCTTCCTGTAGCTGTCTGCTTTGGTGGGCTCATAGTCTTCAACAAACTAGAAAAAAAAACCTTCATGATGTAAAATCAAGTCTGTATAAGGCTTCTGTTTGCACATGAGGATATAACAAAAATATTAAATGGGTACTGTAACTAGTAACTAAACATTGTGCATTTAGGCCCTGTGAAGTACTCAAACAACTCCTAGTTAAAGGAGACTTCTCGTCACCCTAAACATTTTTTAGGTTTTTTGCTTTCCTCAGCCACTATAAGGAAATGTAGAGGTAACTTCAAAACATCAGTGTCTGTACACTACTCAAACTTCTTCTTCTGGTTCAAGCACAACATCTGTCTGTGTTCCATCATTGAATCAGATAGTCCTGAGTTTGGATATATTTAGTATCAACTTTTAAAGTGCACTGAATGCTTAACTTCTGACTTTTAATAAAAAGGGATGACTTTCACTGGGAAAAAAGGAAAAGATAAACTGATTTTCTTTTCCTCTCTTCAACAGCAACACAAAAAACATGGAATAAATTGGTTGTTTCACGTATCATGCAACTCAACTAAGTCAAGAAGCTTTGAGCTATAGTAATCAAGCTCTAGTAGGTCTGGTGAGAAATTCAAGAATATTCCAGTAATATGACAGAGTATCTAACAGCTGAGAAGTCTGAAAAAGGCCAAATTTTTCCTTCACAGGTACCTCTAGAGGAAAGATCAGAAATGTCGAAACATGTTTTTGTTCCACTTAACTGCTGAGTTTCATACCGCATCACATACACTTAGACTCTTTCAGAAAATAATTATACAAATGTAACTTAAACAACACTTTGTAGCATGCACCTCCTGAGATAATTTCTACTATAGACTCTTACCTCATCATACATAAACTGTAGTGTTAAAGCAGATTTTCCTACACCACCACTTCCCACCATGATGACTTTGTGTAAAGCCAACGAATTCTGTCCTTTAGGTTTATTTGCTGCCATCTTTGGATTGCAGAAAATTCACAGGTATCAAATGAAAAAAAATCTAGAAGAAAAATATTTCCTCATTAGTTTTCTTTTCCTTCTCCCATATGAAATGATAAAATGGATTTTCAAATCCCTACATATTTAATGACTTAATTTCAGTTCTGCTTCTGAAAGCTACCTGCTCTTTCACTGGAAACCATTCCACAAGTTATACTGAGCTCATATATATATATTTTTTTTACTTAAGCAAAGAAATCCTTCACCATTTGGAAACAGCATTTTGGTATGTAGTACTTTCTTTTAGTGGCACAGTAGGTGTCAAGAATTCTTGATAATTTACTACACAAAAATTTAAAAGCCACGGTGAGTCAAAATCATATAAGAAAACATAATATGACAGCTGCAGGGGAAGGAAACAAGACTTTTGAAAAGATTTCCAGTTTAAATGGCAAGCACTAAGACACAGCAGCAAGGATTAGCTAGAGTACTTTTACAGGAAAAAGCAAGAAAACTTAAACTCTAAAAATACCCGGTTTCAGTAAGTCAGAAACCAAAATAACAATCTAGTTTATATAGAGTGAAAAGATTCAACTTGCCTATAAATGTAATTATTTGGTATATTTGGAGTAGTTGTCTCAGTCTCGTGACTGCTGGTTTAAACACAAATCTCTGCATCTCACAACCACCAAAGGGCTCGATGACAGCTAATTCACATAGTTTAATGTACATGTGCACAAGCACAAAATGTAGGAATTCTAGTAATTAAAAAAACCCACGCATGCTATATTTTTAGTACATCTCTATTTTCCCACACTTTTGTTTCATTCTCTACCTATCCCAATAGTAATAAAACTGTATTTGTGAATGCTTGCACTGTTCTTAAAACACAGGAAAGTCCCTGTACAGTGTCAGAATGCACTTTCCATCAGAGACTTAAGGTCAAAACAAGGTCTGAACTCCAAAGGAGACAATGACATCTACATTACATATATAAATACAAGATCGATTTATGGTAGCAATTAAAAACCAAATGTAACTTATATTTTTTAATTAAAAAAACTCAAAAGGAGCACATTCACATGGCAGCACAGCTCAGTTATATAACTACCAAATACTAAAACAGCACAGTAACTTGGCATGATTACCTTGTTACCTTTAGCCATCATGATTATTTGACAATGTCAAACTAAAATTACATCCTACTGCATAATGAATTACCCTTCTGTGCAGCTTAAATAATCAGAATGTGAAGCACAACTTTCTTAAAACTTGTATCAAAAACCCTAGTTGAGGCCGTACTATACTAAGGCTTTGTTAGCACTGATGTACAGGTAGTATAAAAGCATGATGACTAAAGCTTCATTGGAGATTAAGCCAATCCTTCATAGAAGTAAAATCAATACATGCCATCAAGGTTCTCACACTGCCATGCTAGCAAGCAGGCTGGGGATGAGTAAGCACCTGAGAGAGATACAGCTGGACCAGGTGACCAAAGGGACATCACCATCCCATAGCTTAGCAATAACAGTAGGCAGAGAGGTTTGAAGTTTTTCAGCACTGCTGTTGCTCAGGAGCTGCTGGGTGTTGGTCAGCTAGCAGTGAGAAAATTTTCTTCTAATAATTTTTGTTGGGCTTGTTTTCCTTTTTAAAAAATACTTATGAAGTTATCATTATCTCAACCCACAAGTTTTCTTACTTTTACCCTTCCAATTGTCTCCCATCTACCACTGGTAGCAGGGGGAGCGAGCAAGCAGTGGGACTTACCTGCCTACCAAGCTAAGCCCACAACCTATGTGAAAAACTCTTGGAACACATCAGCACCGCTACTCATTTCTCCGTCAAAGAATTCTGAAAATGCAACTGAAAATTCAGTCACATTATTTTCCCCGGAAAGATTATCTAAGCAAAATAAACATAAGTAACGTGCTGTACTCATCACAGAGTAGCAGAGAAAATCAATTAATATCACGGTACAAGTTCTTTTTAAAAGGAGATGGAAAAGAGCAAACACACGTTTCTGTTTTGGCTTAAAAAGAACCATTGCTTTCTTTTTACTCAAGAGGGAGTACAAGAACATGAAAATAGTTCCAAGCCATGTGGATGCTTACAACCTACTACATTGTTTTGTCTTTGAGCTCTTTTCTCTTAAAAGGAAAAACATACCCTGAACATCATGCTTCTTAGTACATATGTCAGACAAGTAAGAAAGAAAAGTCATGTGAATTCTACTATCAACTGACAATAGCTTAGCTTGCAAAGCTTAGATTACAATATCTACCTGCATATGGCCTACTCTAAGCTTACTGAGCAAGAAAATAGACTATTCCTCTGTAAGTACTCCAATACTGGAACAAGTCCAAATGAACGCAGCAGGACCTCACTCAGGTGAGTTTGGGCTAACAATACTACAGTCTGAAAAAGATTCAAATGCAGAGTAGCAATATTTCACTGTAATATGATATTAATATAAATTAATCTCCAGTCTTTAAATAGATTGAGCAATGTGAAAATTTGTATTTTACTTCAACTTACAATTCAACAAATAGTGTCCCAGTGTGACAAACAAGTTGCCACTTTTTGTACTCTCTGCAGCAGCTGACCCATAAAAAACCCAACACATTTCCATTTCCAATTTGATCCTGACAAATATTCATCAGTAAACAACATTCCATTAAGATACTGAAAATAGCAAAACTTCACACTACCACAGACTTCAAATCTTCAAGATAAGCTTGTCATAAACACTATGCCACATTTTGTAGTAGGAGGGTGGCTCAGGGATGTCAGTTTGCTCCCAAGTTCTTCACAAGCCAGTAAAGATATAATGCTGGCAAAACTCAGGTCTGCTGAGTAGTAGACAATGAGGACAGAGAGAAAAATAAGTTACAAACAATGCAAGTACAATATAATATGATACAGTGCAAACAACACTTAATCCAAAAAGACTGCTTCAGAGCACATACTGTGCCAGAGGGAAGATCCTGAAAGTGTTAAGTTCTAAGCTATTGGCATGATTCTACCTGTTTCATTGTGCTTTGAAAAACAAAGAGGAACCTAGATTCCAATTTTAACAGTAAAGCGCCTGAGATGAAGTTTCATGCAAAGTGTTTCTGCCTGTAATTTATGTAGCCTGACTTATTTTCATAAGAAGTATTAATTTGGGTCATATCTAGTTACTGAACTGTCCTACTTTATAATTACAATAAAAGACAGAGACTATGGCAAGAACCCTGTTGTATGAAGTGCAAAAAAGTGTATTTCCTCATTACACATACCATGGGGTTTATTATTATTTTAATCCTCACAGTGCAAAATTATTTGCACGTCGGAAGATAAACACAGGATTATCCTACAGTCAAATCCTACGTCACCTACAGCAGAAAGATGTTCGGAAGAGCCAAGCATGGTGTTGCCAACAGCTATATTATTCATTTATATAGGTCAGCTTTTTACCACACCCATTGGAAATCCCATCACATCAATTCAGATGGTAACATATACAAAAATCTATTCTTGAACACTTCTTCATATAGTTCAACAAGTTGGAAGGGAAGAAAAACCTTACCTGGCTCAGCAGTGTACTGCAGTGTCTTCACTCAAAAGGGCAAGAGCACTGTCTAACCACCATGCTATGGATCAGTCCTCACCCCCACTGCAGGTAAACTCCTAGGAAGCTGCCCTTTTCCAACATATTTGAGCAGATAAAGACACAAACAAATGTATCTCTGACTGCTCAGACAGAGTAAGCAGTTCTCAAAGCTCCTACAGCTGCTTTATTGCCTGCTTGCAGATAAACACACCCATGATTCTGTGCTCCATTTAATGGCTGGCTTCCAGTTGGAACTAGGATTTTTTTTTTCTTTTTTTTTTTTTCTTTCTGAGGTGGGCTAGGGAACAATTAGATTAACTAAGAACTGCAGGGGTAGGAATGTTAGCATCAGTGATAGCATCTTGTCCAACAGAGTAGAAAACTGATCAAAGGAAAGTAAGTACTAAATAACTTTAAAATTATTTTTACAGTATTAAGATCATCAAGGAACTCCTATCTGGAGTTGTAAAGCTGTTGCTCGTCTTGAGTGACTGGCTTCTATATGCATCAATACTTCTCCTAAATTTTATACATTACAGCCTGCACAGGTCCTCTGCACAAAAAATGCGATGTTACCTTTAGCCCCCATGGATTTACACACAACATGCAGCTCCACCCACTAGAGGAGTAAGCTGGATAGTGTAACACAACTTGGACACAGTAAGTATCATGTTAACTTCCGCATAAGTCTTGAAACACAGAATGGTTACCTCCAGATCCAGAAGAGTACCACAGGTTAACAGGTGCCAGCACAAAAAGTAGTTTTAATCTTCAGGGACAAATTTTTGCAAATAGAAGTTAGGAAGGAAAAAAACCCAGAAAGCAGTAATCCTTGATCTCTCTTTATTGAAAGTCTTTATTTTGTCTTCCTATTTACTATTTCAGCCGAATAAACAGAGATAAAAATATGCTTATGGGCAAAAAAAACTCTTATGGGTTTTATCCCTCACTCATCTTGCTCATCTGATTAGACTGAGATGACTCTTCTTAAGCTGTCCTGTTCCTCAGTTGGCTTTTTCTTACAGAATAACTTGCTCCAAATCAATCAAAGCATGTTTCCTTACATATCCATTCATCTTTACATCCCTCCCCAATGCAATAATCCCAAGGTTCATACACTAAGGGAGAGCAAAAAAGTGGCCAACAGAACAGCTGTGTACCATCCAAAGAGAGCAATAGACACCCAATTTAGATTGCTTCCTTTCCTTCACAGGGAACACTGTGGATCACAGGGTACAGAATTCCCCATATTTAGCCAGCACCAAATATTGAAGAGATTTATAGAAACAATCATATCCAAGACACCTACATCTCTGTCAGAATGTACCCAAAACTGGTCAAGAGGCCAAAAACTAACAAAGAACAGAGCATATGATCAGTCTCATTTTCTTAGAGAAGGTGACCAAAAGAAGCCAAGAAGCTATTCCGCCCACTTTAATTCCTTGGAGTCTCGTAAATGCAATGTAAATGAGAACAGATCAGGAAAAAAAAAAAAAAGGCATTACACCAAAGTCACATCATTACAGGCACAAATTCAGCTGGCATTTTCTGCACTACTATACATAAAGCTGAATGCAGGCCTTGTGAATATGCAGTTGTTCTTAACAGGAGGACTTTGATTTGCTGCAGACATTTGTTTGAAGGGGTCTAGTTAAACATAGCTTTGTATTTACAGATATCTGGTACAGTTAGCATAGTTGGTTCTAGTTAATAAGTAGAGATAGTGGTGCCTTTCTTCAATTGCAAAACAATTTTTATTGTCAACTTTAAAGCCTACATAAAAACTAATACATGAAAACTGAATCCTAGTTAGTTTCCTTTCCTTTAAGAGCAGATTACATAAAGATTTCAAAGTCTGTCATATTAACCTCATTACCCACTCATTTTTATGATGAGAAACTTTCATCTCTGAAGACTGTTTTATATAATAAGCATCAATTACAACTGCTAGCTGATACATTATAGCACCCGCCTTTACTGTTTAACAGAGCTAGAACTTGGTACATTTGAAGGAACAGGAATAATTGAACTGCAGTATGTGAGCTGCCCGCACAGTATTAAGAACTAGTTAATATGCTTTGACCAAAATACTTCCAGAGAGGCAAAATTATCATTACTTACTGAACAATTAAATAAAATGTAGCAATGGAAACTCATATTGCTCTGAACAAATAACTTCTTTTTACTTTAAGAAATTAATGCCTACACTACACTGCAGTTTACACTTAGTATAAAATCTATCACTTCTAGAAACACAATCCACAACTTATTTCCTGCTGAAGTGAAAATTTATGATAATTATTTTACAATATTTTCTAAAGTGAGTTTAAAAATTCTCCAAAGTTTTGTAATTCCCTGAAGTGAATCAAAACTCTGTTGCCTCCTGTGACCTACAAATTACAAGTTCAATTTTCTAAGAAAAAGCACAGGAACAAGAATTTTGAAAAGTGGCAACATATTTCACTCCCAAGGACCACGAAGCTATATAATCTTATCTGTTATGAAAATACCACAAATTCAACCAGTTCATTGTTTATTGAGTCACATAGTTTCAATTTGGTTAACAAGAGCAAAAGTATATTTAAGAATGTATTGTTTGAAAATAGCACTAGCATACTAAGTGCCAAGGAAGACATCTTACAAATGATTCAGATATTTCTGCAACAAAATTATTCCTGGAAAAGAAGGGAAGCAACTCCAGGCAAGCAGAATCTAACCCTCCCATCATCTGGTTCCAATTACAACATTCAAACCAGATCAGCAGAAACGCCCCATGACCCAGAAATCGATAGGATACGTGAGGACACAGGATGGGACATGATACTAGCTGCTTTAAGAACTAGAGAATAAGGAAGTTTTAAAAGTTAGATCAGCATTATTGTTGTGCCATCAAGTTTGACTGGTGTTTTATTACAGTTTAAATACACAACATCCATCAAACTCTGCATGAAGTAATGTCAGTATTTTATTAAGGTAGAACAAGTATTTTAAATGTTAAATAATCACTACAAACTTTAAGTAGCAGACTAGAGAAAGAGAGGAATGAACCCAAATGTTCAAACCTATCTTAGAAATTATTAATCTCATTAGATAATGAAACAGGCCTCCTGAAACTCAGCCTCATAACAAGTTAGAAACTTTCACAGCAAGTATTTCCCTATGTCCTGAAAATAATCCTTTGACATAAACACATTTAACTAGGAATTAGGATATGGATCTTCCCATGAGTTTAACAGTTGAATGTGATTTAAGGTTTCACAAGAATCCTTCTTTCCAAAGCTTTCTAGAGCACACCTTAGAAGGTGGTTGTGCCTCCCACACCCACAGAACAAATTTACTGTGGTGACTGATTACACATATACTAGCAAAAGTAAAAGGTAGAAGACTGACTTCAGTTCTATCTCTCAGCAGAAGCAAACCTCATCAGACAAAAGACCTAAATTTCCTATCTCCTTGAGACAAGTACTTCAAATCATAACCATATCCAGGCACTTAAACTAGAAAAGTCAACCAGTGAACTCTTCACCCAGTAACAGAGGCCCATCCATCCACAAATTACATTGTGCTGTTATAAAGAATAGTGGTTTCCACATACCCAAAGCTTTATACTCTTAAGACATTACCAGAAGAATTGAGATATCTCCAACAAGAAGTCACTAAAACATGAGAAACAAGTTCACAGACTTCCAGCAGTCTCCCAGAGGCTCCACAGAGTCTTAGTACCAACTTCTGAGCATGGCCATGAACTAGACAGCATCTTCTGAAGTGAGAAAAAAAATGTATTTCATATGCTTTAAGTCATCATTTCAGCATTTTCTTACCAAAAGGCCTCTGGCTTCCTGCAAGACGACTTCTGGGGAAGTACTTCCATATGGAAATTTCTTGAAACCCACATGGAACAGCACATGAAAACCTTGACAAACTGAACAACAGAAACAGTCTAGAACAAAATCAAGGTCGTAAGATTTCAAACCCTGTGGTGTACTGAAAAGAAAACAAAGCAGCTACATCACTGTCCACATAAACAGCTGACAAAACACACAGCCCTTGAGCCCAGCTGTGTGCGTCTGCAAGGCTGATATAAACTGAACCTACAACAGTCTGCCTGATATTCCCACATCCTTTCTCCCAATAGCACTGGTGCAACTATTAGGTGGCAAAGCACTTAAGAAATCGCTCTAGATAAAAATTAACCTATACTGTTTTTTGAACAGATCTAAACAAGTCTGCTGGTACCAAAGACCGCCCAGAACAACACGTAACTGAGCACAGGGAAGCAAAACTACAGCACTTCCAGCCTATAAACACTGTGGCAAAACAATGCAAGTGTTCTAGGGTTCATGCACCATAATCTGGCACTTGTTGAAAATTCCTCACTTTTTTCAAGTTATGTGATGGCTATTACAAAACACTAGAAAGAATTCTAGATACTTGCAATGGTTTATCTGGACTGATCCAGAGATCAGTGGGAAGAGCAGCAAAGTCAAGCCCACCACCAAGGTTAACACAAGGTTAAAGCTTGCTTTCATAGTTCAGTAAACTGAAGTTACACTGTGAAATAATTTTGGTAGTATACACACGTAAGAATCTAGAATACTGTTCCTGCTTCTACAAGTTCAGTACGTGGTTGGTGCTCTCTCAGTCTATCCTAATCATTGAGGGAACTTAGCTTTCTGAGGCTGATGGTGCTGAAGTGCTTTAACACGAAGTGTAAGGGTCATGTCATCTTTCATATTCAATTTGTAAACATGAAGATCTGTAATCTAGCATATTAACAGAAGGCATTAATTTTGTATTGATTTAAGATTATACACCATGAGGAGAGAATTAACAATCACAGCAGGTATGATAGAAAATGAACAATTATTCTGCGTGCCACTAGCCTGTCAAAGCTATCCACAGACTTGCATGGATTCAGAGGGAAGGCAGACAAGCAGGTACTATGGTACTAGAGCTGATTTTCTACCATGAAAGGCTGAAACAGATGAGGGGGATATCTGTGGAAGAGCCTCCCACTTCAGTTATCCATAATCAAAAGTCAAGTTACATTCATGGGAGATGCATTTGATACAGAACAAAGACATTCTCCTGCAGGCCAAATATTTTTGAGCCTGAGAATTGCTAGTTCTTCCCAAGGGAAACTTTTCAACAGTTTTCCCTTTCCCAAACAACATTGTGAAAATAAATACTTTTTTCCCATGCATTTCTAAGTAAACAATATTTCTTTTCCATAACAACCTCTCTTCCAAGTGTTGTTTGCTATTTCTGTTACTTAATCAATGGAGAGAGGTGTCAATTCTATAGACCAGTAATGTGCTTTTTTAAGTGAAGCATGTTATAAAAAGGCTGAATGAATTGTAAATAAAGCCTTCTGATTCTCTCCTGCCTGCTGACTAGAGTCAAGCATCTTTATTTCGTGTCCTATTGCAACACTCTTCCAACCCCCATCCCCCCAAAAATGTAGGAGTCAACATATAGTCTACAAGGATGAATTTTAGTAATGCAGAATCAACACCTCTGGTTCTTAACTAGTGCTATTCCACTAAAAACTCAGTGACACATTTCAAGAACACATTTAAGTTATGTTACCTAAGACATACGAGATACAGGATTTTTATCCTGTGTTTCAAGTACAAGCAAGCACATCTGGAAGCTAATTTTTGATTAATGATAAGCTAGGCTTCATTGACACTTGCACAGGGCTGCTACTTCCAGCTGTTCTAGAAAGCAACAAGAATGAAGTTTCCTTGAAGGCACTATGCCAGAGCTTGCAGCATGAGCTTCAGCAGTGAAGCAGTTAAAAGCAGTTCAAGAGCACTGCGCTCAAAACTTCTTCATAGCATATTTAGTAAAAAAAATTCAGGGTTTTTTGGTCAATCATATTTCAAAAGGAATCTCAACCACATTAAGTGTGTCCTTTTTGCCCTGGTACATTTACATTTCAATATATACTATAGAAATTTTAGGAAGATTTAAATGCAAACATGTTGACTTGGCTTGATGAAGTAAATTCTTTGTGAAAAGTCTGAAGGTGGCTTCCCAAAGACATACTTGAAAAAATACAGGTTTTCCTCTAACACAAGTATCTCTTTAATAGTTAAAAACTCTAGTCTTCCTTTAGAAATTGAGGATGTCAGATGTGCATTTTGAAGAAACAGCAAATATTTACATGGTCATTTTTACAGCCAGAAAGAATGACAATCAAGATCCACACTGACTAAACCTAAAACTGCACCCAGACAATTTCACCGCTCTATAGGCAGGAAAGTTATGACAGAGAAATCTAGAAACAAATGGCATCTGGAAAGCAAAAGAGTCATCAGGTTCATGGTAGGCTGCACCCAACAATCTTATGGCATCTATAGAAGGGATGCAGATAGCATCTCTTCTGTACATTAGGGCCCAGTAGAAGCAGCCTTCTTGTTTTGCAGGCATCTCTTGTCACACCAAGACAAGTTCTGATGCTGATAGCTCAAGGAATTTATCCTGCTCAAACAACTATTTTTCCTTGTTAGCCAGTCATAATAGTATGGTGAAAACTCACATGAACATCCTTGAATTCTTGCAAGTATTAGTACAGACAGAATGAACACAGGAGCCTTGTTTGAGTAACACTCTATTAAATTTTTGACAAATAAAAAGTCTACGCTTTCAAACAAGGCATTTTTGAGGCAGGCACCGCTTTCTTCCACAAGTCAGTGGAGGTGTCTAGGTGAATGAAGTTTCAGCAAAAGCTGAGTAGGAATACCGCAATACATTATCCTTCCCATCTAATGCTAATAAATTGGCTTCTAACAATGAAGGATGCAGGAAATGAGTGCTCCAGCAGGTGCAAGCACATTTACATCAAAGGCCACAGCACAAATGATGCAAGCAAACAGGACTGAATGCAAGGCATTAACAAGAGACACCAAGAAGCAGGTACCACCAAGTTCTTCGTCTCCTCTTCACAAATACAGGCAAGTATTCTCTCTCCCCACAGGCAGACTGCATCAATACACCAGCCAAATGGAACCTAATGAAATATGAGCATGTTGGATTTTGTATTTCAAAAATTTCCTTTATTCCTCTAAAGAATCATGCAGCTGCAGCAAATTTCTTTAGTGAAATCTGACTTGGCAAAGTAAGTTACTTCATTCATTTTATGACTTTGCCATCTGTTTTACCACCTAATTAGAAATGCACAAGGTTTTTTTGTAGTATTTTTTCAAGAGCATTACTTTTGTAGCCATATTTTGTTCGGTAATGTCTCCTTCTGTTTATATTCTATGCAGTGCAAATTTCTCCTCCTAAAATCATAATTTTTCTGTTTTATTCAGAGAAAAAATATTGATGCACAACTCATTGAATGAGACTGGTTTGCAAACACACAGAAACTTTTTGAATAGATAATTCAAGAGCACAAGTGGTTACAGACCTGTTGTTGCATAGTAATACAGCACTCAAAGCTGAAACTCTCTTAGGTAGATCCTTCCCCATTTTTAGATGCCATTTATTCTAAAACTGTTAGATATATGATTTGAAAAATTGATAGTTAATCTAATAGACCTAAAAGACCCAATCAGGCAATGTATTGTCTTTTAGTTCAATATATGCTTGCCAATCATATGATACATGACAGACTTTCATGGCTATTTCACATATTATGGGCATTAAATTTGCAATGGCTAGAAACAGAGGGCATTCTGTTCATTAAATTAATATGAAATTATTAATATTCATGTCAATTTGACAATTTTCACATCAAGTGCTAGTGCAAAGTAGTTTTCATCACTACCTACTTAAAATACTGATCACACTATTCTGACAGTACCACAGAAGGTATTTTCAAATCAAATGTTCTCAAACTTAAAAATTGCTTTTTGCTCCTGTTTCAATTCTTACAGCTCTTAAAATGCACAAAGTAACTCAGAACTGTTAAATGACTTTACAAGAATATAAGTGTGTAAATTCCAAGTTTTAAGAGAACAGGCTATCTATAGATAGTTCTTTAGAAAGCAATGTATGTTAAAATCATAGATCAATTTCAGAACACAGGAGCAAGCATAACATTCATTTCTGACTATCTGGGGAACCAAGTGAAGCAGTTATCAAAAACTTCTGATAAACAACCTAAAAATTAGTTTTTAAATCATACTCCAAAGGCAAAGACTCTTGAAAAAGGCACTGTTAAGGATGGTGCACTATTGCACATCACTGGATGGGTCTCAAGTGTGTCTCCCTTCCTATCAACTGAAACAAAATGCAAAAGCTAAACTATGAACTTTAAAATAAACTGAGACTAAACTCAGTTTATTTTAAAGGCCAGTCTCTCCACGGAAAAACTACTATAGAAGTCTGTCTACAGTGAAATCCAATATCTTTATCAACATTTAACTAATTTAATTCTACACATGTTGCAATGCTAAACAGTACCAAGTGTGAGCTGCTTTCCTTTCTGTACACACAACCTTTTAAATTCCTTTGAGATGTGACCTAATACCTTTTCAATGTTGTATGGCTTTCTCCGGCCTAGGAAACTTTCCCAGTTCTGACTTATGAAAACATTTTCTTTTCAGCTGTCACTTGCAAGCTTTCAATTCAGTGGCAGTACTTCTATTAGCATCAGTTCACCACAGAGTCAAAAGTAAATTTTACTGATTTTTTCCTTGAGGCATTTATTTCTTTTACCTTAAAGCACATGCAGTCAGAGTCCTGCATAAAGTCTGAAAAAGTTAGTGTTATTACAACTCATTTCTGTTGTTCATAGATGACAGCATGATCGGTCTTAGTTTGTTGTAAAACAGGAATTACATTCCTGAGAATATCTCCTGCAAACCCCTACCATCTAACTATGCCATTCTGACTGGGTTATGTTTCAGTATTTTATCATATAGTATTTCATTGTTCATACTATCCTAAAAGAAATCCTAGTACTTGGCTACAAGATTGTTTCTCTTTCAGTTTTCCCTCAGAGAAACATATTTTCCCCCACATTTGTAAAAAGATGTTCTCTCCTAAAATGGTAGTGAAACTTATTAGAAAGATTACAATACAAAACTTCACTCCTCAAACAACAGACTGTTTTCCCCAAATTTTCCAAACTACTCTTAAGATCACTAGATCTTCAGACTGCTTTTACAAGGCTTTTCAAAATACTCCAGTCTGGAGAAAATCACAAACTCTGCATGTTACAAACATGGTCTCAATTCCAACTCATGCATCTGGCAGAGAATATTTTTGTTAGTTTACTTCATTCATCTATCTGCTTTGACTGAAAGAGCTATAAAATTCAACATTTGCAAGGCAGCAAATGCAACAGATACAGCTTAACTTTCACTCAACTTTTTGAAAAAGATGCTCTTCTATTAAAGTTCAAGAGGTACTAAACAAAGTTACCTAAAAAGAAACAACTATCTCATTGAGATCCAATGAAAAACATTAGAGGCACAACAGTGAAGAAGTTTCTCAAAAATCAGGACCTCCTAATGTTTCAGAATTATTTCAAATCGAAACATTTCATATCTCACTCTAGTTCTTGAGCAAAGAAGAGCTGAGAAATTCCAGCATTTTTGTGAGTGGCTGCACTATAAAATCTTTAAGTGTAATTGTAACTCTAAGCCCATCAGTAAACTAGTACCTACATGCCTAAAATTAGTGAACAACAGGGAGATAGTTGTACAGGTGTATGCATACAGGCTTTCCTAAAGTATTTTGTGGATCAGCTACTGGCCTCTTCAACACCATCAATCTATAAATTATAACCTCCCACACTCTCAACACAAGAAAAACCAGTCAGCAATGCCTGCAACCGAATTTCTTAATAAAGCACAGAGGCATTTAAGATGTGGAATATATATATATAGGTCAAAAGTAAGTATTTTCCCCTAAAACCAGAAGCACAAGGGTAAAAAGTTGAAATCATGACTTAAGATCCAAGTTATTATCAAAACAATATGTGAGAAATAGGACAGAGACATATCTTGAATTAAGATTCAGAATTTAACTCCTCTAAGTCCAAACGGCAGCAACAGCTCCTGCTTAATTGTTACTATAAAACTGAGACAAGTTCTTTGCAGAAAGAATGCTGCACGTGGAAGAACACTTGGTTAATGCTCTTTAATATTTCTGAAACAAATGCATCTATGTTTCCTTAGTTATTTTTTCTAAAGCAGTCCTTTATGTTCCACTACACATTAAAACAAAATGAGTACTGATGCAAACTAAATTAATAATTTGGATGAGCAGCCTTTTTATTCTTTATCAGTACCTTAACTTTTCATTATTTTTCTTTTCACAGTCTTCATTAAACAGGGAAAAACAATCAAGTTTTTCTTTGAAATGTGTGCATTTCACACATTGCAAATTAGTGGGTCTCTTCCTACAGGGTACTCTGAGATGTTGCAGAATATCTGTAATTAATTATGAATGTTACCTGTAGCTATATTTTCTTCCTTACAATACTAACCATTTAATAACATTTTAGATGACAAACTTGCTGAACTGAAAGCAGTTTCTTATATTTAGTCGAATCCACCTGCTCCTTAAATTCTGTGTTTTCTTTCTACGTTAACTTTTCCTGGTTTATTATATACTTTATTTCCACTGAATATAAAGCCTGGAACCTCAAAGACATCAGGTCTAATCAGCAGCAGACAAAAATCTGGAGCAGTGAAGAAAGATGCTTTAATAAATCATACTCATACAGGCCCATGCTGTATCAGTGACTTCAACATGTAAACTACATCAATGTAAAATAAATTTCATATTAATTTTAAAATCAGTGACAACTTCAAAAACGTAGACTTATTAAAAATCAGAGAATTCAGGTTGTGATAAAGTGCACTGAGCTACCAGTCATGACTCTACTGGACCAGTCACCGAAGCATTGCAATGAACTCTTAATTTGGACAATATAAATTCTGACATTACAAAAATCAGTTCTTACAAGTGTGCAGTGTTATTTCTTAAAATACAGGTGTTCTGAGGATTGGAATGAAGCTTATTTGCATGTTACGCTACATAGGTGAAATTAATTCAGGTGTTTACGTGTGCAAGAACTTTATGATTTAGTGATGTCATCCCAAAACAGCTCTTCCACACAACAGTCACTTGGATTTACTGATTTTGCTTACTTTGATCTCCAAGGGTAACAGTGACAGACGGTTAATGATAAGCTGCTACCAGCCTTGCTTTGAGTAGGGCCTTCAGGCCCATCTACTCAAACACCTCCCATTGCGTAACTTCATCCATCAAATGTGAGGTTTTTGACTGACATAGCATGCCTACAGATGTCTGTCACATTAACACTGCTTTCCTGACTGTATAATTTCTTTTGAGGTCTGAAATGAATCCCACTGGGCCAAGAGTTGCTGGTATTAACTACTTCCATGTTAAAAGCCTTGTCAGGAGACAACACAGCTATACCAACAGACTACACTGCTACATCTTGAAACGACAGAGTTCCTTTACACCATCTGACAGGGAGTACTTGAATGGGAGTACTAGCAAAGAGAAGGGCTGTACCACACATAGTTGGCTTTTTATTTTCTTCGCAGACCTTTCACTTTTGCAAGGCTTCCTTGTTTACTGCAATCTCTTTCATGTTGACAGAAACATTTCTGCTTGTCTGTATGTGGGTGCTGTATGCAGAGCATTCTCAGACCCTCAGAGACAAGGATCAGAGTTAAAGATCAAGTCTTACAGTAATACAGAAGTCTATTAAATTAGTATTTCAATGTGTAAAATGAAACAGGTACCAAGGCCTGAATGCATGGCTGATCCCTGCTGCCCACCTACTAAGCACAGGTGTAAAGAGCCTTCGTAAACAGCATTTTCCACAATTTGCAGAAATACTTGCTTGGTCATACAGTATATTAATGAAACCTTGTGAGCCACTGCACCAGACATTTCCACACTCTTGCATCAAATGATGTAGTAAACATAAATGTAGTATACATTTATACAGAAAAATACAATGCATTATACATGCATACAATGCATGAACTTGACGGGTAGAAATTCAATGTATATTATAATTAATTCAGCTAAGGAGCTAATATCACAAAATAGGCATGATCAATTCCACTAAAGTAACAATTGCAGAGTTACTATGCAACCAACTCTACATCTCTTGTTTGTTCTACCTTCTTTGCATTCTTGGCTCCTCTCTGTTATAAACTGATGACAGCACAGCTTACTTTGAATTCTCTATAGTAACTGTCTATGTAATCTAAGATCTTCAACACACCTTTCTCCATTATTCCCCCTCTGTGCAAAGCCTGGACACTTCAGTGTTGGCAATCTATTGTCCCAAAGGTACTGGGAATTTTGACGGAGACAACCCAAATCTAAACAAAAAATGACCAGTACATACTGGTCCATGTACATACTAAGCTCCATGTGGGCAAAGGCAATGAATTCTCTGATTGGTTCATTCTAAAGCAGCATTACTTAATCTATACAACATTTCTTTGCAACTTATTCCTACCTTTCAATCCAATATTGTTTTTTCTGTGGGAATTTCAGATTTTTTTTCCTGCTGTAAAGAGCTCCTAAGGCTTCAGACTATAAGCCTAACCTGATGGCTATGGGTTGCACAACTAGCAAAGAGATTCAACAAGCAGATGTAACCATAAAAAAATAAATCCTTGGGCTTTAGGTGCTGACTCTGACTCACAATAGTTAAGAAAACAGGATGAATAGCAAAACAGAATCTAATAATCCCCGGGTCTGCAAGGTACATTTGCTATAAAGTGACTCTAAGTAATTTATATCCATAAGGACTATAACAAATTTCAGATTCTGCAGACAGTAAGCCTTAAAAGCAACTTTTTATAACTATTCTGAGAGCTGATTTGAAGTACTGCAACAGACTAATAAAATATAACAATTTCTTCCCTAGTTAGCAACTTATATATTTTGCAGAACACTTAGTGGACATACATAATACTAATTATTCCATTTACTTGGTTCCTCACATAAATTCTTTTAAGGGTAGAAAGGCAGCTTAAAACAGTTATCCTGTAATTGTGTGTTTGAGGCAGGCAGACTACAGTATGTTCAAAAGAATGCTGTCACTAGCCTACCAAACTACCTTGGTTCACATAAAATAGATTTCAATTTAGATGCAGAGTAATTTCAATAGCTTGGAGCCATTAGAAGTTTACTGGGAGCTGGCTATAAGCACTTTCAAGGGGGTGGGGAGTTCCCTGTCTAAAAGACATGTTATCAGCCACTGATTCCCAGGACCACTATATCCTACAGCACTCACTAGGGTGGCAAAACAATCAAATCTAATCACAAAGTTAAAAGACTTTTTCTCATATAATTATTTCTTCTTCAGTTGTAAAACTGCAGCAAAAATAATGCTGTTGTCAGTTGGCTGAAATGCAGCGCCTGAATAACTTTTTACATAAGACATTGTATCTACAGTATCCTTTGATATCGGAGACTGCCATATATCAGTTTCTAAGACAGCAGCATCTTCTGCCTCAGCAATTTTCTTCTAAGTCAGATAAACTTGAAATTTAACAGAAGCAAAAACACTTCTTAAACAGAACACCTCTGTTTCAGGGTAATTCCTCAGAAAAAGTAGGTACAGGGATGTCAGTGCATGACTTGGTAACTGAGGTTAACACAACTGCTCTCATGGAAACTGGAAGTCTGAATATGTGGACCACTGCAAGTTATCTAACTACATTTATTTAACAGTCTTGTGCTCCTCCTTGATCACCTTTATCCTCACAGCCACATCTCTCCCTGTCCCACTTCCCCACGTCCATCCCTTCCCTTCAATAGCCTACTATTTCTATGGGTTATTTATCTAAAGAGTATATGACCACAGGTGACAAAGATTAGACAAAGATTACAAAGAATGCACAGCTAGGACACATTCCAGTTTTCACTTTCATGGCTAAAGATTCCCTCCTTAAGGTCCAAAAAAAAAAAAAAAAAAAAAAAAAAAAAAACACCACCAACCAAAAAACCACCAAAAAACCACCCAACCCCCACATTATTACAACACTGTCAAAGAACACACTAGACAACATACTTCACTTTTGATTGTTTGTAATCTTTCCCTTCCTCAAATTCAAAAGAACACTACAAAGCAAAGACTGAGATCAAGGAATTCGCAATAGTGAAGGAGTACATTCACTATCCAGCATCACAGCTTATTTAACCTCATAGCTGACCTCTCATGCAGTGGACTGAAGGCTTTTTTTGATCTTTTTGTGCAAGACTATGTAATGTTCTCCTATTTCTACAGAAAAAACTAGGACTATCTATCCCTAAAATTTCTACCATTTGGAGGCTCCCACAAAAAATGTTTGACAAACTGTCAAACAAGCACAGACTGAAGGATTTAACTCTACATTAGAGATTGATATATCAAACAGCTGTTCTTCATTCTATTGAGAATGCTCATAGTTTCCCAGGACTTAAATGTTGATATACATGCTATTAGATTAATAAGACAGCTGAAAATAAGAGGATTTTTAATTAAGAATCCAGTTATAATCACTATTAATTATCCTGAAAACTAACAGAAGAGCATCTTCTCCCAGTCCAGACCCTCTCTCAGGAGTTCCTCTCTTTTCAGTTTAAGTTTCAGTGGAAAAGACAAAGAACAAGTGATAGTTTTATGTTCAGATCTCTCCATAACCCATCTCCAGACACTGAAATGCCAGCAGAGGCACGTATCGCTTCCACTTGTGGAAGTGTAATGTTTTGCAGTCCAGAAGGCAGGTCACTTTCCAATAAGAACAGGAACTGCAAGCGTGAAACAAAACATTAGGGTAATTTTGAACCTGAAAAAAACACATTTTGGCAATCTTTCTGCCAGGACGGTTTATGGATGCTACAAAACAAACACAGAGATCACTCTCCAGGTGACACTTGGTATAGGTATGGCCCACTTAACATTTTCATTTTAAAGGCACAGTTAAGAGGAAGGAGCTAAAGCTATTAACTTCCATTTAAAAGAAACCCAAAAGCAAACACCAAATCGCTTACTTAACCAAATAGGTGAGCATCGAAATGTTCTTTTATTTGGCGAACTTAGTAGTATACTTCGTATTTCTCCTTTGTGTTACAAGCAAACACAAGCTCTAGTTACCAGCAACTACAGAAAAGCCCAGCACATGAAAGCGGGCAGCAATTAAATGTTACAGAAACCCTTCTCTTATTCAGCCTAGAACCGCAGCGCCCACATATACGCACAGGGTCTCCGGCACCCGGCCGGGGCAGGAATCGTGGCTGCCGCTTGGTCCCGCCGGGCCGGTGGGGGAGCGCCCCGAACCCCTTCCCCGTCAGCCCCGGGGCGCGGCCCCTTTGTTCGAGGTACAGCCGCGGCCGCGCCCCTCCGCAGGTACGGGCGGCGCCCGCCACCGCCCCGCAACCCCAGGGACTCGCACCCGCCCCCTACCGCAACAGGCGGCCGGACCCCGCCGCGGCCCCACCGCCCCTCCGCGCTGTTCCCCGCGCCCGGGAGGGCTGCGGCCGGAGGTCGCCAAGGTCGACGCCCGTAACCTTCAGGGAGCGGCCACCGGGTCCCCCCGCAGGAGATTCGGCGCGCCGCCCGCCCGTCCCCACACCCCGGGGTGGGGCCGGCAGGCGCACACCGCCGGCCGGGGGCGGCGGGGCGGCAGCCGCACCACGACAGCAATCCCCGGGCGGCGCAGAGCGGCGGGCGCAGAGCCGCCGTAAGCCCCTGCCCGCACGGCAGCTTCTCCCCACGCCGGAGAACTACCCCGACGCGGGCGCAGCCGGTTCCCTGCGTTTCTCCCGGCCCCAGCCCCGGCAGCCGCGGTGGCGGCGGCTTCCCCCGGGCCCGGCCCGCGCGCCCCCGCCTCACCTGCGGCCGTGGTGCCGGCGGCGCGCGCTCCGCTGACCGCCCGAGGAGCGCGCGGGGAGGGGCGGGGCGCGCGAGGTGAGGCCCTGGCACCGCCCCCGCGCGCACGGACGGCAGCGCGCGCGGTCCGGGGCGGAGGGCGGGCCCGGCCGGGGCGGGGCGGGGAGCGCCGCCGCAGGGCCCGCAGCGTCGTCACCGGGCGCGGCCCCGCCGCCCCCGCTCCGCGGGCGGGGCGCGGTGTCACCCACCGAGGTGGGCAGGTGCAGGGCCGGCCAAGGCTGAGCGAAGCCGGGCCCAGGTCGCCACTGCGCGCGCGGGCGGGCCCGGTCCCGGAAGGGGACGGCTGCTTCCGTCTGAGGCGCGTGCGGGGCCGGGCCAGGCGGGGCGCGGCGGGGGCGGGTAACGGGCGGGGCGGGGCCGGGCCGGCGCCTTCCCCGGGCAGCTCATTCCGGTGTGGGGCCGGGTCTCGCTTGTCCCACGGCACCGTAACTCTGAGCCTGAAATGGCACCTGCTTGCCTTTCCTGCTTCTCCTCCTTTGTTTCAGCCGAAACTCTTAAGAGACATAGTGAGAAAACATTGTAGCTCGATGTCTGTCCCTCCTTCCCCCCAGCTAATCCCCCATCTGGAGAATAGAGGAGGCGTGTCCTGCCATGGTAAGGAGATAAATTCCCGACATCTGTCGCTAGGTTTATAAACACAATTATTTTTAGTGGAGCTTTCCTCAGAGCACAAGTGTAAGCTGAAAAAGCATGTAATATACTGAGATTAAGGAAAATGATCACTGGCAGAAGGGAACATGCAGCAGTGAGCCTGTTAAGAGTTTTGGGGGTTTTTTTTTGTTTGTTTGGTTGGATTTTTTAAAATAGTAATGGACCACTCCATGCATGGAGAATTTTATTGATGCCAAGCAGAACAGGGAGAGAGGAGAGTTTCCATGTTAATTACAATCATTCAAATAATAATAAGAGTACCTTAATAACGGTATATTTTACTGTTGAATTGTGGACATAAAAGGGAGCTTTGTGCAAACACAACGTGATTTAAACTCTTGTGTGCAAACACAACATGACGTAAGTGATGTAATGAAACCTAAGCATAATATGCTTATATCAAAACTGACTGCTTGGTGTGCATCTGTGTTTTTCACACTGCAACCATTCACAGACAATACAAATTGTTTTGAAGCATCCCCTCCTCCACATAATTATTTGGCTAAAGATAGTTTCCAAGTCTAGAAATTCCAGCGTTTATCATCTCAGATGGAAAACTTTGACCTCAGTGTTCACCTCATGGAGCCTTTGCACATTGTACTATAAAATTTTCATTGTTGTTCTCTGTGCTGTTTTCTGAAATTTTTGACGTCTTGACATTTTGGCATCATTTAGCCAGTTTAGTACCTATTCCTCTAGAATTTAGTTTTCTTGGCCTCACTTTTCAGTATAAGCTAATTTTTCCAAATTCTGTAGAGTCTGAGAAACTGATAGCAATCCAGATGCAATTCATTCTGATGAAAATATCAAAATACATCCATTTACAAAGAAATGTTGGATTCTGTTAAATGGAAAGGGCAGGGGAAAAGGACAAGAGGAAAGTAAAGCTAGTAACACTGAGTCAACCAAATGTCCAAAATAAAACACAAAACATTTTTGATATTTCATGACAGGGAAAAGTTTTCATGGTATCTGTGATTAGACTTTTTATGAGACTATGAAAAGGTTGGAAGAGTCTTTGCATGATTCTGTACAAATAATGATTCAGGAGTCCTCAAGAAATCCTGACCCATCTTCTGCAGCCCTTTGAGTAACTCTGTGCTGTATTACTTTTTAATACTTATTCCAGAACATTTCTGATGCAAAAGTGGGTGGGTCATAGTTAAGGTCTCATTAGTACTGATGTGTGCAGCCATTTAGTGTCATGGCTGCAGCTGGTCTGTAGCTGCAGAGATAGATTTGGCCATAACAGACCTCCAAACTCAACCAGCCTAGAAGTAAACAGGTCCCTGGGTGAGGCAAGGATAGGTAGGATTTGAACTCAAACAGGAGACCCCAGCCAATCACATTCAATCCTGAAGGCAGGTGTATCATGGGGGAACTAGGCGATGTTGAAACCTTGACCAATCAGTTGTTCAAGCCCAGGAATTTTGAGCCCCCTGTAAAGAGGGCAGCTATCAATAAATCTTTGCTGTTTGTTGCATGATCTCAGTGAGTTCTGTCGTGTGCCTTTCTCCAACCTATGACCATAATGTCATAATTTAGTACTTCCTTATTTCTTCAATAGAGCTAGTCCAAAATAACTTTTGCCCTGTAAGACATACAGTACTTACCCCAATGTTGGTAGCAGCTGTTTCCCTGTCTGGAAATGCCCCTTTGCATTGAATGGTTTGGGTTGGAGGAGACCCTAAAGATCATCTAGTTCCAAACCCCCTGTCAAAGGCAAGGATGACACCCACTGGATCACCTTGCTCAGAGCCCCACCCAGCCTGGCCTTTAACATTTCCAGGGATGGGACATCTACAACATCTCTGAGCAACCTGTTCCAGTGCCTCACCACCCTCAGAAAATTTCTTCCTAAGATCTAATCTAAATCTAATATCTCACTTCATAACCATTTCCCCCTTGTCCTATCACTAATATGCCCATATAAGAAATTGCTCTTTCTACCCTTTACATACTGGAAGGCCTCAGTGAGCTCTTGCCAGAACCTTCTCTTTTCCAGGCTGAACAACCTCAGACAGCTCTTTCAGCCTGTCTTTGTAGGACAGATGCTTCAGTCCTCTGACCATTTTTGTGGCCTTTTCTGGACTCTCTCACAGGTCCACATCTTTCTAATGCTAAGAACGCCATACCTGGACACAGCACTCCACTTGGGGTCCTATGAGGGCAGAGTAAACGGTGACAATCACTAACCTTGATTTGCTGGCCATCCATCTTTTGATACAGCCCAGGATACCATTTGCCTTCTGGGCTGCAAGTGAACTCTCAGTCCTTCTCAGCACGGTTGCTCTCACCAAGTTCTTTTTCCAGTCTGAACTCATGTCTGGCATTGCCCTGACCCAGGTGCAGTGTTTTGCACCTGAATTTGTTGAGCTTGAGTTTCTTATGGGCCCACTTCTCAAGTTTGTCCACATGGATAGAATCTCTTCCTTCTGTTGTCCCAACTGCACCACTCAGCTTCATGGGTCTGCAGACTTGCTGGGGTGCACTCAATCCCACTGACAGTGTCATTGATAGGTATTAAAGAGCCCTGGTACCAAGATGAGCCCCTGAGAGACTCAGCTCATCACCAGTGTCCACCTGGATATAAGAGCACTGACCACAACTCTGGCTGCATCCATCTAGCCAATTCCTTATCCACTGAACATTCCATCCATCAAATCCATGTCTTCTATTTGGAGATAAGGATGTCATGTGGGATTGCCTAACAGAGGGACTTACAGAAGTCTAGGTAACTGACATCTCTCAGCCTTCTCTTGTCAACTGTTGCTGTCACTCTATTGTGGAAGGCCACCACATTCGTCAGGCATGATTTGCCCTTAGTGAAGCTATGCTGGCTGACTTGGATCATCTCCTTGTCTTGTATGTGCTTAACACTGTTCCATGAGTATCTGCTTCACAGGCTTCCCATGAAAAGGAAGGTCTCTGGTATGTAGTTTCCTGGATATTCCTTTCTGTGCTTTTTAAAAATAGGAATGATATTTCTCTTTTTCCTGTCACTGAAGACTTTGCCTGACTGCCAGGGTTTTCCAAATATGGTATAGAGTAGCTTGGCAACAACATCAGTCGGTTCCCTCAGGACCCTGGGCTGCATCTCATCAGGGCCCTCAGACTTGTGGCTATTCGCTTTCATCAGGTGGTACTGAACCTGCTCTTCACTTTACAGTGGGAGGGACTTCTTCCCCATTTTGCACCATGCTGCTTGTTAATGAATGTGGTCTTTGTCTTTTTAATCTCTCTTTACAGTTATCTTAAGACAAAAATAGTTATTTTGAAGTTTTGTTTTGTGGCCCAAACTGCATGTTGTAATGTAATAAAAACAGTTTCTAGTACACCCTTCATTTTTTGCTTGGATGTGTCCCCTGGCACCTTACCTAAACCAAGTGGAAAAAATGAGCTCTTTAATGCAAAACTAAAAGAAGTATTTCCATGAAAATGCACTACAGTAATAATTCCTGTTGAATTGCTAAGTGAAAGCATTAACTGGAGCAGCTGGAATATTTTACAGCATGACTCTGGCTCCTCAGTGTAAGAGAGCAACTCCTGGTTAGAGGAGATATGGTAACTACTTCACTCCATTGGCTGTATGAGAACTTAGGGTTCACAGCCCAAGGCAACAAGAGGTTTGAATTGCTTTCTGATGTTTAAACGCTACAACACATACCTAAAACCAGACAGGCAGCGTAGTAAACATTTGCAATGAGGGTATAAAGGGTGTATGTCCTTTGTTATGTATTAGCATATGTGCCAGTACAGCTCTGCACATAAAATCCTTGAAGGGAAAAATTATGAAGAATAATTAGGTAGAGGTGTAATTAATTGTGTGGTAGTAGTACTTGCATAATGTACAACTAAGAACTCAACTGCAAAAGATCTCATTTATTTTAAAAAGCTAAAGATACAATGGACATGTCAGACAAAACATGTCCAAATCTTTGGGAAAAACATTGATGTGCAACTTCCATTCCCACAGAGTAAAAAATACTTGTTCCCTTTACTTTATCACACATTTAGTAGCACACAATTTATATTTAAAGTATGCATAATTTAACACTGTAATTTCATCTTAGATTTCTGTTGACATGAATAAATGAACGACATTTTTTGGAAAACCATCTTATCATGCATAAAACATCAATTCTTTCTTCAAGTGCTCAATAAATCTTCCAGGGTGAGAGAGACTTAATTTTTCAAAGGGACAAAAGAGAAAACGAACAAAACCACTTACTGGTTCTTGAGGGCACACTTCTATTTCAGCCAAGAATTGATTACTCTGGCATCTGCTGGGTCTGTGGGTGTGTGGGCCTTTTTGTTGTCAAGTATTGCTGAACTAAAATCAATACATGGAGGTAGGATTTCCTAGTATTATGGTTAATTTCTTCTCTTTTAGGCTGGTGGCACAACTGTATTAAAATTTATTAGACGACATTTTATTACCAGTGTGAAAGGATGCATAAAATGTATTTGTGAATTAATAGAGTTTCTAAGTAGCAGGCCAGTTGAAAATAAATCACCCAGCCCAAATCCACATGTATTCTGAGTAGAATCACCCTCCCAATAAAGGGAAAGAGCTAGAAGCTTTTATCCACCTTCAGTTTTTACTGGTTGTGAGAAAACATAAGTAACAATGAGTGAAGAATGTGCTAAACAATTATATGCTAAACAATTATTGGCTAATTCTTAACATACTCATTCTTCTCAAGTTTGTAACTTTGTGTGCTTTTCTGTGCTTTTGTGTAAGGAATAGTCAGGTTTTAAGGACATACTACTCTTGAGGTATATAACTGGCATGCACAAGGGCAGATTTGGGATGTAGCTCCCACTTCACACAAGAAGAGAGTGATGGCTGCCTTGAGGCAGTGGTGGGGGGGTCATCAGATCTCCCTCTGAGTGTGCCTCCTGTCTGAAAACTAGCAGGAAAAGCTCATGTGACAAAGCTTCTTTTGGTGCCTGCTCTTAGGCAGCACAACTCCAGTTCTTAAGTGACAAACTACTGGATTGGAATTCATGTAATCTTAGTTCTACTCTGTGCAGGTTTTGGCGGGGGTAGAGTTGATTTTCTTTGCAGTAGATAGTGTGAGGCTATGCTTGGGATTTATGCTGGAAACACTGTAGATAACACAGGGATGTTTTAGTTACTGCTTAGCAGTGCTTGTATAGCCTCAAGGTCTTTTCTCACACAGTCTCACCAGGGAGGAGACAGGGGATGCACAAGAAACTGGGAGGGGACACAGCTGGGACAGCTGGCCACAGCTGACCAAAGGAATGAGCTATATGACCCATAGCATATGGTGTCATGCTCAACAATAAAAAGTGGGAGAAGAAAAAGGAAGAGTGGGGACATTTGGAGTGATGGCGTTTCTCTTCCCACGTAACACATGGTGGAGCTCCGCTGTTCTGGAGGTGGCTGAACATCTGCCTGCCCATGGGAAGTGGTGAATTAATTCCTTGTTTTTCTCTGTTTGCAGCGCGTGGCTCTTGCTTTTCCTATTAAACTGTCTTCATCCAGCCGTCCAGCCTTCTCCTCTTCTGATTTCCCCTGCCCTCCCCCCACCCTACTTCAGGGGAGTGAGCGAGGAGCTGCAAGGTACTTAGTTGCCAGCTGGGGTTAAACTGCAGCATATTCTCACAGTATCACTAATTTGCTCTAATCTTGGCCAGTCCCTCAATTTTCTATCCCAGCTTTTATCTGCTTTTTGAAATTAAGCTCTGTAGGCACAGTCTTTCTTTATGCTTTTTTCAGCACATACAACCTGGGCAATGTTTGTGTGATGTGCACAGATAAGTAAATATGCAATGCAGTACAGATCCTGAGTGCTACAGATCAGCACACGCACAGAGATTGTGTGAACAGTTGTTCCTCCTAGTCTTGCTCAGTGCAAGGGCATCTTGATCTATCAGCTTCCCAGAAACTTCACATTATCTGTGGCTGCCTACAAACCTGTCACATGTGTATCTCTACACTTTGAAACAAATACATACACCCTAAAAAACCCATAGTGAGATGACTGTAATAACACTTTGGGTAATGAGATACATGCTAACACTATTAGCTGTCCAAATGACAATATTCTCTACTCCATCGGAGGTAGTCATGGTTCTTAACACTTACAGCTTTCTTACCAGTTTGAAAAGGTTCATCCCCAAATGCATCATGCCTATAGAGAAAGTGAGGTTAAGTGACTTGAGTAACAAGGAATTAATGAGTAATGATGAGTTTGCAGTCATTCATCTTGTCATTCAACAGAGCTAGGACAAATTATAACATTCTAGTAGGTGACTAGGTATCTGGAAATCCCAGAGTTGAGGGTTACAGCAAGTTGGTTCATAATATATAAGAATGGACAAAAAAATTTGAAAACATAATTAAGGAATTACCAAGTGTCTAAAAATATAAAAGCATTAAAATGTATAATTGAATATGTATTGCATGTATTTATAACAAGCCTTCATAGTTTAATTAGCTTCAGTTTTAAAACATAAGATATGAAAAGCAGTGTCAAATTGTTTAACCAGCATAGAATGATGTAAAATGTGTACTTAATATGGAGTTCCTGTCTGCATGGCACCGCTGTAATATCTTCAATTGGCATTTGTTGGAATCGAGCTCCTTTATCGTATTGCCTTTCCTGAAAAATTATCTCTCCCACATGCTATTTTACTGAAATCAGTATTTGCCACTGAGTGCTGTTTCTTTTTACAGTCTGCATGTTATATAATCCATATCCTTATATATATATGTTCAATCAGAACCCTTAAGCTGAACAATCATCTCCAAACCATTATTGGTTTAAAATAGCTTAAAGCAGATCTAAACTCATCTCACTTTTCTGTTATTAAAATAACACGAAATTTTGTATCATTTTCAAATTTTAGTGTTGTCTATATAGTTATTTAATATTTTCCTTTTAATGTATTTTCTGCTTTTCATATCCTTTTTTTAAAATTAATTCTGTTCTTCATACTTTATGTGGTTTCATACTTGTATAATGGTTTTTTCCATGTCTTTTTCTTGGGATTTTCTAGTCCCTTTCTCCACCTCTTTCTTTCCTTGCTGGTTTCATTCTTTATTTTAATGGGGATGTGCTAGAGCTGAGTCAGGTAAATTGCAGTCTGGTTTCTTGTTCTTTGGCCAGCGTTTCAGGAGTCACTTCCTCTTCCCATCTCTCTGCATCCCAGTTTGGAAAAACAAAGTAATAAGCTGGCTCCTGTATGGTTAGCTTTGAGACATACTAGTGGAAGGCTCCTTTAAGCACAATTATAATCTTTCAGTATTGCACCTCCTCTCTACCTCAGTGATCTCAGTGCTCACCATTATTTTCAGCTCCTCAACTAATTCTTAGCTCCCACTTCTCCTTCTCTCCTCCTCCACCCCCATCTTCTAACAGTAACGTTTTCAATGTAGACCTTCAGCATAGTATGGGTATTACTAATCTTGCCATTTCACGCACATTATGCGTGAGCTACATTTATTTAATATCTCTCTTCAAGGAGAACAGTGGCAGCTCTCAAGTGATGGGTTCAATAGACTTCATGCTGACTGATGTCAGTAAAGAACATGAATGATGGTACAACACCTGATTTTAGTTATAAAAATGATCAGAAGACTCTTAGGAAGATAAGAGATGTAGAAAAAGCAACAAGTGTTCAGTTATGAACAACAATCATGATGTCATATGAAACCCTGCAAAGAGCAAATGCACACACATGAAGGCAGCCGTCACATGTTCGTTCATGAAGTTATTTAAGTTGTGGTCACATGGATCTAGGGCCTTTGGGAAAAGATTTAGACAAGAACTACTTGGAGATTATAATGTTAATATCAGGCAGAAATCATGTTAATCATATCTTGACTATGAGGAAAAGATATGCCCTGTCTGTGTCAATGTGTTTCTACATCCATGGTCATTTGCTATGAACCTGTGTTTGTCTAATATAGCTTTTGGCTTTGAAGGATCATAATCACTTTCAGTGAAGGAGCAGGAAACAGTCAAGACCTGCCAATGTTAAGTGTCTCAGACTAAGTGCCAGGAGTGCTATTCAGTAAGTTGTGAAGTAAAACTGGCTCAGTCTATATGCCTGTATGAAATAAAACGCAGCCACCAACATTCTGATGTTACTCTCAGGAGCTAAATATTCACACTCTGTAACTGTGGAGATGATGTAGAGACTGAAGTAAAGATGACAAAGCATACTGTAGTTTTTATGGGTTGTAAAGCCATAAACTATAGACACTATCAGACTAAGCTATAGGTCGTAAAAGTTAAGTAGCAATTGCATCCTGCCTTAGATGGATGAGCACCTAGGACAGATAAAGGAATTGTTTGAATGCTCATAATTTTTTGTAAGCACTGATTCATGTTCCAGTTACACGCCCATTTTATAGTTCTGTCACTGCTGATCATTCTAAAATCCCATGGCACTTTGTGAAAGAACACAGTTTTAGCTCTGACTCATAATTACAGCAACATCTCTTACACATCCTGCAGTTTTAACTGGAACCACTGGTTTTCACAGACTGCCCCAGGCCCCAATTCTGTATTAAGTCTTACTGTGGGCTGTTATATAGCTGCTATTTTCTCTGGTCAGTTCAGGTGAGGGCTTCTGGAAAGATGCAATTCCAATAAAGTGCTGGATGCAGGCCAGTGAAGATATATTGCTGGTGATTTATTTTATTTTTATTCTTTACATGAAGAAGAATCAAAACTAGATATAGGATTAATAGAAAAAAAGCAACCCCCAGTGTACCAAAAGAAACCAGAAACAAAATACCCACCAATATTGCACTGATTATGGAATACTTGGAATATTTTCTGAAATGATGTCACTAAAATGTATCAACAGTAAGCCAAAGATACATATGTTCTATAATAAATCATGAGTATCTTTACTGAGAAAAAAATAATTGAGTTCATGCAGGAATATGAATGAAAAATATGTTGATTCTTTCTCAGAAAAAACCAAATTACCATTCAATGAAATGGAAAAATCATCAGAAATGTTACAACTATGAAATTACAAAATGCTCTTTTCATGTGAAACACTATGTGCCCAGGCCACGTATTGTGAAGCATATTACAGAGTCAGGAATTTAGCAAGATGCAGACAACCATGACAAAAATCAGCCAAGTAGTAATAATAATTAATTTCTTAAGATGCCTGAAGAAGCATACCTATTTTACCCTTTAAAAGGTAATAAGATAATCTGCAATTATTTGAGAGCAAAAGATGATTTAATCGGGGACAACTTATTAAGTAACTGTACACATGAAAGATTCTTTCAGCAGCAGTTTTTGATGAACAGTCAAAGAGAGAGTAATCCAGAGCAGGCGGGCATGCAGGATTCATGCAGTAAATCCAGTTATTTTCTATACTCATGATAATGCATGTCCAGTTTTTGGGGGGTTTTTTTATTCCATGAACTGACCCAGTTAAATGTTTGTGTATTTAATATGCCTGAGAAGCTATAATTAGAACATTTTTAATTATTCATCACTCTTAACTCTTCACTTGAGTGCAGTAATTTGATATGACAGTTCTTAATATTGGAACAGCACCTTGTTCTGAGGAACTTTCTGACAATGTTTAAGTTTCTGTTTCTCATATGGGATTTTTTCCAATCCTGCAATTTTATGTGAAGGCTAATAATTTTCTTGGAATATTTGTCTTGTTATGAAAACCTGGCACTATTTCCATCCTGGAAAAATTATGTAAATTCATTTACCTAAATACATACAATTGAGCACAATGGAAAAGGCTTTTTTCATTAAAAGTTAAAGTGTATTTTAGGCTTATCATCCATACTGTATTGTGACTAATTAAATTTGAAGTCCTCTGTTTATTTGCAGAACAGCTATTATACAGACCAGGTAAGCCGTGGCATGTTTCCTTCCGTTAATTTGGAAGTGTTATCTTCAAGATAGTCAGCAAATAATTTACTTTTCTGCTTATTCAGGACATGATGAAACCATTGGAGTTAGTATCAAGATCACAGAGACTCCAAAGATCTCTGGACAAACATTTATGAAAAATGGCACAAAAATATTAAGCACTACCATGCTGTGGTATGTCATATTTGCACATACCCATTCCTATGATCTGGACCGAGGCAACCTACTTTAAATGGGCCACAGTACATGTTCTTGCTCAGCAGAAAGCATTTCAATAAATTAAAATGACTCCCTAGAAATGCTGAAAACATGTTTTTAAATTCATGGAGCAATTAACAGGTAAAGCTCATGATTATAACTATGACTATACCTATGGTCACTGCTAATGTCAGGTTAAAAAGTAAATTAATATTTAATACCATACACCAAACTAATAAATTTACAGACGTGTGATTTACCACAAGTTTGGAATTATAACATCAATTTACTTGATCACATTTCACCTCCCTTGTAAAAGCTGAAGTGCAAATATATTTAACTCACTCAATTGCATTGACTTTCCCTAACTAGTATGCTTGACACATGTCTGGAGACAAATACCATTTTTTGACACACACTTCTCCTGGGATTCCTAGGCCCATGCTTAGTTATTTTCTGTAATCTTAGTGAGGGCAATGAACTATTTAGTTTCTACACAGGTTTCTACATACAAGTCAAAAATTTATGGGGTGTGAGACGATTTCAGACACTGCAGCATGACAGCAGCTGAAAGCAGGTGGTTTGCTGTAATATATCCTGAAACAGTGCCACACAGGGTTTATGTAAGAGATATGCTCTTCTTGCTGTAGACCTTGACATTCCCCAGCAACCACATTTTGAGCTAGTGCCCGTACAAAGGTCCAGGATTAACCCTTGAACCTCACACTACCACTGTGCACTGATTCCTATGTACAAGCTGAGCTGGCCACAAAATATACAATTTTTTTTACAAATATAATGCGAACATTATCTGTACCTTTTTTAAACTCTCTCCACTAAAAAGACTAAAAACCCCCTTTTGGAGTGCTTTCCTGTTTGCTGAGTGACTGCTACTAACATATCTCTCCCTGCTTTTGTCCCCAGTTAAATTCAGTCTCTGAGAATACTGCACCTTCTGAAAAGACAGGGATAGACATAACGCCTTAGATGTGGAAGAACATGTCTAACAGGTTACCTCTTGTAAAAAGTAGCAGAGGTGATGTTGCTGTGCTTATCAAGCCCCAGGTTCAAACACTAACCCCTGGGGACCAGCTTTTTGAAGGAGCAAGAGTTTTGCTTTTCACAGCACCTATGGGTGCTATGCACTGCTACAGATAGGAGTCTTGGTTTCTTGCAGCGTGAATGGAGATACAGGGTGGGTTGCAGCGCTTCTATCAGCATGAAGGCATGGGCGAGTGGAGGCATGCTTGCAAGAGCTGGTTGGGGTCCACTGCTTCCCCTCCCTTCAGCTGGCTGAAGTGGCCTGATTTATAGGGAACTGGTTGCTGCTCTGTCATCCTCCCTGCAGGAGGAAGAAGCTGCCAGACCCTTCTCACTATCCCTCCTTGGTGTATGCAAAAGGTATAGTCATCCCTCTCCTAGTCCGTCTCTCTTTCCCCATGCAGTGCCTCTGGCTCAAAGAGGCCAGATCTCCACAGCTGTTGTGCCCGCTAAGTCAAAGAAGCCCTTTGTAATATTTCTTCTGGTTCTGGGGCAGAGCAAAGTGGGTGGCACCTTGCAGGACTCAATTTCTTCTTACTAATAACTTTGGAGTCTTCCTACCTGTCTCAAAGTGACATATTAGGAAATTCACTCCTGTTTTTCTCCTGATGGAAGTAATGGTTATGGAAATATCACATCTCAGCAAAGACTTTCTTTTTACATCTGGATTCTGTGTAAGGCCAGAAAGAATATTTATAAGGAGACAGATGATGGACTGAATATATTCCTTCTCCCAGCCTCATTCTCATTTCTTGCCATCTGCCCCACCCCCCCCCAAAAAAAAAAAAAAAAAAAAAAAAGTTGTACCCCTGCATTGAGATTATCCTCTGGAAAATCACAGCATAATTTGGGTTGGAAGGGACCCTTAAAGACAATCTACTCCAACCCTCCTGCAATAATCAGGGACATCTTCAACTAAAACAGGTTGTTCAGATCCCTGTCCCACCTGACCTGGGATGTTTGTAGGGGTGGGGCATGTACCACTCCTTTGAGCAACTTGTTCCAATATCTTAACACCCTCATCATAAAAAATTATCTCTATTTTTTTTTATCTCTAAAATAAGTGAGCTTTAATGAGCTCTAGGTGAGTGTATCTGGATATCTCAAGTCCATGGCAAAGCCTTGGTATTTATTAAGAATACACATGAGATTGTGCGTGGGTAAAGAAAGCCTAATTGTTTAACAAACTCAAGACTGGGCTGCGTATCTGTATTTAATACTGAGAATACTTGCCTATACAAATCTCCCCCTACTCTTGTTCTGTCAAAGTCTTACAAAAATTAGATGTTTGTATGTGCAAAATTCAAGTAAATTTTTTTTTTTATTACTTCCTTCTTTGAAACACAACGTCTATGACCTTAGCAAGGTTTTACATTTGTCCTCCTCCAGCATTTCTGGTTGCCAATGTAAATACATGCTATTATATTTAGAACATTTTGACATGTTTTTCAGGTGTTGTGACAGCTATTTCTACAAATGCTTTAATGGAACAGTTGCGTTTAAAATACCAACAAAGGCCATGGACTGAAACTCTGAAACTCGTTTATTTTTGCATGGTAAGAATCACAGGTTAGGTGACAGAAGGGTATGTGGTGTAAGAGTATGATTCCAACGTAGTTAAAAAATTGTTTTTCTTAGGACAATGGATTATAAAGTTTCCTTCCTAATTTTAACACTTTGAGGATTGTTTCTTGCATTGTTTTAACTATTCAGGAGTTAGTACTGATTTTATACCGGTTGAGGTTACTTTCCATTCATTATCCTTACCATATTCATTCATTCATGGTATGTAAAGACAATTTATTGCCTATAGGACTAGGAGACTATTTTAGAAACTGGTCTGAAATCTGTTATCTAGACTTTCTGCTGCTGTGATATACCTTAAATCATTCCATGCTTCCTGCCCTTCTAGTAGCTAATTTAGGAAATATCTTTGTAAAGAGCAGATTAGCACAGCTGCTATGAGCTCAGTATAAAAATTCCCATTTGTTTCCGCGCTTCTTTTTATTAATGCTTAACTCAAGCCTTACTCTGAAAACAATGTCCTGAATTTGAACAAAGTGAAAACTCTATAGCAGTGCATGTTCTTTGTTAATTGAAGTGTGAAGCACGAGAAGTTTTCAGACAAGAGCTGGAAGAGAAACTGGGAGAGTTTGCTTGGTACTGAAGTGAATAGCTCCAGCTGAAACTTGTATCCTAAACTAATCAAGTACTCCTGTCGCACTTAATGATCTCTTCTATTCATTCAGGCAGATTTTTTCTAAAATAAAAAACACAAGTATTTTCTTAGTTTATCTCTAGCTTCACAGTGAAATTAGCTGACATATCTAGTGATCAGCTCAAAAGACAGGGGAATGGAAAGCCACTCCTTGCTCCAAAGGCATCTGGTATGTAATTACTGCACAATAATTTCTTTACAAATCCATTCAGTGCTGCCATTTCAGCAATAACTCCAGTTGTAGGTAACTTCTGTGTTTGAGAAAAACAAATAATCAGAGGTTTGTTGCATGGGGCATCTGTGTTTTGTGTCTCTTAGCTAGTAATTTAAGGAATCTTTCTCTGTCTCTTGTTTTCACAAATGTGCTAGGATAACCCACTTCGAAAGCCTGTCAGTAATGCTCCAGATGGTCTATTGCTTTCTTGCATGGAGAAGATAGAGAGGACATTAAATGGTAATGAGCTGCTCAATAACTCAAAGTATATATTTTTAAAATTGTGTGGAATCTACCAATCCTTCTCTATTGATGTTCTTCACAAAGAAGTCAAAGGTACGAATACAGAGGTCAGTAAGAGACAAGAGACTTATGACTCGTCTTTGAGCTAAGCCTTCAGGCTATAGCTATTCCTAAAGCCTGAGAATATTTTCTACCCAGCACAGCACTTATTAATCATAATAGTTGTCATTAATGACAAGTAATTCAAGATATACTATTTTCTCATTACCTAAATCATATTCTTTAAAGCAAGAAAATACTGGTTCTACTTCTTAATCATTACAGTTTGATTAAATGGCATTTCTGGTTTTTGCAGCTAAATCCATGTTTTCTGTGATGAACACGTTGGAACTTTTATCCAGACAAAAAGGGTAAGTTTGTTCATGAATAAGTGCAAATAAACAAGCATGGCCTCAAGTCCAGAGAGGAATACCATCTGGATGGCTTGTCAACAATGTTATTTTTTAGCTCAGTGTTCTAATGGAGTGTATTTGCCTATTTTGATTAGTCCTTTGTGGAGGAGGTTTTTAGGTAAAGAGAGGGCATAAATACCTACATCCCAAAACTGCAGTCTGAGGTTAATAGTTGTGAGCAGACCGACATGATAATGCAAATAGCAGAGCACAAATACCTGCCTGGTTGGACAGTTTTCAGAAGCTGAGCCAAGGAAGTGTTATATTTGAGGCATCCCTGGTGTCTCTTCCCATTACCAAGTGAACTATACTCATTTCCTTTTTTAAGTTACAGAATTTCTATATATACAAGTTTTTTTTTTTTTTTTCCTTTTCTCATCTTTCTCAGACTTAGTGTTCATGTTAGCCCCAGTGGGACTGCCTGCTACATAACATCAATGATGTTTTATGTAGAAATTCAGCTGGAGAAGGATGGAGATGTGATGGATGTAAAGTTGGCTCACTTTGAAGAAGCTCCTGTGGTAAAATTAATTTTCTCAGTGTCTCACAGTCCTGTAGTCTCCCAGCTGGCTTCCAGCTGTCATGTCAGAAAGGTGTTAACTTCCTTTTTGTCTTGTCATACTTGCAAACCTGTGCATGACACTAGCTATCTCTTTACGCATCCGAATCTCTCACCTAAACTTACAACTCAGTTACAGATACTAAATACTCTAGTGCTAAATGAAAGTCAGCTGACAGGCCCACCTTCCAAGAATTTTGTGGTATCATGCATAAATATTTTTATTTTCATGCTTCAATGTTATCAGTATACAGTAAATAATAGAGGCTTAAAATATTTTCCTACCAAGGTATAATGCAATATATATTCTCAGGTGATGTCTTGGAGCTATTCTGTTTTTTATTCTCCCTTCTTTAGGTGTATATATATTTCTACTAGTGGGGATGTTTTCCTTGCAAAATTTCTATTAAATTATTCATAGAATATCACCCTGAAGTTCACATATCATGTTCTGCAGTTGTTACAGAATTACAGACAATACTTCAGAACAAAGATATAACCACAAGCTGTTGTGGGGGGTTGGGGAACATAAACTCTGTTTCTTGTCAGTAAGTATCCAAATTATTACATTGCCTTGGAGTTAATTTTGTCCATTATTTTTAGTTGAACTCAGCCCTGGAATTTCAAATTGTTCATTTAACCAGCACAGGCTTGTTGATCAGTGAGTGCTGGACAATATCATTAGAATGAAAATGCATATTCAGAGAATTCTAGCACAACCCATAAAAGAAAAACTGACCAAGATGCAATTTTGTTTCCCAAAAGAGTTTATCAAAAAACTATTTCCATTAATTTTATCCTCTTTCACAGACCCTTTGTTCTTCCAATTATTACAGTAATTTTTTAAAAACTATTGTATTGTTAGTCTTGCTTTTGAGTGTTGGGGGTTTTTAATGCTAACCATGCAGCTACTTAAAGTAATGGGGATCAAACTTACAATTACTAATGAAATGCTTATAAAAGATGTGTCACAAATGGCAAGAAAGATGAAACTCCTGTCTCTCCTGTCTCTCTTTATTCCTGTAGGTTTGTGATGACTTGGTCCAGCTTCTAAGGTAAAGAATCATGTATAGGGTTTCATGTTGAATGGAAAGGAATTCCTGATGCTAGAACCATTCCAGTGTAAAAACTGAAGAGGAAAAAAAAAAAAAAGGGAAGAGAATCAGGGAACAATAATTTGAATGCAGAGAACAACAGAAGAACTGACACCATTTTGGATTCCATTTTTTGTGGGGAGTTGATTCCAATCCTCGATATTGGAAGTTGTTTGTCATTGTAACTATTATTATCTGCTTCAAATTTGTAAATTCAAGGCTAAAACTGCAGCAAATATAATTTTGAAAAGATACTCCAGGCATTATTTATTTCTTGAGTCATTCTACCAAATGCATCCGCTTCGATGGAGCAATGGTAAATAGTAATCCCCAATACATTGGCTCTAGTTGCCTGTCAAACACAGCCTTGGAATACTGGCCTTTGTATTGATTGCAAGAATTGTGGAACAACTTGAACCAATAGCTTTGGTAATGGAGTGATAATGACAATTCAGAACTGGCAGATTTACAGATACAAACAAGGTATTACTTTTCCTCTCCTCCTTCCATCAAATACTAAATAGTCTTCATGTTGTCCTTATGCAAATACTTTAACTGAATGTCCTTCAGGCTCCTTTCATAGCAATGAAAGCAAGGTGGTATCACATGGCCTGAGTTTCTTTGCAAATACATAGGGGGAGGTGTGACCCTAGTTTTCTTATGTAGCAGTAGGCCATTATATATATTTATTATTACCAAGTTTTGTTTTGTCTGAATAGTTGCTGTTCCAGGACAGGCCACCATTTCAAAAGTCTGCTTATAAGTTCTTCAGTGAATATGATCAAGGTTCCAGATTTTAATAATAATGAGTATATTTAGGAAATTGGATTCTTATTTAAATACTGTGGCCAAATAGTAGAAAAGGAAGGAAAAAAAGAAAAGGAATAATCATTGACCTTGAGTGTTTCATCTGTCTTCTGTATTATCAGTTTTTCCAGCCCTCTTTTTTTCTCAGAAATTAAGTTATATTAGCTTTATGGGTGTAAACAGCTATGACTTACAGCTTGAACTTGCATTTTCCTATATTTTTGACTTCCAGTGATGTTAATGCCAGCAGTTTGGCTCTGAGCACTGGCATATAGTTGCCATTGGTACTGTGGGTGCTACTTCTCTGCCTTCCTGGTTTTGTCAAGATTTGTCACAATGCCCAGGAATCCCTTCTACACCTCTTGACGTAGGTTGTAAGGCAGTTTGTTGTACGTGTAATGTTTCCCGTGAGTCTCAAAGTAACTATAAAATTAAGATTAACCAGCTAGCTAATGCATAGGCTGGTGCTGTGTCTGTTCCTGTACCATGTCTGCCTCCTTTCCTCCTTTTCCCCTGCTTCCCCACTAGTCTATCTGGAAAGAGACAGGAGAGCTGAGTGACTTGTTTAGGTTCCAGGTTTGAAAGAGTTTGTCCCAATGTCAAAGTTCAGGTAGGCTTATTTTGTCTCTGCTGACCCATTATTGCAGCCACATCTGCATAGGAAGGGAAAGAAAGTCTTGAGCTGTCTGTCTGACTGCAACACCAGAGTCTAGTAAGACTTGTAAAAGTCATGTAAAATCTGCTTAAGCAAGTGAGTAAATACCTGGTGGGTTAGTCTGAACACAGCTCCAGGCTGTCACAGCAAGTCAAAATCCGCAGGATTTTTTTTTAAATTGATGTAACTATCAGTTATATTTAAGGTCTTCCTCTGTCACATGGTGCTGTGAAGTGCAGTATTAATACAATTTTGATATTTTAATGAAAAGAGCAATGTACACATATATGGTCTTAGGGAAGTAGTCACTACATGACTAGCTTTGTTGGAAGATCAGGGAAAGTGTTTTGCACCTGATAAGCTGTCATATTTGTGTTTCATGTACATTTATTACTTCCAGTACTGCCTACTTCAGTGCCAGTTTCAGCTATAATTACAGTGCTTCTTGCAACAAAACCAAAGGTTCACATTTTTCTGGTACCTTCTAAGAAAATTTAAAATCAGTTCTGCTACTTGATCTTATAAGGAGTGGGCAACTGTCACTCTGAAATGGTGTCTTTTCTAGTAAGTTATGTAGAAAAGTTATTTTCCATCTCATTTTGTAGTGTGATAGTCATTATTTCTTTTTGTTAGGATGAAGAACTATGATGCCTTCGGCAAGATTCTAGAAGACCTGTCAAATATGTATCAAATTCCAGGAAACAGGTTGCAGTTACTTTTTACCCAAAAACTTTTGAAATCCATAGCCTAACTTTCATTTACTTACAAAAATAATAAATTGTCTTTTCTCTCTCCCAGCAAAATGAAAGCTAAGGGATATCTTGCATTGCAGGCCCTTGAAAAAGACCTTTATTCAATGTCTCTTCTAGACAGGTAACTTACAGTCTGTGTCTTTGTCCTTTTACCTCTACCCACACCCCTTCATTTCAATAAAAACCAAGTTAACTGATCTAATTATAGAGCAGGATGTGGAAGGCTGATGAGTTTTCTCCCACTGGGAAGCTTGAAGCCTTTGTCAACCCCAGACAGGCCAAATGAGACAATCTGCTGAACTTCTGTGCTTTATCTAAGGGACTTTCTGGGAAACTGGTTGGTTACAGAACTTGGGGGTGTGTGCACAAAAGTCAGCTGTCATATTTAGATCTCCCTCTGGCAGAAGTAAAATAGACCTTTCGGGGTTCTGCTGTTTGAGTATCTCATTTTGTTCTCAGGTTTTAGGTCAGGAGTAGTGGATGCCAGCTTTCCTCCTTCCTTTTCTCATTTCTCCTTTCAAAGAGTAGGATTACAGATAGATGGGGAACAGTTTCCTACACCTGGTAATTGTATAAGGATTTTCATTCTTTTCAGAAAACCAGAATTGAGAGCAGTGCTTTCCTTCTGGATTTTTGAAATATCTTCTCTGATATCTTGCCTATTAAGTTACATACACACATACCTTGGCAGGTATGGCCTCCTGTAACTTGAAACACCCTCTTCAATTATTTTTGCAGTTTTCCCTTATGAAGCACGATAACACTATGAACTAATGTGCTGTATCCCTGCTGGTCACTGATATCTCAGTAAATATTATTTATAAGTTAAACAGATTATTTGTCCCATCTATGCTGTAAGTTAATGCACTGCAGAGTTAGCACACAACTATGTAAATGTCTGGCTGTATGTATTCAGCTATATGAACATACTTGAAGTCAGAGATTGGTTCTGTTCAAGTTAGTTTATCCAGGTTATTTCTTCATTCTCTGCTCAACCCATTGCCACTCTAATATTTTAACCCCCTTCATTTCTGATAAAAAGCACACCAAAGTGCAACATGAAACAGCTCAGATACAGGGAAAGTGGAAGCCCAAGTCCCAGGAGTAATGCATGTGTGGTGTTGTAGTGTTTTGGAAGCTGGACATACAATCTACTTCCAAGAAGGCATTGTCTTTTGATTAAGGATACAAATTAGAAACTACATTAGCCTAGCTAGCACTGCAATGCAGGAATCACTAATTAAGATGTGTTTTGAAATAGAACACAGGATCTAAACAGAGTTACTGAAGTACTTAATGGAAAAGTAGGACACCTGGTGCCAAGAACTGGAGGTGATTTTTTTCTTTTTTTCTTTTCCCTTTTCTGCATTCAAAGAATTGTAATCAAAAAACACTACTGAGTTGATCTTTGTGTACAGGAAAGATCGTCTGCTATAAATAAAACTTGCTGCAGGGACTTATTGTGCCTGTATTCTCAGATAACGTACAGACATATAGAACATATATTGAACGTATATTTTAAGTAGAGATGTTCTCTCACAAGGAATCCCCTCTGCCCATCTACGGTGTTGGATTTTTCACCTTTGTGTCAAGGTACCCAACATATTTCCTCTATTGACCTGTAGTAACCATTATTTTTTTATTCCTCAGGAACCCCAATGAACATTGAATTTTACATTTCCCCCTATCAAGTTTTGGAAGCAGAACTAGGTAATGGTAAAGCTATTTCAGCTATTCTGCTGTTTCAGTAGAAATAGCTAACAGGAAAAGTTTTTGAATACTACCAGTTTTCATTAAGCAAAGTTAATGAAAGCTCATAAATAAAATTTAAAATTCTAGTTTAGTAGAACAGTTTATGTGCTGCACTTTAGCATAGTTTTAATGTACATCAGGAAACTACTTTCCATTTCTTGGTTGTTGATTCAGCAATTGCTGCTATCCTCTTTGTGCAACTTTGGCCTTTTCAGTGTGGTCAGTGCAGGCTTCTCTGCCCACAGTACTGTGGCTGTCAGTTGGACCTGACCCTTCAAGTCCTTACCATTGTATATTTTGCATACATAGGATCAATATACACTAAAATAATGATAATAATGCCCTTCTCTTTCTCCCTCAGGTTCCCAGGTATGTGGAACAAAAACAGTTGTAACTGTTGAAGGCACAGATACACTCCACAGACTGCCTCTTTCTCCATTAATTGTAGATGCTCAAGCTGGAGAGGACAGGTGAGGCTCTGGACACTTGTCAATACATAAATAGATTTAAAAGACACTGGCACTGACTTCAGCATAACTTACATTTAGCCTCTGCTGAAACAGGAAGCTCTGTTTTATTTATGGCTTTATGCTCCACAGCTACACCCTCTATAATCTGTGGCTTTTACGGTTTTCTTAAATGGACTTCAGAGGTATTGTGTTCATATTTAACTGTGTCAGTTGCATTGAACTGTGAATTTATTCATAGATTTGAAGCCAGAAAGAGCCACTGGAACAAATATTAGTGAACTTCAACATGCAAGTCCTTCATAGATTCACAGTAAAGAAAGCATATACTGAAAGATATTGCACCCAAAAATACACAAAATAGTTTGTCATCCTGTCACTATAAGACACGAAATGAATGACACACACACAGCCAAGTTGTCAGGGCAAGAAGAAGGAAGTTTATTTCTTTACTTCGATGTATATAGATTTTTGACAATGACCATGGATTGGAGGATGAGGTTGCCACCTCTCCAACTACACTGGTCAAACTAGAAGTCCATCAATTGTCTCCTCCTCAAGAGAGGAATGAAAAACAAGAAAGGACAGTTACAATAACATTACATTGTTTACATGAAAATGTGTGAAAAACTCCATTACAAAAATGCAAACATCAGAAGGCTCAAGAAGATCAGGGCGACATCATCCCATTGTGGGTACTGACACCTCATCTCTCTCTGCCTCAGGCCTGTCTGGAGGGAAAGTCTGAAGTAACTTTCTGAACTAAAATACTTCAGAATTGTTTGTAAAAAACATCACTCGGTTCTGTGTCTCACTTTTCCTTTCTGTCAGTTTTCACATTAACCATGTTTTAACTCAAAGTTGCATTTATAAAGCAAAACATTTCTCAAGTCAGAAAATGTATGGAACATAGTAAACTGCTAGGGACCTGATAGTGGCCTTGCACTAAGAGTCCTTGTTATGGCAATTTCTGTAAAAAAACTTACATTCTGACAATTTTTTTCCTAGCAATCCTGCTTTTTTGCAACTGACTGATGAACTCAGCACGGATTTGCCAGCTCTTTTTGTTCTGAAGTTTCATCAGCCTGTTCCAATGTCTTCATCAAGTATTGAAGAGATACAGAGGCTCACAGGCATGTTATAATTGTTTTTGAAGACTAAGCGCTTCTGTGACTATGCATTGCTTATTTGCTTTTTGCTTCCCCTTGTTAATGTTGCAAGAACAAGTTGCTTCTGGGGTAGAACATATTCTGTTCTATCAGTCCAAGTGTAACATTTAACAACCAGTGCAAAACACAAAAGTTATAAGAAAGATACGACAATTATATGCAAAACACTCTACCTCAAATTCCCTATAGCAAAAAAGGGGAATAAGAAAGAAAATCAGGATTTTTGTCTTTTCAAAACATTGGGTTTCAAAACATAGTTGCGTTCATAACCTACTGTCATAACCTAATTGCTAATAAAAATAATGACCTGGTTTCAGGAATTCAGATTTCTGGCTTGAAACTAGCTCCACTGTATGAGCTAATTGTTCAGTCTGCTCTTAAAGAAAAATGCAGTGAAGACTCGTCTACAAGTAAATCTTGTTTCTTTGTGGTAAGTATAGTGTGCATTTGACACACATTCTGCTGTTGTGCAAGATATATATACTGAATTACCATTTCCCCATAAGCAAACAATGTAGGTTTCTCAGAATCCCAATAAAAGTGCTGTTTAGGAAGTAGTTCAGTTTGCAAAGTAGTATTAGATCCTTTCATCTAAGTGAGGTTCTCATCCTCATTACTGAAACACTGTGTGCTTGGCTGCTGAAGTCATACTGATTTGTCTGTGTGTAACCCAGGGATTAACTCCTCTAAAAATTGCTCAGAACTTTATCATTAATGCCTTGAAAAGAAGGAAATGTATTGACTGGTGAGAGGAGCAAGCCTCAAGAAGGTACTTATTAGATTTTTGAAGATCTTTATCTTGCTGCATGTCACACTATTTTTAACAAAAGGGGTTTCTTAATTAGATAACACCGAGACTATTCATTCCTTTTAAAGGGACTGGAAGGAAGAAAAATATAAAGTATTACAACAGTGATGCCAACTACTATCTAGAGACAAGGTTGTTTAACTGAAGAAGGCTTTCCTTTTAATAACTGCATTATAGAAATACAGTTGCTTAGGCTGCACTAAATGTAAGGTTTTAGTATAGAAAGTTGTGGCTAAAATGCTTTCCCCCAGGACTTATGTACAGGGTAACTACAAGAAAAGCTTCAAAGATCTATTTTTTTTTTTTTTTTTTTTTTTTTTTTTTTTTTTTTTAATAGGAAACATTAATTTTGCAATTCATGGCAGCAAAAGAAGAGGGCACTTTTTTTCTGTTCTACTAGCAGTGTTTGTAGAACCCATTGCCTGCTTAGTTCTTGGACCTTGAGGTGGTGGTATGGAAGGTAGCAGTAAATTTATACCATGCTAAAATAATGTTTGGCAAAGCTCTTCTCTTCTGTAAGATAGAATTAATCTTTCAGTTCTATTAGATGAACATGAAAGGCTCTGTGACTTTTCAACAATTCCTTAAAATATTTGTACTTGGTGGGAGAAGGTTTTACTTCTGAGTTTAAAGATTTTATTTCTAGAATTACGAAATTGCATTCTAACCTTGCAATGAGTGTAGGGGAAATCCTTTTGATCCATTAATACACAAGGAAAAGCTCTTCAGCTTTTGTTAATGTAGACTCTCCTAATTAACTGCCCTGCCCTGTTCTTAAGGGAACAGTTCCCATTTGGCATCCTGAAGTAGATAACACAATAGTGCACTTCTAATTTTGTCAAAGAATCTGTTGACATGGACAGGAGGTAAATTCTTCTATTTCCTCCTCATCTTCAAGTGAATCATCAGGAGATATTCCAGCCAAACATACCTCTCCAAAGAAAAAGTAGTAGTGATGGAAGTTGGAACATCTGATATCCAGAAGAGATTTCCAGCAAAACTGCTATCCTGTTTGGGCAACTATCAAGCAGCATTACTATGATATTATTATCTTGGTCACCAACATTTTTATAGCCTATAGGGCTCTGAAAATTATTTGGAAGAACTGGTGACACTTAAACTCCTGACCACTTGAGTCTAGGTATATTTGCCTAATTTGGATGTATTTGGGAGAGTGGATTTCATTTAGCTTTCTCTAAGGATTCTACTAGAAATGCAGAAGGGTATGATGGACATGCTAGAAATGTATCTTTCAAAAATATTTTTGTTGTAGATTGTACAATTGCCTGGTAACATCAAGCTTTACTTTCCTGTTTTCAGTCCTTGAAATACCACCATATTTGTTGCTTAGTCTCTTCCAGATTGCCCAAAGCACTGTTACTTCATAAATAAGGGCTCAGAAAAATCAGATTTTGGAGGAGCCCTAGTCAGTAAAATCCCATTTAGCCATCCCAAGTGTGTGCCTGGCGTAATAGAGATTCTTCGACATCAAGTGGCATATAACACTCTTATTAGCAGCTGTGTCTCTGAGCAGCATATAAATGAAGGTAAATCGTGTGGCTGGAAGTGATGGTCCAGTATTAGAAACAAACTAGTTTCTAAGTTGGGTGTTGACAGATTTTACTGCTCCCCTTCCAAAACTGTCATTACTTCTGTAGTACTGTAAATGATAAAAAATTCTTAACACTGTATTAATTTTTAAAAAATTCTGTGCTCACTCTATGCACATAAACTAAGTTGTCGAAGTAATGAATAATTAGACTATTGTATCAGTATTTTTAAAATTCTGGCATGTAATTCAGCCAAAAATAGTCCAACTTCAGTGGTGGATATCACTAAACAGTAATTTTATTTCTAGATGATTCAGAACTGCTTTACTTTGAAGTGGTACCACACAAGAACACCAGCTTTTCTGTCTTTTTCCTTCATCCCGTGAAAGATAATTTAGCCTGCGGTATGTGTGGAATAATTGCTACTGTCCTCTTTACTGAGTTGACAAGGAACTTGGTTCTATCTAGCCTCTTGCACTATCTTCTCAGTTACAAACATTATAAGGGCCACTCAACAGCATGCAGTCCATGAAAAACACAAAGAGTATACACTTGTGTATAAACTGCTTACTAGAAGGCATTCTCTACTCAGAATAATACAGAAAGTAAATGCAAATATTCAAGTCGTGTTGTCTTGGCCTGCATTTCATTAATAAATTGTAACTTCCACTATTTCTGATTTAAGTATATTAAAGTAAAGCAAGTAATGCAAATATATTGCTGCAAACCTCTCTTTTTGAGACTAGAGTCTCAAATCTCTTCAAGCAGCAGAATGAAAGGATGGTTTTTGATATTTGTAAGTATTCAAAACAAACATTTTTCTCTTCTGTTCCTTCTTAGTGGTCATTGATCTTATAACTTCTAGAGAAGTCCAATGTCACCTTCATTTAAATCCTCAAGATCCAACTCTAAATTCTAGTGATGACTTCATAGCAAGAGCTGTGAAACGGTAAGTACTTTCATAACAGTTGGAATGAACATCAGATGTCCATTTAATGGAAATATCATGTGCATTCATAATGCCATAAACTCAGCAACTGGAAAACTTCACTCCAGTAAAATGCTGTAATACAATAGTGGGAATAAGTTATTTCAGTGTCTTAATATCTCTTTCAAAATTTTTAAACATTAACTTTGATTAAGTGTTTCTAGTAGAAAGCATGTAGAAGCAGGGAAAGACTACTGAGTGAAGAGATTTACCTTTTATAAAGATGCCTTTTGAAGACTCTAGCTGATGACAGTCTGATGTCTAGCATAACTCAGAATAGCATAGAAAGGTATTTTTACACATCTACCTAATAGCAATCAGTGCTTCTCTTCAGGAAGTGAGTTGTATGTGGCATGTCTACAACACTGACTCGTTTTCTGAACAAATTCCAAGAGAGCAAGTTGTTGTTATACACAAACACAGGCTAGACAAACTGATTCAGAACATAGTCTAAGAGCACGGATTGATTTGGCATAAGCTAGTATGCAATTATTATGTTTGATGACAACAAAATCAATGCAGGTTGGATTTTGAACCAGATTTTAAACTAGGTACTAGTTTTGGAACCAGGTTGAGTGGGAAGAAAACTCATCCAGTATAGATAGTGTTTTAGAAAAGAAGTTCTGTACCTGTTATACAAGACATGAAGGTTACAATTATAAAACTCAACAAGAATGAATATATTTCAATATTCTTAGTTTTAGATTTCACTAGAAGCACACCTTATGACTTTTTTTTGTTGTTGTTAACAAGACCCTCCCACTCTTTCAGTCAAAGCTTCTTTGCACACCTAACTTCAAAGATTCAGCACAAGATTTCAGTGTGTCAACATATATTTCTGGTATAGCACACGTAGTTTATAATATGGTTACAATGTAACACCAGGTTGTACAAGACAAAACCAGAAAGCTGTAATGCTGGCTTTCATTAAGGTGTCAGCCACAGTGTAAAAACCAGAAGTACTTTAAAGAATTGGATGAAATCTGTAGTAGTGACTAATGTGTCATTTCCTTCTTCAGTTGCATGTCAGTCCCAGTTGTCATGAGAACTGTTTTCAGGAATGCTGCCAAGGTGAAAGCTGACAGTGAAACACAAGACATGGACACGGAACAACAACCTGAACCAGAATCGGAGCAAACTAACAGTCTCAAAGAAAGCCTTTCTGGGATTGGTCAGCAAAACTGGGTAGTGACAGATAAGCCAAATAATACAGACAGCACAGAAGAAAATCTCTCTACAGCCAGACTGGAAACTCTGGGTGATAACATGGAAAAAAAGTAACCCCTCACTATGCACCAAAACTTTGTGGAGGAAAGTAATTCTGTAGCTAGTATAGAAGCTGATATGATAGACAAAAAACCCCAGATGGATTTATAAGCAAAAATAAACTCTACTTAGTAATTTGTGAATGGTATCTCCTCTTTGCAAACTGTGAAGTATGGGAAACTAATTCCCTTGAATCTGCATTTTTAAACATCAAAACCTCTATAAAGTCTAACACTGTTCTATTAACCTTTGTGTTCTTACTGAAAACCTCAAAAAATGTCGGGGTAAGATTCCCTCTGTCTTTTTTACTGTTAGAAGGCAAGGCATTACTTTATTCTTGGTCAAGAGATGTGTGTGGCTGACAAAGTTCCAGCCTCAACGCTAACCCCAATACAAAACTTTTTCACTTATTTATGCATTTTTAGTGAACAAAGACATTAATGTTCATTTGTTTAATTTACATAATTCTCTTCATTAATTAGTATTCTATTCCCTATAAGTTATTGCTTTCTCTTTATGATAATCTGGTCCACATCTTTTAGGCTTATCTTTTTCTCAGACTGTCTCCAACTTTCCAGGCCTTTATCTCCTCTCTATCTTCTGGTTACTCTAATGTCCTCGAATGGCCATAAATTTAAGATCCCAAATGCCCAATCCTCTAATTCCTTTGGCTTTGTTTACTGAAGATTGTCAGGCTTAGTTTTAACAAACTTAAGGTTTCAGTGATTTAATGATCAAATAAGTCTGTGAAGAAACTTAACTGGTGCTGGCAAAAAAATGGGAACTGCTTACCGTTAGTTAAAACAACTAATTAAAAATTAGTTAGGAAAGTTAACTAACTTCCACACTATCTGCACCATATTCTATCAGAATATGTAACAAATCTGTGTCTAACATACGTGATACAGTCTGTAACATAACACAGGCATTTGAAGAAAAGTAATGTTTATGGTCAACATTACACTAAATAAATTGAGAAAAAGGTACTTAAATGATTTTTGTTTATACACAATTAATGCAGACACCCCTATTTGTCCATTATTTCATAAATGCAAGACTCTGAACTGCAGTTGTGTTTTTATGCTCTCCCCTAAAGCAGAAGTGGTACTGAAAGGAAACCAAATTTACAGTCTGTCAACTCTGACAGGATAAGAGTCTTTAGCAAGAATGTTGTAAACTCAGGCTCTGAAAACCAATTTTTTTTGCCTTAGATTTCTTCTTGCCTCAAAGTATGAAATGGCTTTGTGATTTTTTTTAATTATAGTTTACTGTCCAAAATCTTACTTTGCCTATGTCTAGACTTCCTTCATCTCCAATATGAAGGAGTTACAAGAAATTTCCAACAAGTAAACTGGTAACTTACTATGAATCAGTTTAATTAGTGTAAAACAGAACCATACACAACGAAAAAACTTCCTGAACAGAGCCATTTACAGCTACAGTTATGGGAAGCAACAGGAAAGCAAGTCAAATATAGAATAGTTACAGAAATACGAAATAATCAGAAACAGGCATGTGTGGCTGATGTGTTTCTAAGAAGGAGTGAATAAGCTTGGCTTCCTTGGGAGTTTGAGAAAAACACTACTGGAATGTGGGAAGTTCAGGCTAGAGGGACTGACAAAATAAATACAAAAATAACACAAGGATGTTCATTAGACTGGAAGCATGTTTAGTGTGGTTTGGCATGGTAAGAATAGATGTCTAAGAGTGAATCAATGGAATTATCAGCAATTTAGCATTTGAGGAGAATGATGTGTTTTCAGCAGAAGTGACAAATATAACTATAGAAGGAAGGAAAAAATAGTTTTTAATAGTGAAAGTGCATTGCATCATGGGTACAAAAGATAACACAAAGAATTTGACAAAAGGTGACTAGAGTCACAGCACTCCAGGAATCAGCAGCATATCATGTTCTATTTTGCACACAGCATATCATCAACAGCAACTTATTCTGCAAAAACACTGACCATTTCCACAGCACTCAGCATTTATTCTTTTGATATTGGAGGGGACCAATTTAGTGAGGCTATTTAATGGACCCACTTAATTTCCAAACTGCTGCCAAGAAAATAAATGAGGGTGAAATGGGAGCTCCTGACAGAAAAGAGAACCATGTTTAGTGACTCTTTGTAAAGTTTTAAAGTCACTGTCCCTTTGTGTGAATGTTATCTTTAAGACTGAAAGTGAAGGGTTTTGCCAGGTGAAGATTTACAAAAATTACTTCTACTGTAAAGCATCAAAATGAGAATTTCCTAAAGTAAAAGTGATGCATCAGCCTGTACATGGCCCACAAACTAAAAATCAAAACCAGCTGTGATAGTTTTAAGTATCATGAGACAGAAGAACTAACACTCCAGTTGCTGGACATGATGGAGTACATCCAGTGATAAGCCCAGTTGCTCTACTAACCAAACAGTCTGCTTTTTAACCCAAGCAAGGGTTGACCTTTCAGAATTTGTGCAGAGGTTTGCCTTGCTGCACTCAGACTGCAAGGAACCAACCTCATCATTATTCCTACAAATGTTTTCATCAGAGCTGCCACAGTCTTTGTGTTCTCCATCTTTAACTTCCTTGTACTCTGTCCCAGCTGTGTGATTAAGGTCCATCTCCTGAACTGAGTCTAAAATGTGTCCAAGATGTGGCTGTTCTTCAGTAGAATTCAGATACTTAAGCACCTCATCTTCGTGTTTTCCAACCACATCAAGAAGATTATTTATCGCAGTTAAAGCAGAATCATGTCCATTAAAATGACACCAGGATAAGAGAGCACTGAAAAGTGAACAACAGAAGTGATTATATTCATCTACATACATCTTGACTCGGTGGAGGTAGATAGCAATGTGACAAGGTATCTATGAATCATAAATACATTTATGTATAATTCACATTCTATGGAAAATTCAGCCAGTAGAACTAAATATTAAGCTTGAATACGTAGATTCAGACCATTTTGGAAGAGCAACTGAAAGAGACTTTTTAGAAATGATACTTCTACATCCAGGTAGGCATTTCCTGTTTTCAAGATCTGGGAATTCTCAGGTTGCTCACTTTGGACAGTTTTAAAATGTGGGGTGGGGGTTTTTTTGTGTTTTGTTTTGGTTTTTTTGTTTTGTTTTGTTTTTGTTGTTTTGGTTTTTTTTTTTGGGGGGGGGGTGTTTTGGTTTTTTGGTTGGTTGTTTTTTTAATTAAAACAAACAAAAACCAGCATGCATGTTCCCCTGTTACACACCCTCCACATACACTTGACCTTAACGAGTTTGTAACCTACTTCAGGGTTCCTTTGAACTGGCCACATGTAATCATCAGCTCTGCACCGTGTCTGTAACCTTGATTAAAGCCTGTCTGGAATGCAAGTTCTTTTCCAGCCTCAATTCCATCCCTATAGCCTTCCTGTAACAAGAGCAGTGAAACAGGTTGTTCCCAACATGACTTAAATGGACCTGTGACAAATACATAACAATAATAATAAAAAAGTTTAAACAAGTATCACAAGTATTCAATCTTTTAAATTACAGCTTCTATATCTGAACATCCTTCACAGCTACACCCCCCACTACCAAACCAAAACATGCTTGTTGTAGTGTATTAAGATTTACTGACCTGTAAGATGTAGTTTTTTACTTTTCCCAAAAGGATCCCCAGAAAATCAGAAAACAGGGAAACTTCTTTTAGAAAGATTAAAAAAAGCATATTTGCTTTTAATGATTACCAACTCCTTTGTGAGAAATGGACTTAGAAAAAAGAAGTCTATGTGGTATTTCTACCTAAAAAGATATGCAGGCTGCCAAGTTTCTCCTTTAGCTGAGGTACTATCCTATCTGTAATCTATCTACATGGAATAAGTTTATTTTCACAATACTAACAGCTGAGCATTGCTCCTTTATTTACTGGACCTCACTCCATTTAAGAGTTATACCAGAAAAAGAGACAGTAATGGACTGAGTCACATACACTTAACATCGGGACTGCTTTCTTTAAGCTATGATTGTAATGCAAATTACTTTCTTTATATTATAACCACATTACAAGATTACATAGGATAATTCTTAACTTTTTTCCACACCAAAACTGCAAGCTGTGAAAGTGAAAACTCCTATTTGCCCATGGTGGCCTTGCTAGAAAAGTAGTCTGGAACACAACAATTTATTTTGTTCAACACACAACTCTAACTTCAATTACACTTCATGATTTTGCAGTATCTACTCAAAAATATCAGAGAGATTTCTGTAAGAATGCTAAACAGTTCCTTAAGAAAACCAGTCTTTTCATGGAACTCAGATGAAAGAAACTACACCAGCTCTGCTGTAACACCATTCCTCATCAACTGCCCACCCAACAGTGTCCATCCATGTTCTCCAGCCAAACGCTGCTCAACTGTCAGCAGAAGAGCCCTACTGGACCCACTCTGAATGACACAGTACCTGTCAAACTAATCTGTTTATGGACTTGTTTTGTTCCCTGCAGAGAGGCAACGGCTGTGGAAACCAGCTTTCATAAAACATATATTTCTCCAGGAGAATAAATCAACCAAAGACGTGCAAAGACCACAACGCCCATGTGTGGTTGCACGTGGAGTCACACATCTTACAATTTGACCGATGAGTAACTCTACTGAAAACCTCAGACATCTGACATTTCTTTATTAGCACTGCCCAGCTCTGCAGCCCTACATTTACTAGGAGTATACCTACAAGTACAAAGCAAGCAGCTTACATCACAATTCAGCACTGCCTTTTAAAAATGCCCATGGTAGTGCAGAGGGAGCCAATGTCTTTTGGTAGCGACTACTAAGAAGTACTTATGTAAATTTCTGTCTTATTTTCCTGATATTCAGAAGAAAGTATGCCAGAATAACTTTTAAGCAACTACTTTTACTCTTCCCTTTAAATCATTCACACGTATATCAAGTTATGATTCAGTAAATCTAAAATGGCTAAAAAGAATATTAAATTATTTTTACAGAAATACCTTCAATCTCTTTTTCATAGTGCTGTTCCATTCCTTCTGTAGTAGATACATCTCATCTGCATCTTCATCAAATATATCCTCATTGGATTGGCTGACTGCAACTTGTACCCAGGACATAGCAGTGCCTTTCGACCCCCGTTTATGTGCTAAAAAAACACTAAGAAACTCTCAGAAATGCCTCTGTTGAAGTATCAGATTAGAAGTATTGGCAAAAAACACGAGTTCCGAAGAGAAGCCAGGTATGGAGCCGATTATTCCAGCTGTACACGGGAACTCGGTGCTGTGTGCCATCGGGGTGCATCTGTCAAGAAAAGGCAGTCAGATCATCATTCATAAAGTAACTTCTGAGATACATCAGGGCAACTTATGATAGTTCCCTCCTATCTTATGGCACTGACACACAAATGGAAGTCAACACAGCATTTCTGAATACCGCCAGTACAAGGACAGCTGGCAGAAACATTTATGACTTGACTTCAACAGCAGCTGACAAATAGTCCCATACAGCCTCTACGTGGTGCCCTAAGTTATATACACAGGTTGTATGTACACACACAATTTTGTATATTTGTATTGTGTACACAACTTACTACACACAGGCTATGTTAACACCTGCAGAGTTAACAACTGGACAGTAGCTTCACTTTTGATTTACAGTTTTCTGGTTATGCCAAACACTTAATTACCTTGTAAAACAAAAACAGTCCTTTCTATTTTGAATTAAGAATTAGCAAGTGCTGCTGCACTGGAAAGGAGAAAATTTTGGATTATTCAATCTTTTCCTATGACGAAAACTTTGAGAAACGTCCTACAACTAATTCATTTGCAAATTGTTAGAATGCACAAACACTGTTACTTGCGGATATATCGGCGGCTCTCAGAGAACCCAGGGCGCTGGGACACAACCGGCTGCTGTCTTCCCCGGCCCCACAGCCGGCCCGGGCCCAGGCCCCGGCCGCCATTTCCCGGCCGTGCACACGCCCAGCTCCCCAGCAGCGGCCGCGCTGCGGAGCCTTCCACCTTCCCGCCCGGCCACAGACGCTGCCTGCCCTCGCTTCGCCTCTCCGCGCGGCTTGCACAGCGCTGCCACCAGCCCGGCCCCGCACAACGACCCTCACCACAGCCACCAGCACCCTCACCATGGAGCCCTCTCCGCGCTGCGCTCCGCCATCTTCACTGAGGGCAAACCGATGCAGCTGCGGCGGAAGTAATCAGGCAGCGACGGCCATGTTGGACAAAGACAAGTTCCGCCGTGGCCGCCGGTGAACAGCCGCCATCCTGACCATCAGCGCTCTGACGTCAAGAGTCCGCCGGAGACACTGGAGGCGCCATCTTGAGTGAGGGCGCAGCCCCCTGCAGGGGCGGGGCGGCCCTGGGGACACCGGGCGCCGACGGGGCGGGAGCTGCTGCCACAGGGGGGATCCCGTCACTCGTCGTCGTCTACCTCTTTCTCAGGAGGGAGTGGCTGCCTCTGCCTCCCACAACGACGTCCGGACATCGCGGTCCTGATGTCTTCGGGGCACGAAGGTTTCATCCTCTTTTCAGTCATAAGCGGTGGAATTAAAAAAAGCCCCAAACCTGCCTTATTCACTTCAGAATCGTCAAGCACTTTATGTGAAGCATGCCCTTAAGCTATCCTCTACAAGACCCAGGTATTACAATGATAAATCCTTTTTAATATGAAAAAACTCCAGCGGGAGTCAAGTGTTTCGTTGCTGACTTTGACTAGAGAAAACAGGAATATCCTGTTGACATTAAAAACCCCCGTAAATACAACAATGTTGGTCCATGCTGCATTTGGCTTATGAGCATAAATTTAAAGCTGATTAATCTTCATGATCACACAATACATCAAGCTTGAATTCAAGCTGCCTGTTTCTCCGGATTGCCAGAGGCTGTACAGTAAAGGCCGCTGTGTGCTGAGTGCGCTGCGGGCGCCTGGCAGCCGGGACGTCCGAGAGGCCGATTGCCGGTGGCCACACTCCCCACAGCCACTGCTGGGTGTCCTGTCTCCTGTCCCAGGGCTGGCTGGTGACATTCTTCACAGCAGGGCTTGGGACACTGCGCGGACAGCAGCAGGGCCTGTCTGTGCTGTGCAGGTACCAGGAGATGAACAAGTGCGTGCTGCAGACTGCGCAGCCCTTTCCCTCCTCCCTTCTGCTCTCCAGACAGTTTGTCCTCCTGCTTCTGGCCTGTCTTGGATGCTTGCTGATGGTTGCATGCTGAAGTACAAGTAACCAAGTAACCCAAATCTGTCTAGAAATTAGTGTGTCAGGTGTCAAAATGACACTGGTGCCTCTGGATGGCCACAACTGCGTATCTGTTCTTCAGCAGTTATTACATATGTCAATTACTGCTGATTTCCTAGCCCACTTCTGTCACTTCCAACTCTAGTTTGGCAGAAGCTAGCTCTGCCATTTTTAAAAAACTGATAACAGCACTAACATTACCATGCACAAATGCACAGTCACAAAAAACCCTTCTGGCAAGAGAAACCTTAACTGGTCATAATGGCACTTAGCAAAAATTCAACAGGTGGAAACAATTCTTCATCTGTCAATAACACTATTAAACTTGGGTTAACCCTTTGCTTATCATCTTCTGCTGTCTCCTCAGCCTCTTGCTCTTCTGGAAAAGATACATAGGTCATGGCTCAGGGAAGCTGTGAGTTTCCCAGATTCACACTGTCAGTTTGAATGTCTTAAATTTAACAAAGTTGATCATACCACACAGATGAATAAGAATGAATATGATGAATAAGAATACCACACAGATTATGAGTCCTTATAATCGTGAGAAAAAATGAAGAAATCTTGTATTTCCATCCTTTTCTGTTATTAGATGTGGGTGTTTAATTAGGTGAATCATTGTATACATAGAGCAACCTTGTTGGGGTATGAAGCACTTGCAACTTGAAGACAATTTGATTCTATGTTGAAGGCCTGGACAGTAGTGCTGGGATTGAGGATGAGGTGTGATGCCTTGGGATGTGGATATTTTCCACACTTATGTGTGTTCTAAATTGGACAATGTCTGTGTATTATGGTGATACTCTGTCAAGATACATACCAGAAGATCAAAACAGGAGAGCAATATTTCACTGGCTAAAAAACAGTTCTGATATTTTTGCACAATAAAGTTACCTGAAATTGTGAAAAACAAATTAGTTGACTTGTGAACCATTGTAAAGTTTGCCAGTGCCATATCTAAGTTTTAAAATGGGTTAATTTTGGGCTTAGGATATCTGATATACCAAAGGCACTTCTGAAACACAAACATGGGTATCTCAGCAGCTACTCTCTGCTTTCCTGGTGTACTGGGGAGAGCTTCTAGAGGAGTCAGTACACAGTCAGAGCTTAGTACTACCAAGAGATTTCAGGAGATCATTACACATGAATTCTATCAGCTTCTCTTAGCAGTAAGGTGCTTGCCATTAAGCAATCAGCCACAAATGATCTCCAAAAGTGAAATATATAAGCATAATGTCATAGGGTATTCCTTTGCTCCATTTTTACTGCATGTAATGCTTCAGATACAGCATTGCTCCTATTCACATCATTATTATACAACTTTGTCTCTCAAGCAGAAATGGATGGGAGCAGCCAATGGATTTTCTCATAATACAGACACCTCCAGATTTCAAGCTTTTTTGATGGCTGGTTGATTACCTTGGCCAGGACTTGTATATGGACCAGTCTATGGGGCAGGTTCCTTTCATTCTCACTACAGCAATTTCTGTTGCTCTGTGCTGGTGTCTCTGGCAGAATTGAGTACAGCCTTGTGAAAGACCCAGGGCAGAGGACTATTTACACTGTAAATTGTTCTCCAGTCATGCAATGCTTGTGGACTGGCAGGACTGTGTTTCATTGACTCCAACTTTGGGAGTAATATAGTCCTTTTAAGAAATCACAGCTCTTAAATGGTATTTGGATAAATTTCAACAACATTTAAATAATTTAAACATATAAATGTTTACTTGTCTTCTATAGTAAACAGAGCAAGCGATTGAAATGTGAGGAGAATGGAAACTGCCAATATTTAATAAAGATGGCATATGCATTGTCACCAAACATTGCACAATGTTTCTTAAGAGCCTTAAACCATAAGTCTCTCCCAAAATGTGTATATATCATGTGATCAGCTCTGTAGTCTTTTCTAGGTATGTGGCTCTACTGCCTGGTTGGATTGTAGGCTGTTTTCTGTGAATATCGTGATAACAGGGAATTGGTAGGACTGCCTACAACAGCATCAAGAAAGACATACTCACATGCAGTCAATGTCTCTGTCCTGATTTTGGATCTGTGCATCTTCTCTTCATGCACAGGATGGTGGGGTTGTGTACTGCTGGCTGAATTTCAATAATAATACAGTAACCTCCAGCACAGAAATCCTTTGCTACCACAGAGAAGGAAACAGTCAGCAAACAGGTTAAGTTCAAGGTCATAGGCTTAATGAGGTTTTAAATATTGCAGCTCATAGCATAGGAGGCTATAATGCCCCGAAATTGAACAAGAGGGTTAAAATAAACTTCTAGGATCAATGATTATTACCAGGGCATGGTAATAAACATGCACTTCTGTATTTTCATATAATATCTCTCATATAGGGTATTAAGACAATTTACTGGTGAAGCCCTGTCATACTCTTCTGATGAAGGTAAGTAATACATATGAATTACTTCTCTGCTTTTGTGAAATCGCTTCTCTCTTCTTTAATAGTGTACGATAATATTACAACAACCACTCTTTGGGTCAAAATGTCACATTAAATGTGAGAAGAAAATGGAAGAATATGGAAAAGAATATATCAAAGGTAAATGTCTAACATTCACTTCCAAGCATCACAGGAGTCTTAACAGCTCTTTTGCCATTACTTCTTACACAAGTGTTTCCAAGGGAGAGGATAGTTTATCTGCCTCTTCCCTCACCCGTATAACCAAAACATAGAACTTTCATATTTAAATATTACAACAGGACAGTATTCTTATTTGCAGAATCCTTACCATTTCAGATCCTGGCAAAGAAACCTTTCCTGTCTATTTCATGAACTGCCAGCAGTTGGGCTTAAACTGAATTGTAAGTGGCTAGGCAAAGGAATATTTCCCCCGCCCCTGCTTTCCCCAGGCTTTCTTTGAATGTCTTCAGGGCTTGCAGTGTGGAAAACTGTACTCTGTATTGCTGCATACTAAGCAGAGCAAAAGGTACCCTTTATTAACACCAAAAAAAATTGTCTTCTGTCATTTTCCTTAGTTTGCTCCTCAAATAAGAAGAATTTGTTGTCCCTAGAAGTAACCCATATTTTCATTCTAGAGCTTTGATAACAACTCTAACACTACAAAAAAGATAATATGGCTGAGATCAAAAAGAGCTGCATACACATCCCAGATCAAAATTAATGTTGACAGAAAAGTGAGTAGTATGGGACTACACTATTATTTTTAGAATATATAACAGAGAAACAAGGAAGGAATATTCCCAATTATCTTCAATCTGTTGACAATGAGCTTTTTACAGTGTGAAATTCCACATGAACAGAAAAAGGTTATATCAATAAGGGCAAGAAAATGAAACAAGTTCTACATTTTGGTTGTGTAACTGAATCGTGTCTACTGAAATTGTAATATTAGAGATGAGTCTCACTGGGTTTGTATTGTTGATAAATCAGGACTCCAAAGCTTTCTGACTCAGTTATCCTTAAATAAGATTTTTTTTTATGCAGAACTGCCTTTTTTGTTTGTATAATACTTGATCACAATATGCAAATGTTTGTTGCAAGTGAAATTGATCCAAGGGAGAATGCTGTATTCTGCTTATGGATTTCCCCAGCAAATTGTATCTCTATTCAAATTACACAGAATTTTTGTCACACTTCATTTCTTCCACAGGAGAGAAATGTCACCTTTTTTTTCTCTTGGCAGAGACAAATTGCTCTCTCTGTATTATCCTTTATATAACTCAGGCAAATGCTGACAAACTGCAGGAATACCAGCTGTACAATGCTGATCCAATTGTCTGAGGTGAATAGAACTGCTAAAAATCATAAAACATGTGGAATGCGCTGATTTTCTTGGCATCTGAAACCAGAAGAAGATAATTATTCAAGTGGTAATGCACCATTTCAGAAGGGTTGAGGCTATGACAAGGGTGGTTAAATGGTGGCTTTTGAGTTACACGTGGATTGTGAACAACTCCAGTACAGCATGAATGCCATATCTGCAGCGTATAATTGGTTGGCTGACTGTGCTTGCACAAAGGCTGCTGGGCAACTCACATCTCAGCTGAGGAAGAAAGGGAGCTGGCATTGCTGGGCCTCTTGGGACTCCCTTCTACAGGGAGGTACAGCCTCCTGCAGGGCCATTGTCACTTGCAAATGGCTACCTAAGCTCCCAGAGGATGGCCCTGATAGCTGAGAGAAAACAATTTTCCAGGACAATATAATGCTGGGCATGGAAAAATGTTTATGCCCCTTTTGCCCATTTTTACCTTAAAACTGCTGCTGCAACCAAGTGACTTGTTTGACTTTACTGCACCATCCCTGGCAGGGCAATTGGGCAGTGACTTTCCCTTCTCTTTGCTCCTTTTCTTCTCCCATTCTTAGTCCTATCCTCTTAACTGATGCTGGAAGAGCAAATATGCTTATGGTTCTGAGTTATGCTCAACTTCCTGAAAGTGATAGAATTCAAATAGTAGGTAAATAGGAATTTATTCTCCTACCTTCTCTTGAATGGGATTTTATCACCTCCATGGGTTATTTTCTCAGACCTGCAGGTACAGGTATGCCCTTCTTTTACAATTATCATTGGTGTCAGTGGAAGGTGCTATCTTGAAAAGCAAGTGCAGGTGCCATGCAGCCAAATGGACAGGGACTTTGTAATTTAAACAAGATGAAATCTTCCATGGGCACGTCTTGAGCATTACTCACTAATCTGGAAGAGACTGAGCAAGGTTTCTCACAGCTACTCCAAATTTATTTCACAGGGCTTAACTATATAAATATTCATGCAGTTACCTGCTCAAACTTTGCTACAGTATCTTGCTTGGGAACAAACAAGTGCAGGTAATTTGACCCAATAATCAACTGCCATGTAAACAGGTAACATTAGGTACTTTTTTTCATTGAATTGTTGTAGTCGGCATCTGGCACCCTGGCTTACACTGAGAAGAGCTATTGAGACTAGTGAGGTAGTTACTGACTTCTGTGGGTTTGCACTCAGGATAACACAGTTCTCAAGAGAAGGTAAATTTTCTCATCAAATCTCCTGCAGTGGAAGACTTGCTAGACCCTTTAAGAAAAGTGGAAGACCCTTTAAGAAAACTGAAATGTCAATGCTCATGTTGCAAGCTTGAGGCCAGCTTTGGAGTAAACCTGATACATTCAAAGCCTGAAGCTGCCTTTTTCTGCTCATCCAAAAGCAGCAATGACTGGCTCAGTGAGGTACGCCATGCAGACTTGCCTCGTATTTTAAATAGCAATCAAGAGCTTCAGAGTTCTTCAAAGAACTAGAAAAAAGAGTTATGAACTATACTTGCTTTTTGTGAAATAAATAAGGTCACATCTGCAAAACTATGGATTGTATTTTACTACTGACTCAATGCATTAGCTGACTAAGTGTAACTAAACAATTTTACAAGTAATGCAGCAATTACGTAGGCAAAACTAGAATGAATTCACCACCATGTGAAGGTGAGGAATCAAATTCCGTGGTAATATGTCAGGAACTCCAAGTTACAGGAGATGAAATGTAAGGGAAACTGATTTGAGGCAATCTGTGCTCAGAGATGGCAAAAAGCTCTCTACAGAAATGGGTTACTTAATTTTATTTCTTCCTTCACCCAGGTTCCAGTCATTTCTCTTTCTAACTCACATACAGGCATCAATTTCTCTGAGAAACGTTATTCAGATACATCGACTCAGGTGAAAAATACATCTCAAAATGGGAACTGTGCTATAATTTTAATTAAGTAGCAAGTGCAAACTGATCACATTGTATATTGTAAAGTTTCAAAGTATTACCTATCTGTGGAATATTAATATCAAGATCCATTTTTGTTATTTATAAACATGGTATAAACTTAAATTAACAGTCAGTTCTTTTCCCAGGACTCTATGAGAATTTCACATTTGGAATATTTTTCTGAATAAAGTAACTAATTTAAGCTTTTTTTTCTCTGTGTGTGTTATTGGATTCCATTGAGGAGCACCCTTTATCACGACGTTTGGCAAAGTAATTTCCAGTTTATTAAAGAGATTGTTATTTAATAATTTGGCCAAGGAAAATCTGCAGGTCCTCTGAGAATCATCTTAGCACAGCTGGAATAGTTGCCTTTTTTCTTTCTAGGAAGAAAGAGTATATAGTGCTGAGAGTTACGTTGCCTCCTCATGCAATATTAGCTTCTCAAGAAGGTTCTCAGAACATATGAAGACATAAGATGGTGTAGTCTGTGATTACTTGAGAGCATAAAACCTTGTCTTGTTTGTCATTCCTACTGCTATATTCCTGTGCAATGCTTCCAGCTTCCTTTCAGAAGCTAAAATGACAGAGACAAAGCTTACTTCCCGATTGACTGATGGGGTAATGAAAATTATTAGTAGCCCTTACAAACACCATTGATTTTTTTTTAAAAAATCTCAAATATTGACAACTTAGCTTTGTATTTGTCTGTTTGTTGTATTAAATGTAGGTAGGCATGTACACACTGATACTTACGAGTATTGTCTGCAGACTCTGAGGAGCTCACAAGTGTATTTCAAATTCACTTCAACAAGGGCACCAGGCAGTGTTATAAGGATTTTGTAAAAATCCATCCTTTACAATCTTGTAAATAATCGCTTGGATATCCTACAGGCTTGCCTTCATAAAGCTTTCAACACTGAGTTGAGTGGGCTGCGTGTGTGTGAAGCTGCCCTGATTGAATTGCCAATATTCTCTCTTTCTCTGGGCTCTGAAATTTACTATTGCAATAAAACAGAAGCATTCCCTTGCATACTAAACTGAAGTGGCTATGAAGAACAGCTACTGCAGCCCCTCATTTATTTCATGGTTTTGGTCTAATTGACATCAGCATTCAATCCTTTCTACTGGCCTATTCATTGTCTCCCTCTCCTGGAGATTCAGTCTGGATTCAGTGTACAACAAATTCATTACTGAACTGCAACACCTTCCCTCTCTGAAAGGAAGGGGAAAGAAGAAATTACCCTGTAATTACAGGAGAGCTTTTTTCTTTTTTTTTTTTCTTTTTTTCTTTTTTTCTTTTTTTTAAAGCTCTTAGGTATTTTCAATAATACTTACAGCAAGTAACCAATACTACCTCCCACATCTCCCAGTCTGAGACTCTATATTAAGAGGATATCTATCTATCTATCTATCTATCTATCTATCTATCTATCTATCTATTTATCTATCTATCTATCTATCTCTCTGACTCCAAAGAACCAGTGCCAGAGACACACTAATACAAATATATCTTAATAATTCATGGAATGAATGATGGGCAAAAATATTACCAAATATGTCTATTTGACACATTATTTAATCAGCAGCAATAAAAATACTCTTTTAATAAAGAACATTAATAATTTATTTTAGTACTAAAAGATGAGAGTTCCTGTAATGCATCATTTGCAAGAATGATGCAATGAGCTCTAACCAGAGATGAAAATGATAAAGGGCCACTGGTACCCATTGGTCCTTCCATAAGAATGGGGACCAAAAAGTATTTGGAATTCGTACAGAAGAACTGATGTGGCATCAAATAAAGAGAGAAAGAGGGCAGATTGGGAAAAATCTTGCTTCACTTGGGGAAATAAAAGCAAATACTACCTGTAATGAATACAAAGAATTTCTGTAATTTGGCATTATCCTGAAATTATATCCATTCTCCTGTTTGGGTGGGGGGTTTTTATTGTTGTTGTTTTGGTTTTGTTTTTGTTGGTGGTGTTTGTTTGTTTGTTTTTTCTCTTGTTGGTTGGGGGTTTTTTGGTTTTTGTTTTTGTTTTTGTTTTTGTATAGACCTGTAAGGGGAGTTTTATAAGTTTTCTTTGGTTTAAACTCTATACTTAAAATTTTTTCTTTGCACTGATTAGCTTTAAGAGAAAATGGAAGATCAGTGAATGGACCATAATTTGACGTGAATATCACAAATGGAAACCAGAAATGTTCTTTAAAGTTAGAATAAACCCTTTCTTTGACAGATTAGCTGCTGATTTCTAAATCTTATTTCTGAGAGAAGAGTACACATGAGGTGACATGAGGTCCTCCCTTCACCTAGCTGCTAGCAGACTTGCAAAAAGTCCGGTCATCTCTTGGCTACCTCTCCTGCCCTGTTTTTGAGCTGCAAGGTGTAGTAGTGAGACATGGGCCTTGGATGCGACTTTGCTGACATTGATTGAACAATTGACTCAGTAGGCAGGATTTCAACCTGTGTGCCCCAGCCAAATGCTGGACACGGGGTAGTCCTCTATGTTAAGGTGGGGGTTGTTCAGTAGCATTTTATGTTTGCAACAAAAAGAACCTCCCGTCAAATTTTTATTTGCAATTGATGTGTTACTCCTGCATTGCTGGATCAGAACTAGTGGCCTGACGTTAAATATGTTACTTTCTTCTTGCTGTATGCATTTTTCTACTCTGTAACAGAAAGCAAGGAACTTTTGGATTCTGAAGTTAAAATAATGAGAATATGTTTAGGCTTATGAAACATGTTTCCCAGTATAGTGTCATTAATAAAAATTACAACAAATGTACTTTACAGTAAATGAATGAATGAAATTTAAGACTGATGCTGCAAAATAAATTTCGACTGGCTTTTTTTTTTTTTTTTTTTTTTTTTTTTTTTTTTTTTTTTTTTTTTTTTTTTGTGGGGAAATTCATTAGACTGTGGAAATTATTCACACTCTGCATAATACCCCGCTGGTACACATTACTCACTGAAAAATAATTCTGTTGTTTTGAGACTTTGCATGTATACTGGATTGATTCAGTGTTTATTGCAATTTTTGGTTTGCATCTCATTTATGTTTATGCCTACCAGATGGCCTTTATTTGTCGTAGTATTTCTTAGGAATTTTTTTTTTCTGTCTCAGATTTGAGTGTCTGTATGATGAAGATGTGAAAGAAGAAACTGAGCAATATTGAACATCATAGACAAGTGATTGCTAAGCGTAAAGAAAGCACATTATGACTGCAAATAATAATGTAAGAGCAAAGCCTGAGCTCATCTGTATTTTGGCTCTAAGGATAAGATTCTCAAGCAAAATATGTATCTTAGTGTGTTCTTAGTGTTGAATTTAGGGATTTAAAGTTAGGAAAGAAGCTAAAGTAGATCCTTTCCAAGAATTTTTTTTTAGTAGCAAGGCTTCTTTTCTTCTTCACAAGCCTTTAAAATCTCATTGCCTGAGACATTTACACAGAGAAGCCCTAACTGCCTAACTTTGGATTATAAGCATAATACAGGAACTGTATAGGGAGCAATATCTGCCTAATTCTTTCAGTCTCTCTGCCTCAGAAGAGCAGGCTGATTTGTATTAGATCCACAGAGCCAAGGTGCAGCCTCACTGTTGAGGTGAGGACTGTTTGAAGCAAGGTGGCTTCTTGTATGGGAAAAAAATTTCACCTCTTCATTTACCGGAGGGGACATTGACATCTATAGTATTGTTTCCCTTGGCAATATTGACCTTTCCACCCCACCCCCTCCCCCTTCCTTTCCCAATCCCTTCCTGGAATAGAACAGACACAAGAAAGTTTTGGAATCCTTGAGAAATCTTCCATCATTTCAGATAATGGAATAGTCTTTTCCAGTCTTTAGTGGCTGAAGCTTTGTAAACAGAAGCTGAATCATATGTCCTCAAAAAGATTCTCCAACAGAGGATACTGGAAGAACTTTTGACAAATTTCCAGCAAAAGAACACCTTGCTAGAAATGATAATCCTTCTATGTACAGACATAAAAACTGACACGAAAAACTCCTGGGTCTGTTAATCTTGCAAAATTCAGCTAATAATCAGAGATATGCTCTTCGTGCAAAGTCAACCCAAAATACAATTAACACAACTACTTAAATATATATATAGTGAGAATAAAAGCAAATAATAGCCTTAGTAAATCCCAGAGACAAAAATACTAGCTCCAAAAGTCCTTTGTTTCTGTCTTAAAGCTAACTGAATTATTTTCCTTCAACTGTGAATCAGTATGTCTCAAGACAAGATGATGAAGGAAAGTTCAAATAAATTGAGTTTGAGGCCATAGACCATTGTCTCAAAAAGACACAATGCAAACAGGAATTAGTTATATCTACATATATAACAATTTGTTAAAGTTTAACAATGAATAAAAGGAGGCTGTGGTACCAATTACTTAATGTAGACTAGAAGAGGAAAATAGTTTTCTTGTAAACCAAATTAAATCCAGAGTAACCAGAGAAGATGGTAGATGAAGTTGGTGGTGAAAGATATCCAATCATTAAATCTATTGGTAATGGCAATATTAACAGCAGTCATGGTTAGAAGTCTCTCACTATAATAAATAGTTTTGACTGTAGTCTCCACTTTTTTTCACAGAGTAGATTGAAATGGACTTCCTATTTTCTCACCCAGAATATGGTCTTTACCATTGGGAAATATTTGGGGATACCTAAGAAGAGTTAGAAATTGTTCTGTGAAGGGAAGAAGGGGAGGACAAAGCAAAGACTGGAAGATTTGGAAACCCTGAAAACAGGCACCAGATAATTGCCATGCATAACAAAAAGAGCGAAAGTGTTGGGCAGCAGCTCTGATTCCTGATTAAGGCTGTTATGTGTCTGTACTGTACATTATAAAAAGCTGATAATCATTTATTAGTGACTGCTGTTAATTCAAGTTGATCTTTTGGATGTAATGTATTACCCAAGCAGTTTCCCCAATAATGTGACACATTCATGGAGTTCACAGGAAAAAGAAAAGACTAGTGATCTTCCTGTCCTTCAGCAGATAAAAAATTTACCATGCCTTTTCTATTTCTTTATTCTGTATTGACACCTTGCCTCCCTCCCCATGTGTTCAAGTTCTCCTGAACAAATCTTCATTTTATAGAGTCACTACCAAAGCTGTAATCACAGCTGGGTTGAACACCATGCCTCACCAGCCCAAGGCAACTTAAATTCATTGTTTTTGTGGGACCCAGTGGCAAGCATAAATTACAGCATCCCTGACCCTGTTGCAAACACTCCTTTTTTTCCTGACCTCTTTCAATTTGAAGATAAAAACTGTCACAGTTCACTTCAGGCAGAAACTTTTCAATAGCCATTAGCGAAAAGCACTATATTTAACATTCTGTACTTTCTTATATAGAACAATGTAGACTTTTCAGGAATTACACAATCCTTTTGTTAAGTTCTTTCTCACTAATCTACAGCTATGCTATTAAAGATATCCTTAGAGAGATTTAGCAAAGCAGTTGTTTGCTCCACTTCAAATTAAAAGAAATAAAGAAAAGCAGTTGAATTCAGCACTATTATTAGCTCAATAACAGGAGTGGTATATACTTCATCATAAATATTTTTTCTTGTGTTGGGGTGACCAACAGTTTCTTTTCTCCTAAAAATAACTCCCACTCTTTTGCACAGCTCTCCTCTGGCCTGTAGGTGTCATAGTCAGAATATGGATGAAATAGATAAATATTAGTCTACTTACTTGAAATAACTTTTTGAAAAGCAATGTTCTTGTTAGGTAAGTATGGTTATTTATTGAAGCTTTAGAAGTGAAAAAACAACTCTAGTATGTAAGACAAGCATACAATATAATGGATTTCACTGCACATTCTCTACATACAAAGATGAAGTTTCTCCTGTTTCTCAGGCAAAAAAACCCCATTTCTCTCAGAATTCTTAGCCTGATGCCTCCTTCTCTGAGCTTCCCTGTCATGATCCCACTCTTTGTCTATTTTTCCTTTCACCCTTGCTTCTTAATGTCTAAGTCAGATAAGACCCAGAAAAGTGATTGAAAATATTAAAGAGCAGCATGTTCCTATTCAAGGTGTAGTGTTGGACTGTGCATGTAATAAAGCCACAGGATGAAACGCCAGGGAATGCTAGGGAAAGTTGCTTGACCAGTACGGTGGTCAGGACCAATCCTATGATGGAGTGATGGCAACAGTCAACAACAGAAAACCAACAGATGTCATCTATCAAGGTTTCTGTAAGGCCTTTGACATGGTGCACAAGACATCCTTATCTCCGAATTGGAGAGACATGGATTTGATGGATGGACTTTTCAGTGGGTAAGGAATTGGCTGGATGCATGTGGCTAGAGAGTTGTGGTCAATGGCTCTATGTCCAGATAGAGGTCAGTGACGAGTGGTGTCCCTCAGGGCTCTGTCTTGGGATGATGCTCTTTAATGTCTTTATCAATGAAATAGTGAGATGAGTGCACCCTCAGCAAGTTTAAGATCCATGAAGCTGAGCAGTGCAGTTGCTGCAACAGAAGGATGAGGTGCCATCCATGGGACATGGACAAAATTGAGAAGTGTGCTCATAGGAATCTCATTAAGTTTAACAAATGCAGGTGCAAAATGCTGCACCTGGGTCAGGGCAATCCCAGACATGAGTCCAGACTGGATGAAGAACTTGCTGAGAGCAACCGTGCTGAGAAGGACTTGGGAATCCTGGTGGATGAAAAGCTGGACACAAGCTAAGAGGGTTCACTTGGAGCCCAGAAGGCAAATGGTATCCTGGGAATTATCAAAAGAGGAGTGGCCAGAAAATTGAGGGTGTGATTGTCCCCCTCTACTCTGTGCTTATAGGACCCGAAGTGGAGTGCTATATCCAGGTCTGGGGTCCTCAACGTGAGAAAGATGTTACGTCAATTACAGCAAGTCCAGAGGAGGCTACAAAGATGCTCGGAGGAATGGAGAATCTCTTCTACAAGGGCAAGCTGAGGGAGTTGGAGTCATTCATCCTGGAGAAGAGAAGGCTCCATGGAAGCATCACTGCAGCCTTTCAGTTACCTTAGGAAGTGTTCATTAAAGGAGGGAGGGCAACTTTTAAAAGGCAGATAGTGACAGGACAAGGGGCAAGGATTTTAAGCTGAAAGAGCTTTAAATCGGTTCTTAGAAAGAAATTCTTTGCTCTGAGGGTAGTGATGCACTGGCACAGGTTGCCCAGAGAAGTAGTAGATGTCCCATCCCTGGAAGTGTTCAAGTCCAGGTTGGGTGGGTCCCTGAGCAACTTGATTTAGTGAATGATATCCCTGCCCATGATGGGGAAGATGGAAACTCAATGGTCTTTAAGGTCACTTCCCCTTATCCTCCCCAAGCCATTCTATGATTCTGTAAAACATCTAAGGAACTTAAGTTGTATCAAATTCTCATAGTACAACCAGTTTTCATACTCTGCTGCCTACTAAGTAGCTAAAGACAGCAAAGATCAGATTTAACTGGTCTAGGTTCAAGCCCTTCACTGGAAACCTAGATTGAAAACCTTGTCACACTGTATAATTGATGCAATATTCAAGCATCAGCAGGAAAACATTTGTCTACCCAAGAAGTCAAGTTCTCTCCAGCTGCAGGGAAAGCTAGCAGTGAACTTCTGACAGGACGCCCAAAGTCATGTGAAGTAGCGCTAAACCAGTGTCACATCGACAATAAGGTGTAGTAGGATCTGATAACACATTAAGAGGCTGCTTACACAAATGTTATTTAATCTACATTTGCTATGCAAACAACTTTGGAAGAGGAGTACAACAACTATTCTGATCGGCTAGTGCTCAGCTCCTACAGTTTGAGGAAAGGACATAATTTCTTCCAGTGGAAGGTTCTGTGGGAATTATAGTTCATCAAGGACGGAGGTGTTGGAGCCTTGGATATTTGTAAAACACAAAGAAATTAGTGCTTAGGAACCATTTTGGTAATGTTATTTTAAAGCTTTCCTTTTACTAGCTACCTAAAAAATGGGGCTAGAAAAAGAAAGCTTGATATCCTTTGAATAAATGTGGAGTGCAAGGAAGGATTATAATTTAAAGAAGTTTAAGGCATGTGATGAGTTGGAATTGGTAGCTTGCTGTTTTGAGCCTTGTTTTCTCCTCAAAGGCAAGGAGAAGTGGTAAAAAATTCTTTGATGTCATTTGGAAAATACCAGATATATGTTGTAGGACCCAAGGTGATAAAAATGGAAACCTTGATAAGAGCCATGAAGCCCTCTTTACTAGATAACACAGTCTAAGGTTTTCATGCTTAATACTGTAAACATTTTCATTTATAGAAAGATCTCAAGGATTTCCAATTACTGCAGCATAAAACCAGGCCTTAGTGATTCTGAGTACAAAATGCTCATCAAACATACACTGAGAGCCCTAGACATTTCTGTGATGTGAATCTGTATATCAACTTATTGTAATCTTTATTAATTTATTTGTGTATTCTGAGATACAGTCTCATGCAAGAATAATGAATGTATTTATCTCAATGTTATTAATTACTCCAACTACCTCCAATAAAGGAGTTAGCATTTCCATACTTATAAAGAGCTAAAGGCCGCATTTGGAAGGAATAATGGATGTTTTAATTTTCAGAAGATTTTCAAATCCACTTTCAATATTTGGATATTTCCACTCTGATTCAAATATTTAAAAACCTTCTTAAAGTAGACTAGCTGAAGCTTGCAGCTTATGCTCTATAACAATTTTATTGCTGATCACATTGCACAGTGAAACACTTCACCAAGCAGTTTACTCCTGACTGTTAGACATTAGTCATCTGTAACACAAAGAGCACCGTGTCCTGGGAGACTATGAGAGTTTTGCCCGTTTTCTAAGACACCTCCATCCCAGACACTGGATGTGTCTGCCAGACACTATATGCTATTAAGAGGAGACTGGAAGCGGGGGTTGTCTTGTGGTCCCTTATTTCATTCTGTTGGTGGGCAGTCTGGTAAGAAAGTGGTGCTGAAACTTTTTGTTTATCTTGCCACTGTCATTATGTTTGAATTGCTGTTGCAGAAAAAGATGCTCAAAGTCAGCTCTTTAACTGTAGAAGGGCAACACATAAGGCTACTACCCATGATTTCCAACTGAAAGATTATTAGTTTAAGTTTTGGAAATCTGGGGTCAGTTCTGGATGCACCCACAAAACTGGCAAGTCATAATGATATACAGAAGCCTGAGATTTGTAGAGAGTTTTATTTTTCTTAATGCTCAAACTAAAATTGAATGAAGAGGTTCTTCCTGCCTGTCCATCTGCTGTAGAAGTGTGTTTGACTTTGTTATGCTAAACTAGAAGTGTGAGTGGCATTAGGAATCATATTGGGCTCTGCCTATGTTTGAAGGCTACATGTAAGACGTGTTTCTTATTCTGCCCCATGGAAGATCTCTATGTTTTTCATAGTGACAGGGATACGATATGGCTCACAACATACAACTTTATATTTCTTCTGTATAGATATTTGCACATCTGAAGAAGTCATACTTTGCTCCCCTTAAAGATACTGGGTATAAATAAGACAATTTAAAGGCATGATCTTTGATACAAATATATGTCTCAAAATTGTATCTGTTTTTTCGCCATGACCCTAAAGGTGCTCAAGATTATTAACTCAGAGGTAAACCTGCATTTGCTCACATAAACTGAACAAAAAAGTGTAGGCATAAACAATGAAATAACTAGGAACATTTACTTCAGGTAAGTCTGAATGCATAAAAAAATAAAGTTGGATGATGGGAATCTTACTGTATGTTTGTGTACTTAAAAGTATAACTGACTTCTGCAAGAATTACAACAGCCTGGTTAGAGTAGGCCAGGCAACAGATTAAATTGCAGTAAGAGCAACCAAGGACAGGTTGCTTAAAAAATGTAACAAAACCAACAAGTTATATCAGGATGAAAAACATTGCCATAATCTAATTAGATCCTACTAAGCTGGGTTTAGGGAAACTCTTTAGAGTTGAGATGTTACTGGTGAAAAGGGAAAGCTTTTTTTATAATGTGCTGGAAGAACAAGTAGAATGAAAAGTGCTTGGAAAAACTTGTAGACAATAAAGTTTGAATTTTTTTTTCTTCTTTAGAAACCTGGAATATTTTAAATTTTTTTTCTGAATCTAAGTATTTCTTGTGCCCTTGTAACTGTTTTCGTTTACCTTCTTTATAGCTAGTCAGCACACAAGTCACTTTTTCTTTCGCAGACACAATAACTTAACTGTTACTACTAAAGAGAGATGCACCAAAGACTTTCTGCCAGAGACAAGGCTTCCCACTCCCCAGGATAGTTAATTAAAGCAATAGCATCAATGTTTAGACAAAGTCACAACTTTTTCTTCCTTTTATGAAAGACAAGGAAAACGATAAACAAAAAACTAAACAAGAAAAACCTTTCCCAAACCCTTTATGAGGATCACATTAGAAGACTTCCATCATCTTCATTTTAAAAAAAATGTAACTGGGTAATAAGTTCAATAGCCTTACTCAGTAACTTTACATATATGGGCAAAAATATTAATGCATGCAAATTACATTGGTGACAGGAATATTCTCATGAATGTAACTGCACTGATTCTTGGCGTTTCCTTTACAAATAAAAAGTAACTCCTCCATATATCTCAATAATACTGTAATGTCTGTGGTTCAGAGGCACTTGTCACGTGGGAGACTTGCCTACCCCCATTGCTCTTAACTGTGATAAGTAATTAGAATGCTTTATATCAGGAAAGGAATCTGAATTTGTTCAAAAGAGTCATTGTCAGGAAATTTTCCTTAAGCAAAACTTTACAAAGTGTCTTTGCAACCAATATGTCTTAATTCTGTGAAGAGGAAAAAAACCCTGTGTAGCTCTTTCAAGATCCTGGTAATTTTAGAATTATTGTTGTTGTTGTTGTTTGTGTATTGGGGTTTTTTGGTGGTAGTTTTTGAAGGTTTTGCTTATTTTAATGTTTCTTTGAGGAAGAATTATTAGGTGCAGCACATCTCAATCATCCTTTGACTTGGTATATTTTTGTATATTTTTGTATATTTTTGTATATTTTTGTAGTCTGGCAACCAAGGAGAACTCTAGATTTGGTGTTTTGTTTCTTTGGGTTTTTTTTTTTCTTGCTTGCTTTTATTATGGTTTTTTTGGTATGTGTGTGTAAAATTATTATTTATTTAAGTGTTTCTATGAGTTAGTGATATTCCCATTCTTCTGGGGAAGCTTTGACCAAATGAACTTCAGAACCTGCTGTTCCAATGTGCTACAGTCTGTTAGAGCCTCTGCTCTCAAGTACATAATATTGAAATGTTAACTAAATAAAAATAATAGGAGCTGTTTTGAGGGAAATGCTGCAGGCTGGCTATTGTGTCTCCTCCTTAGTATAAATACAGGTATAAAAATGTTTGGATCCTGTCTGAGCTGCAGCAGTAAGAATGGACATGAATTACATTTTTTAAATTATTGAAAACTTCACAGTGTCTATGGCTTTAAATTATTGATGCTTGTGACAGCAACTGTCAATGAGACAAAGCTTCCACTGAAACAGCAGCAACACACTGTGGTATTCAGTGCCTCCAGTCCTTCTTATTAAGGAAAAATGTCACTTCTTTCATTGCAGGAGAGCAGAAAAAAGGAAGCAAGATCATTATTAAAGGAAAAGTTTCCGGCAAGACTCTTTGATTACAGTGTGTCTCTCAGAACTCTTGGCATAACAAAAATGTTCTGAGCATGAAAGAGACTGGTCTTATCAGTAAGAGACTGCATAATGTTTGCTGTAACACATCTTTTTACATGTAGGGTTAAAGCAGCCAAAAGGTTCCTGCTGGACCACAAAGGATGAGGCAGCCCTGTGAGTTAGAGAGAGACTTTAGGGGAAACATTTGTCCCCACCTACACCCCATAGTGCATTGTCTAGGGCAGTGTCACTCATCATTCAGGCAATACCTTCAGAACAATGGTATCAGCTGTCCAGATGTGGTACAAACACTTGCACCTCTGTTGATATAGCAGTGGCAATCAGGAGTACCACAGGTCATCTATCTTCTTTATTACTGCTGCTCCCTCCTGCTGACCTATGAAGCTGTAATCTCCTGAATCTGCCTGTCTGTATCTGACAGGTTCCTAATAAAGTTTTGTTGCTTTAGGTGCAAAAGGACAGGTCTGTTTTAAGTATGCTGCTGTTTTTTCCTGTTTTTTAATGCAAGTTCGAAGCAACAACACACTAGGTGAAATTCATGAGGATGAAAGGAGAACCTTGTGTTATTTGGATCTAGGAGCTTGCTTGAAACCATTACTTTTGAAAAAAGAGAAGATTCCTGATGTGAAAACACCAGTGAGCCCCATGTGTGTGCTGCACATCTACTTGCAGAGTTGAAGAAATCTGTATAGAATATGAAATTTCATCCTGTACTGGTGGGGATCAGGTGCTGGATTGTATAAAGACAAGTGCTTTATTAAGAGTGGGGAATGACTGAGTGATTGTCTGTAGATAATGATTTTCAGCAGAAGAGAATCATGCCTATTTTGTGTTCTTTGATGTGCACAGGTGTAAGGAAAGAATCAAAGTCTTCTGCTGGCATTTAGGAAACAAAGATTGTTTTAATGACTTAGAAAATAGTGATAGGTACATGGACACAATACCAGGGAGCCTGTGAAGCTGCAAGAAATGAAATGTGTTTTCATGGTTCAGGTTAAATCCCACTAAAATGGACTTGGACTGATATTGACAGTGGCTGACAGTGGCTGACCTCTGGTTGCAGGTCACTAAATGGCAGGAATTCTATCCCCCCCAAGAGGATCTAAATGAGGCTCATCCATGTAGCTAGCCTAGGGGGACCTGCAGCTCTGCAGCTTTGCATTGCCCAGGGCCCTGGCCTCAGGAGCCTATCCCTGGCCTGCCATGCAGAGGCGAGTGGCCTGAATTGACAGTGCTCAAGGGATCCCTTTTCCCAGCAGAACAGCCACAATACATAGTGTTTGTCCTGAGCCCCAATATATTTGCTGTAAGATTACTAAAAATTTTTTTTTTCTTTTTCCCCACTCCTTCAGTTTACCTGAAGTAGTGACTGCCCTGTGTTTTAACAATGTAATACAAGTGCACTAAGGATAATCAAGAAACAAGGTCATGGGACAGTGACAGAGTGCTAAGCTCTTCAACAATTCAAGCATACCATGCAGGACTTAGAGACCCAAGAAAAGATTTACATAGCTGTATTTGTATGGCAGTAAATGCAGTTTTAAGGTGGAAATTTAGGGGTGAAAAAAAAACCCCCAAAAACCCAAAAAAACCCCAAACAAACAAACAAACAAACAAACAAAACCACCAACACCCCCCCCCCCAAAAAAAAACCACAAAAAAACAACCCAAACAAAAAACAAAACAAAACAAACCACCAAAAGCCCCATAGCAGGATCTCATAAGCTGGCCTTATGAAAAAGCAATGTGAAGCAGCTTTTCAATTTAATCCCCTTTGACTAAACTAGCCATTGCTAAATAATAGTCTTGTTACTTCAGTGTTCCTGAAAGAAGAATAGTGCTTCAGAAATAAAGGTCACCAAGATAACTAAGATGCTTGAATCTATCATTGATTAATTTTTTTTACTAATGCCCCACAGAGGCCTAATGTTTGGTAGCTTAGGTTGTCTTAGTCCCATCTCCTCAAATCAGTAATGCAGTATATTGTTCTGCCACCATTTACCTGACCTCCATCACCAACATAAAGTGAAAGTATGCAGTGTTAGGGACAAGATCCTTACAGCACCTCTTACTGTAGCTAATAGCAGGACTACTGGCATCATAAGGAAATGGATAACATCATAACTTTGATTCTGTACAACTGTTCATAGGCATTGACTATGGAGCACTGACATCAGGTAGCACCTACAAACATTAAGGTCTTTTGATACTAACTTGCAGGATCCAGCAAGAATATTTAATTTTGTAATATAAGCACTAGTTAGTGGCATAACAGCAACAATAAATGCAAAGACTCTTATTTAATTTTAAAACCACCAGGGGATACTAATGGGAAGGTTTCATTGTCAAAATGCCATGAAGATATGAAATCTAGTGAAATATAACAATTCACACTACAGAGCAGCAAAATTTCTTATTTGTCTAAATCTATTCTACGTGTCTCTTAAAAAGAGAAAATTCACTCACTTACACACATTAATTCATTACCTTATAAGAACGATTGCATTTAACATTTTTTTCACAGAATCTTTATATCGACATACAGCAGTGTTCCTTAGGTCAGATCTTTCTCACCCATCTCATGAGTTCATTGTCCTTGACTGCCACTGAACAAGATGTAGTCTGAGGCCTTTCATGTACCCTGGGTGTAGGGAGGGATTTCTGCAGTGACAAAGCTGAAATGTATCCAACTGTATAGATTCTTCTATCAAATGCAGGTAGATTTCTTCAGCACCTGGCTACCTAAACATCTCAGTCTTTTTGACATCTCGTATCTTCCAGAGAGTTAGCAAAGGGCCAATGCATAGCTAAATTATTGTTAGCAAACTAGGAGCTGTAGGTCATGTCTTACAGGTAGGGAAATTGGGGAACTAGACCGTGCCCAAAATTGAGTGGCTGGTAAATGATGGAGCTAGGAACTGTTTATCTTCCAAGTCCAAGCACTGCCTACTTTACATTTTACAGAGGACAGAATTAACACAAAAAGAAACAAGAATTTTTATCTAGATCATGAGAACAGTCAGCCATAGCAAGTAGAATCCACCTCAAGACTTTGATACTTGGACTAGTGCTTGTAGAAGAAGGAAAGAATACTTCTTTATGGATAGAAAGATCCCAGAGTGATCATCCCTCACAATAGCATGATAGAGGAGGCAGAGAGCAGACTGGGCACTACAGTTCCTTCAGCTCAGGAATGAAGAGCTTTTGTTTATGCAGTACATTAGCATTACCCAAGCCATGACTGGAAGCTGACCTAAGGAACAAAACCCTGGACTATCCAGAGTGTCAAACTTTCTGCACTCCAGCCTCTCAAAAATGCAGGCTCCTGTTCATACAGACCTTAAGTAAGGGCTTTTTCCCCCTACTAAACTCAGATTTTTTAAAAATATATATATATTTTTTGAACAGCAGGTGATGCTGTAAGACTTGGGATTAAGCTTTCTCCTGACTCCAATTCTGTACAATTGCTGCTGAAGAGTGAGGAAAACACTTTGAGATTTCCCTCTTATCTGTATAAGAAAGGTCTATCATTTCAGATTATAGAGACTAAAATGGTTGCACTCAGAAACTGGAAGAAATGGTAAGCTGCTTTATATCAGTAATTTATATGTCTATTTAATACACCAGAAAAATGTTTTAACCAGGTCAGACCAATTCAGAGAAGGCCTCTCTGTTCCCTGACTTTGGTCTTGTGTTAAAACTTCATCTGGGAGATATTCTGAGGCTAATAGTAATCTCAGTCTCAAGATGATTTTTTACCTGCAAAAAAACCGCAAAAACAAAAACAAAAGAAACAAGCAAACAAACAAAAAAACCCCCACTGAATTCTACTTAGGAAATTGAAACTTAAAGAAGTGGACAAGAATTAGAGATTTTTTGCCTTAAAATGTGGTGAAAAATAAATGGGAATTTTGATCTCCATGTCTCCTGCGCTAATTATTATGTTCTTCTGTCTGTATCCGTGGTGGATAGGAGAATAACAAATCAATCATAAAAAGTATTGCTGTTTCACCACTATTAGCACAGTGCTTATTTGCTGTCTCTTCAGGCACCTGACTTCTAGTGTAATACAAAGTATAGCTTTGCACAATGTGATACTTTGATTTTTAATTTGTGTGACCACATTAAAAATTAGGTTTTAATTGCACTTCAGAGGACCTTATGTCGATATCCTCACCAAGTTCTCATGGATTGAAGCCCTCAGCCTTTACATGAGGTGGAATATGTTGTGTTACATTTTAAGAGGCAGAGGTTATTTCTGTGGACTACAGTGTAGAAAAACTTCAGTAAAAAAAAATGCGGCTTTTAGTAACTGCTGAAGATGTAATGCCATGTACACATGCATAAGAATAGCTTTGTATACTAAAATTGGTGTATTTATAGCCAAAACATTAGGATGAGAGTCTTCATAAAGACAAGCAGTGGAAGTGACAAAACCACCCAAGTGGCCACTTTTATTTCGTAGTAACTTAACATAAATAAGTCAATTAAAAGTCAATAGTTTTCCTCTTTTGCTAGTAGCACCCAATAGATCATTGACACAGGCAGTGACAAGGAAAGGCGTGAAATCTTGTGTTTAACTTGAACAATTCAGAAATTAATTCAGTTAGTGCAACAGTTACACTTGTTTATCTTCCATTTATTTGCCTATAGGAGCAGAACTGTAAAACACAGAGCAAGCTATTAACATTGTTAATAGATTACAGTTATTTAACATCTGTAGACTCCAACAAAAGTAATTAATATGTTTTTTTAGTGGTGATTGGGGTGTTTTTTGTCTATTTTTATCTGTATTGAAAAAGGAAATCAAAATAGAGGTACGGGAGCATTTTCACTGCTTTTGCCCTAAGTCAGAACTGTTTATAATTCTGTTCTTAAACAAAATCACTCACAAAATTTTAATGTCTGTTTTAGAAAATCAGAATTAAAAATTTCTTTCAAATAAGTATTAACTTAGAGATGAAACAGAGAAGTTTGAATTTCACAAAGTTCTCAGCTAGAGAACAAACACACAGGGAAATCTCACAAACAAAAATTACCAATATCATTATTTGATCAAGTTTTGCTGTTTGTGATAACAGGCTGAATCAAGCAATGATTTGGAGAAATAATAAAAGGTTTTATTGCCAAATGAAAATTCCTGTGCCCTACGGTTGATGTAAAATATTGTGGGTAATCAGTCAAATACATTCCTACATTAGAAACAAACTGGAAATATTTATTTTGGCCTTCATTGTAGTTTTTCACATGGCTTTGAAGTAAACCTCATGTAAAATTTCTTAATTGGAAGAGCAGTCTGTCTGGCCAACTGCTTTTAATTATATAGGAAACTTCCTTGTAGATCCCTATTAGCAGAAAATTATGTGTTTAAATGCAGAATTCCACTGCTACTATTATTATAATTCTGCAACACTGCTACTGTTGTTTCTGGTAGCTCTTTAACTAAATGTTCAGATGTGATATTTGAAATGAGAAGTATAATTTTCTTCCTTTCTTGCACAGCATTTTAACCGTTTGTGACTTCTTCTTGCTGGGCAAACACCCACCCCAGCAAGAACCTTACACAGGACACTTACAGGTGAAGTTTGTCTACTGCAACATCATTCCCAACTACATTTAGAAGAAACTGTTACATATTGTGTGTCTTTCCTCTCAGTGGTTCTCAGCTGTTAGCATGGCTTCTGCAGATGCTGTTACATTAGGGACAGTAGCTTGCTTTCTTCCCTTTCTGTGCTTGTGGAGTGAGATTTGACAGTCTTCTCTAGGGACTTCAGAATACAGTTTTGGATTTGTGAAAGCTGTCACAGAACTTCTCCTGCCTTCCTGATTCCCTTGAATAAGCCCTCTGCTAACTTGATTTTTTTATTGTATCAGCTCAATACACATCATCTGGGAAGTGTTTGAGCTGAACATGTTTAGGACATATTCCCCTACAATATAATGGTGAGAAAGTACAGACCAGCCAGTCTGGCTCTGGGTCACTTAATGTGGCAAGTTTAAATCATTTTATTGAAAAAGCAGAGATGAAAATTTGCATTATATGACACCTGCATAGATCCAGGATAAACAAAGTCATGTAATAAGAGATAAAACTCTTTGCACTGACTTAACCTGTACAATTCATGCCTGTTTCCTCAGGAGCCTTCATGTTGTAAGGTTGCTCCTCTCTGCAGGAAGAGAAGAGATTGTGGCTGTTGGGAAACAACACGAACAGGACTACACCATGAGAGGAGCCAGCCAGGGGCAATGGCTGACCCCAGAGCAGGATCTCACTGACAGTGTACCATCCCACAGGGCTCAAACTAAACGAGCAAAGCTGGAGGTTTGAAACAGGATCTCTCAACATCGGATCTCTCTCTGGCATAGTGAGGAAATCAGACATGTCCAGGGTCTGACTGGGGAAGGGCTGTAAACAAGGCTGCACTGGGGTCCCAGGTCCATCCAGAACACAGGGCTAGATGGCAGCTACCTACAACACACATCCTGGCTTCATCCAGGAAACAAGGCCAGACTCAGGAGTTGAGGCATTCCTGTGATTCAACCTAAGCAAGAAGTGGGTGTGCTGAGCTGAGCTGAACTGAACTAAGGCTCCTGGACCAATGGTCAAAGGGTGTGTGGAGTGGCTGATCAGGGCTGTTAGAGCCCACAGGACTCTGCTGGTGGCAGCTGAATGTCTGGCTCTTTTGGGATTGATGAGTGCATGAACTGCAAATCTTGTGTCTTTCAGATAAAAAATGATCTGCTGTACATGAAACAAGAGACACCAAGGTCTGGGTGCTTTAGTGATTTGAGGGCCTATGTCAGATCCAGGGCTGAGCACCTGCCCTCTTCCTCGCCCACTGAGAGCTGCCATTCCTTGCTTGCTTTCCTTCCAAGTTCACAGTAACTTTTGTCACCTCTTCCTTCATGCCAGCAGTTGTGTGTTCTTTCACGGCATATGGTAAGAGTCCTTGCTTCTTTGTTCCCTCTGACTGCACAAAGCAGCTGACAAGAACAATCAAATAAAGCAGAGCTCTAGTGGGAATGGTAGGCTCTGAATGATTGCTGATCACCTCCTGGTCTTTGTAAAATGGAACAAGAAAAGAGCTGGCCTGAAAGAACTTTTTTAGTTAAAGTAACTAAAAGCTTCATTGGAGCCAAAACTCTCTGGAGACTTGGAAAACTCACAGGAAGTTTTAAATAGCATGTCATGCTGTGCTTGCAAGCATCTGTATTAGGATGCCAGCAACAGAGGAAATAATTTAGAAGGTTGCCCTATTTCTAGAATAGCTGTCTTTGAAGTGCTCTATGTGCCTAATAATTTCAATGTAATTCAGACAAAAGGAAAGAAATGCTACTACAACTGTTATAAGGAAATTTGAAGAGTATGGTACCACATAGCTGCAAACAATGAGAAACACAAACTGAAGATGAAACCAGAGAATAGTCTGTGACAGAACTGAGACCTAGGAGCAATTTTAAGGACTAGATATGTTCCCAGCAGGAGGTGAATCTGTGAGCAGAATAAAGAATTCTGGGAATGACTACAGAAAAAACCCCAGAATTAAATACTCATGAAACATTTTGAGATCACCAGGCAAAGAAAATCAACCAGTTCACAACAATACTATGGAGGATGGTCAGTACTCTGAACTGGAAGACATGATAAAATCCAAATCACTAAGAGCCACCTGAGGCAGAAAGTTATGCAGAGCTCAAAGTTTCAGTCCAGCAAAAACAGCAAGTGGAACTGGTGGGTATTCAGCTCCCAGGGTGTTTTCTGGGAAAATTCATCAATATTTTGATGGGATGGAAGGCATGAAGCTTTAATGGAATGACATTTTGATCTGGGAAAAACACTAGCTGAACATAGCTGGAGGCACAGAGAGAATCAGAACTAAACTCAAGAAAACTTAAATCCTGCATGGTGGAAGAAATGTACGTGTAGATCACAATAAAGCTATCACTGAAGGTATCACTAACATCTCTCTGAGAGATTAATAAGAAGGTGCAAAGATTCCTTCGAATGCTGAATTATGGAGGGAGAATTGCATCTAATCTGCAAGATACACTGAGCCCTAAATTAAGGTTGGGAAAATGAAGTTAGCTCATAAATAGATCCTGCAAGATGAGATTGTGGCTTTCAGGACAGAGCAGCCACATGAGTGCATTCCCAATCCATCTTGCTAATCAGAGAAGAGTTCTCAGTTGTCATCATGTCAATGGCAAACTAAAGCACATTTAATATGTGTAATGCTACCACATAACTTCACAAACAGAAACAGGAGAAAGGGTAAGGAAGTGGCTAGGGAACAGTTCCAGGATGGTTTTTTACCAACCTCTGTATAACCATACAGTTCAGTCCTAAGCTGCCAAATAATCTCTTCTTGAATGGTGGCTTGTTTGCTGTATAACACATAATAATTTCTAGGAGAAGACTGACCTGAAGAAAACCTTGGTGTTATTTTTGCTTCTGATTTTCTTTGGGTCCAAATCCCTGCTGACAACAGTATTGCTTAATGAACTACAATGTGAAATTGTGGGAATGGCAGGAAATCTTTAAGAATTCAGTAACAGTAATAGTAATAATAATAATAATAATAATAATAATAATTTGAAAAGTCTTTAAAGAGATGTGATTTCAAATCTTCTTTCATCTGACAGCCCTACAGAAAGATTCAAGAATTTGGAAAGCCGTGGCACATCTACAGGTTTTGTTCCTAGCTCAACACAGAAATCATTCATTATCTTCCAATAGCTCTTGGTAGGCTACTGGGGAAGAAGAAAATGCCAGGGTATAGACAGTGTTCTGATATGTCCTTGACATTGTAGAAATTATAAAGCCATTGAGTTGGAAAGTCTTATGTATGGAGAAATGATGAGGCTTGGCAAGTTGGATCAGTTGGTTTTTTGTTTCCTTTGTCAGTTTTTTTTTGATAGAAAACTGCCTCAGAAGGAAGTGGAATCTGTCAAGGCCTTTCATGGCTACCAAATGAGTGGTCAGAAATCCATCTTTGCCTTACTCAGGATAAGACGTTGTTATGAAAATTTGCATGGCACTGTGATATATTTAGTTAGACATGACAAGAATTTGCTTGTTATGCTGTACATTTGTTTCAATATCAAATTTAGAAAGAAAATAAAGGCATGCTTGAATTCTATCTCATTGTTTTGCCCACTTAGCTTTGTTGGTACATTTTTCAAACAATTTTGTTCTATCTATGACAAATTTAAACTTCTGCATTTTGCTCCTAAAAACCCCTTTTTTTCCTGCTGACTTTGATTTTTAGACTGCACTAGATTTATATTAGACATGAATCAATTTATATATATATAGTGATCAGCATTAGGTCATGATCTGTCCATTAATATGCACTCAAGAAAAAAGCTAAAGTATAGAATCAGCCAAGAGTATAAATGTGCCAATTTTACATCACATTAGCAGGTGTTAGTGTTTCAGTTCAAAAGAACATCTGCAATATAGCTTTAATTTTTGATTTTTCACAAAACTTTCACCAGATCTTGTGGGAAGTGTACTGAGACCATTCCTATTAATATCTGTGTTCATGTCAGGTACATTAGGCTGCTCATTTTCTATTCCAACGAGTTTGGTTTTTGTTTGTTTGGTTGTTTTGGTTGTTTTTTTTTTTTTTTGGTGAGAGATGAAAAGGGGAATTTTAAATTATAGACTAATGACATAGCCTGTGTTTACATTCATGAGAAGAGGTGGAAACATCCATTTATATGCAGCACTAGTAGTCCAACTTTAACTATGGATAACATGACATTAAGAGTAGCAAGCATAGACACTTGTGCTCCTACACTTTATATCTTTAAAAATGCCCCTTACAACTTTCCCAATCAACAGGTTCCGCAAAGAATAAATATTGATTGAACAGCTGCCCCCTTCCAATATTCCATAGCATAGGCAGAACAAGCCCTACCTGATGTCATCCAGTGTGTTTCTTATTACTGCTTAATCTGCCCAGATACACAGTATGATGGTTCAAGTGAAGTCATATTGATATTCTTGTCATACTGGATATCAGTGGATGGCAAAAGTGACAGTGAGACCCTCTAATTGGGACAGTACCAGTCATTTTCCTTTTTTTCATGAGCCAACAGTGCATTATTCTACACAGAGAATTGAAGAATGCTGTGGGTGGTGGGTGATTTTGAAAAAATTACCTAAGTCCACTGAGGTCTTTCTGTGAACTAGAACAGCTAGGGCATCACATAATCCTGAGTTGTTTAAATTCTCCTCCAGTAATTGCAGTCCCCTCCTGTTATAATGCAGGTGTACTGCTGTGACTCTATTAGTTGTTCTCCCTGGAATTTCACTATAAATGATTACCAGACCAAGGAGCATCAGTGGGTGGGGGGCAAAGATTTATATTGTAACAAGATGCTGTACTCTGTATGTCTTCTGATGCTAGTGGTATCTGCTTGGAAATTAGGTGGGCTGTTTCTCCTTTTTGTGCTCAAACAAATCCTTCTGTGGTATTCATGCAAGCCTACTTGCAAAATATATGATACAGTCTATGTTCTACATAAGTTTTAAATTCCTATATTTGATAAAAAAGAAATCTGTAAGTGTGAAAGGTAATACTTCTTCTCCAAGAGGACCTCATAAACCCCTGCAATTTTACTACTTTAAACCTCTAATTTTCTGTATTCCCTGCCCGCCACCCCCCACCCCCCCCCGCCCCCGGATCCATATTGGTAAAACAAGCAATCAAAAAAACCCAAACATTCCCCCACAAACCCAATGTCATATCAAAATGAATTCCTTATTATAGCCACAGAATTTTTTTACAGCAGGGAGGGGTTTTGAAATATTACATGACAATATGCCTTATTAATAAGGTAAAGCCTTTTCTTAAAAAATATTAAAAGCAGGAGAATTAAAATTTCTTCTCCCTCTGCTTAGATTTCTAAATCTTAATAATAGTTTTGACTTCTTCCTGAGAGTGTTTTTTGATAAAGAGTTGCTATTAGCACAGTACTAAAACTGAACTCTGCTGTGACAAACATCAGCACTTAAATTAGCCTACTGAAAAAATACAAACCTAAGAAGTACTGCCTCTGTCTTATCCCTGTTAAGCTGTAGAGTCCTTACAAATTTTAATTCTCCAGCCTATAAGGCTGAGACCACAACGTCTTATTGAAACATGGACACTCAGTTATTCCAAGATACCAGCCAGAGGTGGAGTATAAGAAAGCATTGGAAATTGTTGTCTCAGAGATGCCTTGCCAGCTTTGGCTGACTCCAGTAATCTGCTGCAAATTCTCAATTGTTGTGTTATAATAATGCTTTTGTATTTTTGCAGTGGGGAATTACAGGCATCACAGATCACAGGAAGAACAGGTGTGCTGCTGACCAGTTAACTTAGTCTTGCAGAAAACTGTCTAGAGCCAAACTGCAGCAGATGGCAACTTACTCTGGTTCCCTTTCACTACCTCAGTAAGGTGTGAATGGCAAGGCTGGTAATTTGTACCACTTAGATACTATCGTTTTTAAGCCTGGGGAATTGTTTTCTTTCTTTCTTTTTTTTTTTTTTTTTTTTTTTAATAGTTACATCTAACACATCTTCACTTCCATGACAGTTGGTCAGAACAGCTAAAGCCATGAACAGAAGAAATACAAATATCTGAGCTTTCAACCCTAGAGTTTCACTGGTTACCTGGGTTTCATACAGTATACAGGGCAAGACTCTCAGTTCTGTGACATGAGGAGAAAAGTAATTTCATTACTATGTGTACTGGTTTGGGCTGGGGTAGGGTTAATTTCCTTCACAGTGGCTGGTGTGACACTGTGTTTTGAATTTGTGCTGAACACAAGACTGATAATACAGAGATGTTTGTGCTATTGCTGGGCAGGGCTTACACGGAGTTAAGGCTTTTCCTGCTTCTGCTTCTCTTACTGTCACACTGGCTAGGAAGCTGGGGGTGCATGGGAGGCTGGGGGGAGACACAGCCAGGACAGGTGACCAGAAAAGACCAGGGGGATATTCCAGGCTGTATGACATCATTCTCAGTATATAAACTAGGAGCAAGAAGGAAGAAGGAGGAATGTTTGGAGTGATTGCATTTGTTGCGTGTGATGCGGTCCTGCTCTCCTGGAGGTGGTGGAACACCTGCCTGCAGTGAACTAATTCCTTGTTTTGGTTTGTTTGTGTGCACAGCTTTTGCTTTCCCTATTAAACTGTCTTTATCTCGACCCATGAGTTTTCCAGCTTTTACTCTTCCAATTCTCTCCCTTATCCTAATGGTGGGAAGTGAGTGAGTGGCAGTGTGGGGCTTGGCTGCTGGCTGGGGTTAAACCACAGCACTGAGGTATTAAAATCAATTGCATTACACTGGAAATAAAATCTGGTGAAATTGAGAGCAGGAAGGAACTGAGTTCTTGCTCTATTCTTTCCCACTCTGAGCAAGTACTAATTCTTTGAATTTCCTATTAGTGTCTCTGCAGAGTAGATAACCACTTCTTTTCAGAGTTTGCTTAGAAATAATGACTAGGAAAAATAATTAGTGCACCCACTCAAGATCCTCAAAGGCACTTGAGTGCCAGATTTTATGAAGAAAGTTGCCTCAAATATTTTTCAGTGTTTGAACTTGAAGCCAAAGACTGGAAGGCTTTAGCTACGACCTTAATTTCTTATCTGCTGGCCAGTTTCTAGTGAAACAGGTTCATTGACCAGGAAAAAAAAATCTACATGTACTAAACAAAATGAAAGAGAAGATATGAAATGATGAGAATGAAAATAAATAATTTCCAAGTTAATAGTTCAATTATAGAATCATAGAATAATTTAGGTTGGGCAAAACCTTTAAGGTCGTGGAGTCCATCCATTAACCCAGCACTGCCAAGTCCACCACTAAGCTGTGTCTCTAAGCCCTACACACACACACACACATCTTTTAAATACCTCCAGGGAAGGTGAATCAACTGCATCGCTGTGCATAGTTTTCCTGCTGCACTTCCAGGTCCTGGATTTTGCCCATGCTCCATACGTTGTTGTAGATGCAGTCCAGTTGGGCTATTGAGCTCAGTACCTTTTTTGTGGGAGAAACTCTAATTCCTGTGCAACAACTCAGATGTATTTCAGTGGTTTTTAGTACATCAGTAACCCTTGTGACTTTGCTATTCAATGAATCACCACAACCCTACCTCCACAGACAGAGCAGACTGAAGGACCTTGCTAGCATACCATCCCTCAAACTTTGGTGTGCTCCCTACAGGCTTATCTCTAGTGAGCCTGGATTTATCCCTTTTGCCCTTCAGATCCAGTTAAAAGCTCTTTCAATGAGCTCTGCTAACTCCTCCACAAATATCTTTTTTCTTGTTGAGATCCATCTGTCATCAGCAGGACTTGGTGTTGTGTAGACTGACCCATGACCTAAAATGCCAAAATTCTGTCAGTGACACCAGGCTCAGAGCCAAGTATTAATCAGCTGGAATATCCTAGTCCTTCCTCCCTGAAACTGAGAACGTTACTTGTGGTCCTGATCCCTTAACCAGATGTGCTAAGGCTCTGAAACCTCTCTTGATTTCCCTTGGGCTTCTTGTTGCAACTTCATTGCTGCCTCCCTGAAAAGTCAATAATGAATAATAACCTGAGTGGCATACCAAACTGGGGAACTTTCTCTTTGCATCTTTAACCCTGGGTCCCAGGGGAGGCAACAGACTCCCCTAAGAAGTCTGCTCTGCATGTTGGGCATTCTCTTTCCTTCAGAAGGGCGTCTACTATGACGATGACCCAGCTGTTTCTCTTTACAGAAGCGAGCTTGATGCAGGACATAGTCCAGTTTAACCTCACCAATACCTCCATGCCAGGTGAATCATCATCCTCATTATTGTTTGGTGGCACTTGCATAGCCTCTTGCCTGTGGACATGATTTTCTGAGAGACTTTTGCCTGCTAGGCAGTTGCTCATTTTCCCAAGAGAAAAGCTGTCAACAACTGACCTCTCTCAAAACAAATTCGAAAAACAACCAGCAGTTTCTCAAAACAATTTCTGCAGGTGGTGTTTTGTTGGTTTTCTGTTCAGGGTGATCAAATCCAGGTCTTCCATGTGATAAGCAGGAATCTTAACCATTACACCATTTGAGAAACTGCTGGTTGTTTTCCGAATTTGCTTTGAGAGAGGTCAGTTGTTGACAGCTTTTCCCTTGGGAAAGTCAGCAACTGCCTAGCAGGCAAAAATCTCTTAGAAAATCATGTCCAGACTTGCCTGTTATGCCAGGGCACCTCGGATGGTGGGGCAGTCAGAGGAGATGTGCTTGCTGTGCTGGGTGGGAGCTTCTTGCCATTGCTCCTATCCCTTCCATCACTGTGTTCAGCCAGGTGGTAAGAGAATAAGGAATCCACTGTGTCATGCATCCTGTCTGCTATCAAGTGTGTCTCAGAGAAGGTAGGGTGTGATTCCAGTGGTCTGGCTCTCTATCATTCCCAGATAGTCCTCACCTGACTGACTTCCTCTCAGAACTCTTGCACTAAGCAGAGGAGTCCCTCTACCTGTCCCGCAGAGGTGCTCACTGCTGCTGGCCTGTTCTGCTGCCTGGGTGGCAGCATGTTCTCACTGAGATCTCTCTGGAAAGCTGGGTCAGCTATGGTGGATGCTCATCTGAGAGAAACCATGGCTTTCTACTGAGTGGATAGCTGAGCTCCCTGGTTGAGCTGTGTGGAGTCTTGGCTGTCGTTGCTCCTGGCCCCACTGAAGTAATTTCTGTTGCTGTCATGCAAGCTGTGGGTTCCTGGTGGCTTGCTCATCTTCTCCTGGGTTTTCCCCAGTTTGGGAACCTGCCCTGTGCACCACATGAGAGTGTTTCATTGCAGATTGTGCCAGCAGCAAAGCTACTCTTCTTGGCAGTCCTTGGAGCCCATATAATAAATACTTCAGCAGCATCTCTTTCCCTGGAGGAAGAAATATAGACTTACTGGGAATCATCACCTCAGTTACAGAGACCTCAGTTAAAATGTTCATAGTCTCTACTCCAGCTCTCTTCCTAGAGGTTTTTTGCAAAAATCAGTAAGGGCAATATATCAAACATTTGTTTAACATAACTGATGAGCCTTCTACTTCTGAGCAAATCTGCCTAACTCATTTACACAAGTCTTTTCCCTGAAACACCTACTGTTGGTGCAATTAGACAATGGTAAACAATTTCCTTGGCTGTTTGCTCAGAATGAAAAGTCGCCCAAAATAAAAGGAGGTGGTGATCCTTCAGCATTGTTGGTGAGACCCAGCTGAATTCAACTAAATGATATGTTTTTCCTTCCTGAAAGAAGAATTCCACACGAACCTCTCTCAATTATCAGATATTACTTCATAAAGGAACTCCTTTTTTGGTTTTTTGAGAATGTGGAATTTATATTTCCATGTTACAGGTGTTTTTAATGCATATTGATACCAGTATTTCAGCTTCTTTGTCTGAAGAAGGCAGCTCTATGAAACAAAGGACATGCTGTTCCTATAAAGATTTTTAAAAGTATCACTTGCTGCAATATTTTAAAATTGAAATTGAAAGACAGAAAACTGTCTTTTCCAAGCTGCTTGGAAAACTGTACTTGTAGTTATTTTAAACTGTTGTAATTTCTCCTTCAAATTCTAATTTTTGCAATATCATCATAGAAATAGGCGTGTAAACTTAATACATTATGATAGGAAGCCTGAAAGTGCATACCCTCAGCTGTGTGAATTCTACCCCCATTTCATTAATCCTCTGCATGACTCCCTCTCTATTTTTGTCAGAGAAAGTTATTAGTTATTAAAAATGAGAAGGTTGAACTATCAAGCTATGCTGTTTCCTACACTGGTAAGAATTGACATGAAAATAATTTTAAAATATAATTACTAATTCAAGGAAAAGTTTTAAAACCTGTCAGCTAATAGTATGTTTTTCAAAGCATCCCTAGAATTAAGTATTTTTGTCAATTATTTAGTAAGTGCCTAATTTGCTGCTACTGGGGAAGAAAATTACATGGTTGCTTCTAAATTATTAAACAATATTTTGATGGCATTGACAGAGCAAATAGTAAGATATTGACCACAGTCATCATGCTATAGACAAATTCTCACAGCTTTCCTTTTTATCTTTTTATGTGAAATTGAAGAGAAGAAAAATGTCATTAACTGTTATGAACTATATGTGCAAACTGTGATTGGAAGCCATACTAAGAGTTCACCTTCCTCTAGATTTTCTTGTAAAGTCACTAATATATAGGGATTTTTCTAAGACAACATTTAGAACTTCACAAAGAAACTTGATTGCAACGTGCAGTCAATCTTCTGGCTTTACGGGATTTTTGCTCTTCTGCTAATCATTGGCATCGATGTCTATTTTCAGTCTTTCAGAAGAAGTGTCTGCATCTTTAACAGTATTTTAATAAGGTGATACCTAGACAGGCTCAATCAAACTTTACCTCCCTTTTTAGCCATATTCATTAGAAAAGTTTAATTTCTTTCCCCCTAAATTTCCTGTGATTGAATGATCATTGTGTCACTTATTCACCTGTACTTGCCCAGAGAAGTCAAGACTTCATGATCAGGCACAAGGCAGAGATATGGGCAGAGGAAGATGGAAGGGCTACTCATTGTGCCTGGTGGGGACAAGTTTATATTTTGGACTGAATGCAGGTGGTTACCACATCTCTAATATGGACAGGGATTGTTCTAAGAGAAGGTTATTCCAGTGTTGTGGAAAAGATGCCAGATCCAGATGAGAACAAGAAGCAAAGGTGTTCACAGCGGAAGAATGGGAGTGTTTCTTTGGTTCTGGTCAGGACAGGGTTAATTTTTGTGGTAGCCAGGATGAGCCTGGCTAGGACAAAAAGGTTATTCTATACCACCTCACCATTGCCAGGGTGGGAGGAAGGGAGTCTTCCAGGGAGAAGGGGTTCCTTCTGGGTGGGGTAGTTTGTTAGAGGGGGTGGTGCTGTTTCCAGTAAACTGTTCTTAAACATCATTCTTCACCTGCTGTGCCTCCAATTCTCCTCTCCAGCCCTCAGCAAGGGACGGAGGGGAAGCGAGTGAGAGGCACAGGGCTTGAAGAGTCTCAGCATGAGCACTAAATTGGGGAGTACCATTACTAAAGCATGACAGTACATAACAAAATTTGGGTTGATGACGACACTTATGAGTATATAGCTGTGGCCATACGTAGGAATGATCGAAACATGGACCACAAGCCATTACCAATATTTAGGGTGCATGGGAAAATGAAGTAGTTCAGAGTTCTTTAGAGTATGCACTTAAATGTTGTAGGTCTAGGAGACCTACAGGACTTTATTACAGAATTTGCTGTATTAATTAAATAACAAATCAAGGCCAGTTTAGACTCATAATTGGAATGTATTTTTCCATGCTCTTAGGAGCAATTTTTATTCTTTGTTTGAAGGACAAGCTCTACCAACAGCCTTAGAATAATTTGCCAGTTTATCTCAAGTTCTAGACCATTAAGTCTGAACCTTGGCTAACAACAGTGGAAAATAGGAGGAGCTGCTTTACTGACACAATAACAAATGAGATGAATACAGGCAGACACAGAACTGCGTATGCAAGTCTTTTATTCCCTTTTTATTTCATGTAGCATAGTCATGGTCCCCTTCTTGTAAGAAAAAATGAAAACCTTAGCTCATTGGGCTCAAATAATGTTTTATCCACTGAAGAATAGTTCAAAAGAACTTCAAATTATTTGGGCAAAGTCCCTCATTCCTGCAACCTTTCATGAACATAATAGATCATGAAGATTAACTGATTATCAGCCTATATCAGATGTCCTTAGAGTTGAGACTAGATGCCCGAAGTGTCCAAAATACAAAATCAGTAAAACATTCAGGCAATACAGATGAGAGAACTGAGACTTCAGTGAGTGAAGAAATGAGTGAGAAAACAAAAATGGCTTTAGAGAAAAGAAGAGCATAGTAATTAAGAGCCTGGAGTATAAGCAGGTGTCTGGAAATATGCATCCACAATGTAGTAGCGTCCCAAAAGTTACGCTTCATAACATCTGACAGCTTGTGCTACTGAAACTCGTAATCATTTTGCACACCTTCTATGCCTGCAATGACATATCTTCTGCAATGATAAATTTCTAGATAACACCCCCACTACCCCAATGAACGAAAGAGAGTATCAAAACTGTGACAGAATTATAAAAATTTGGTTCTTATTTGGAAACAAGATCATATGCATTGAAATAATTCCCGATTGCTTCAGTAGGCTGTTATTCATGGATGTCCATGTGACTTGCCTTGAAAGTTTTTTCCCATAACATCCCATCTAATCTATCGCAGGTTAAGCCTGTGACCAGACTTCCTCCAAGGCATTTCTAACCTGTATCCACTGGGCCCAAAGCACTTCATGGATTTCTCCTGTTTCCACTGAAATCAATTTTGACACTGAGAGCAGGACACTGTCTTTAATTAGGAAAACCTCTCAATGTCTTATCTAAGAGATAGTCACTTTTGTATTTCTTCTGCAAGAAGATACGGGCTTGAAGAATTGTTGTAGTCCAGGGCGTTCCTTCGGTCGCCCTGGAGGGTGAGGGACCCCAGCAAAGCAGTCAGGGAAGGTTTGAGACCTGCCCAGGGGGGTTTGAGGCCTGTACAGGGCTGTCTGGGATCTGTACAGGGGCATCAGAGACCCTGGCACAGAGCCCAGGAAGACACCATCTTTGATCTCAGTCCATGGGAAAAGTTGCCACCACTGGGAAAGACATTACAAGTCACAAGGGTGTGAAACACAGCAGTTCAGTTTATCACCAGGTGAAAAATTTGTAGTTTTGGGTTTTTAGAATGGAGATGAATGGAAGAAAGATGGAGAATTTGGGTCAGTGCCCAGGGTGGTGGTAGTTGTTGTTGTTGTTGTTGTTGTTCTTCTCCTTCTTCTTTGTCTCCATCTTCTGCTGTGACAGTGGCACTATATAGTTTAGAGAGATTGGGTCAAAGTAGAGATGACTTGTCTAGTATAGATAGTAGGTATTGGTATAGAAGTGTAAATAACAGAAAGGTAAGAATTAGTACAAGAAGGCAGCGATGGCCCCGTGGTTGGGAGTCTTCTGGTGTCTGAGCTGCCACAAAGACCTCGGCTGGGCACAGAGCAATTTGTGAGTTAAGAAATAATAAACAAAGTGAAAGACTTTGAAAAACAAGAACCTGAAGACTCCGCTTCTTTCTTGCATCTGGCTCAGGGCCTTTTAGAGGGCAAAGGACTTTAAATCACCTGAATCTCGAGAGACCAACTAGAGAAAGAATGGGATTAATTTTATCTGATATTAGCATTTTGGCATCTGGTCTAAGATAATCTTTTAAGATCCCTCCTGAAACTAATAGGCAGAGGAAGGGAACTTTGGGGAACAGTTCACCATTCCTGTCTTAGAGTGGTATGACTGTTTCTGTGGGGTTGCTATCTCTCTGAGACAAGGAAACATGACACCTTGCTTTTAAATGAGAAAAAGGCAGAAGAAGCAGATTCTATTATTTCTCCAAATGAAATGGTGTCTGGGTTGACTTTTGGATTAAAGACAGGACTCTGCTTGTGTGATTGGGACACAGATTCTGAGGGAAACCCTTTGTCTTATTCTTTAATATTAGCATAAGTCATTATTCTCTTTTGTTGTTTTGATGGTTTTAGATCTCCAGGGTTCCCACCAAATAGAAATAACTATTAAGTCTGTGTAGCATGTCTGACAGGATCCTCTATGCTTGACCAGAAGGTTACAGTTTTAGTCTGGTGCACATTTATAATAGAAAAGTGGGGATCACAGTAATCTGGGGAGAGAAATGTCTCCTGCTGAATTGAAACTCAGTTTGGGCATTCTAAATGACTTTCGTTGAAGATGCTTAGACTGTGAAATCATTAGAGAAATAAAGATTAGTTGAGTATTCCAAGTATCATCATCCCAGCCACTCTGGTGGCACTGCTTGGAAGGAGTTTTTTCCCTATAGATATTAATGGCCGTGTCGAAAACCTTAGATTTGCCTCATGTAGAAGAATCATCTACTCACTAACTCCAAGTAATTGCACATGGACCATCAACAACTTACTATTTACACAACATGTTGTATTCAAGGTTTGAATGAAAGAAACTCCAGAACTGGACGGAAAAATTACAGCTTCTTGTAAGTTCAACCCTTATTGTGAGATCTTGATGAGAAAGTCGAGAGATACTGATTCACAATTAAAATGGAAGATAGTAGGTGTGGAATTTCAAGTCCAAAATTCTCAAAAATTACTTTAGAGCCATTTTTGGTGGGGGAGTACAGACAAAGAGGCCCATATTTTAGAGAAGGAGTTCTGGTATGTCAGCAGTTGGAAATTTGGTGGATTAGGTTGCTACTGAATATTCAGTCTGTGATAATATATCTTTTTGTGATTTTGTTTGTTGCTTCCATCCTACTCAGGCATGCATTTCCTCCTGATAGATGGTTCTCCAGATTTTCAAGAAAAACTCCAGATCACTTGAATCCTACTACAATGTACATCCTGGCAATGCTTTTTGGAGTGGCTATAAAAATAAAACTCTGGTGATAACTTCTTTCTGAAACAGTTGCATCTCATGGCAATTTTGCATTCATTAATAGGTTTGGGAGCAACTTCTCCAATCTCAGTGCACTCCAGCCACGTCACCAAGAGTGATATAGTGCCTCCCATGCTCCAAGTACATGGTCTAATGATGCTACCCATAACTTTTCTCTCCACTGGAAACCCCTTGTCTATCAAGAGGTTAGATTCACCTTGGCAATTCCACACAGGATAAATAAATACAAATATGTCATGTCATGACCTTTCTGTTCCACATATTCAGCATGTTTCAACAGTATAAGCAGACATAGTTCAGGCTCTGAATGTATAAATACAAAGATTAAAATGCCCTTTTGTCCTAGAGCTTGGCATCTTGTGAGACAAGGAAGCCCACTGGCTGCACAGCACCAGGAAGTCAGTGCAGAGGCCACTGGGACTGTTCAAGAGGCCTGAACACAGATCAGCCAGCATGGCTCAAATGCTGGGTTTGTCTCATGAAAGTTTTTGTGGAAGAAACTGCTTAACAAAGGAAGAGGCGGGGGGTGGAATGTTACTTTCTATATGGCAAACAATTTACTCTGTCATTAATATTGCAAGCCTTTTTTTTAAGGAGAAAAAAAATCCCTGCTTTATTTTAAGATTTTTAGTATGGTTTATTCTGAGATTTAGAAAACACAAGAGAGTCAGGCCTTCCAGACAAATGCATTTACCTTGACGGAATGCATTTGCAATAGCTTTACAACAATGGCCTAGAGAATACTTGCAATTCACATTGGACTAGGTTTTCTCTCTTTTTTTTTTTTTACTGCTTGGAAAATGGACCTGGTTTGGGGGCCTAATTCACAGCTACCACACCTACTCTCTCTGCCCAGAGAGCGAAGAGAATGAATAGGTCAATCACCTGACATATTTCCATCCAATTTCAAGGGTAGAATGTGTTCATTTTCCGACTAATGGCATGTCATTTTGCAGAAGCCTTTGGTCGCGAATTAATCCTGGAATCAAAACAGATTTTCCGGGGAGCAATCTTCCATCAAGTATTGATTTTTTTACACTCATGGAGTCTGTACTCCCTAATTTAACCTGACAATGATTCTGCACAATGGGCTGGGAGCACCTTGGCAACTCACAGAAGGAACTTTTAGTGTCTTTTCTTTCTGCAAAGTAGTGGAGGGTGGGGGGAGTGAAGAGTGGGGGAAAGAAAAGACCCAAACAACACAGTTAGTCACTGGGGAGTGTTTACTGTCTGATGTTTTATTTCTGATTATTTCGAATGGAGAAATAATGCTAACTTTAGAAGCAATGTAAGTGCAGATGTCTCTGAAAGATGCATGACTGTGAAATCCTGTTTATGGCAACAGCCCCCTGCTTCTCTTGCGCCTTTTTGTCACCCCCAGCACATTTGGATGTTAATAACACAAAAAACTGTAATAGCATCTCTAGCTGCACCTGATGGTTTTATGAGTTGACATTTTACTCCACACACACACAAAAAAACCAAAAAAACCACACACACACACAAAAACCCCCACAAAACAAAACAAAAAGCCCAAAAAACCCCACAAAAACCCCCCAAAACTTCCACACATAGAAGCATAAAAATGCATCTTTTACCAAAAAGGTGTTTTTTTGACTCTGGCCTCCCAAATCCATCTGCCAACAGCTAAGCTTTGCTGTTTAGTTGTCCAACAAGACAAATTTCTTTGTAACTGCTTCTCTACATGCACTGTACTAAACTCTGTTCTAGCTGGTTTTTTCTATTTATTTGACTACTTACACCAACAAGAAAAAGTAAAAGATCTATCATTATGAAACAATAACACACAACCCAGTGAAAAGTGAGAAATCATTTAGAGACAGGAGTATTGACGGGACAAGCAGTGAAGAAGCCATAAGATGCTCTTTTTTAATAGAAAATGAAGATGGGCCATTTTTGTTTTTGAAGGTACCACTGCAGAAGTGAAATAATGCAGTGTAATCATCATTTCCAAGCTAAAACTTCTTTCTCAGATATGAGAAGCAATACATATATTTAAGAGATAGTGAGCAAGATGCCCATCCTTCTGCCTTATTCTGAAACTGAAATGGAAGAGATTTTAAGCATCTTGCACAAAGATCTTTACAGAAAAATAACAACATCTCTGCTGATGATTTCTCCCTTAGAAATGCTTCATTACTGAAAACATAGCTATATGACCTGAAGAATAATACTTTTTTTTCTTTGCCATTTCAGAGACAATCACTATTTGAGAGGTATTTGGTTGGAAATAATTTTCCCCCTCTATAAAATAGCCTTTCAGTTTTACTTTGAATAAGAGAAATATAAAAACCTTTCTTGGCCTAACAGGAAAAGGTTTGGAAAAAACTACACTAGTTCTTTCTTCAGTTTGGCTACCAAAACCATAATATAATAATTGCATTTTTAGACATTTCATTCCAGATAGCAATCTGTTGCAGATCTGACTGTGCAAATTTTGTCATTGGATCTTTGTCATTGTCAGTTCTAAATTCAAAAGAAGACAAAAAGTGGAGAAGAAGAAAACTTCTTTAGAAGAGACTGTGCCTGGCTGAATCAGGACCTAAACTCCTAAAAACTGCAATTCCAGAGCATAATGCAGGAAATGTTTGTGGAAAATGAATAAACCAAGGTACACAGAAATAAGAGGTCCACATACAATTTCAATAATGATATTAAGTAATAAATCAGTAATAGTTGTTCCTGAACACCAGCAATAGCATATTATTTCTCCATTGTGCTATTTCATGAATACCTTGGAAACCACAAGATAAGTGTTTTCTGGCCTCATCAAAAAGGTTAGGGTGAAGAACTCTTGTGTAAAAAAGTTTTGAGTGATAGAATATGTTTAAATTGTTACAAATGTTTATAAAAGTCCTTCTAGGCATAAAGATGATGACTGAAATCATACACAGGAACAGCTGAAGATAGCTCTCTTATTGTTAAAGAACTCTTTTCTTGCAAGTTTTTTTTCTACTTTCATCTCATTTTCCAGAGACATTTTGAAAGAGAACTGCTTCTTTTCTTCCTTGTTTTATGAAAGTGCCTTTGTACATTAGCAAAGTGCTTTAATAACACGCACTTTGTAAAAGTCAAAACTGCTCTATTATCCTTAAGTATAAAAGTAAGTAGCACTTGTTTTAATTGAAAACATCAAACTTTTGTAACTCTAAACACATCAAAGACACATCCATTTGTGCATCTCTTCTACAAGGTTAATTCTAGTGCTTTTAGACAGACGGAAAAAGAATCAAGCTTATTAAAGCCACAAGAAATTTTCAAATTGAAATGCCTTTCAACCTTCAAGTGGTTAAAATATGGAAATGGTTAATGCACTTAGCATGTGAAGCCACTTTGAAAGAATGAGGGGTTTAACCAATTATCCCTATCAGCTGAGAAGTGCCAACTGACCACAGACAGTCTCAGGTCAGTCTGACTTCTAGGTAGCACGTAGTGGTCTACATTTTAACCTGTAGGTTACTACCAAAGGAGATTTAAGCTGCTGTATTTTACTTTACAGGAGCATGCACTCAGCCTGTTGCTGTGGCTTGGTGGCAGGACAATACAATTATGAACCACTATAACTTGACAGTTCTTCAAGTGTACTTAAACTTTATATACAAAGAAAAGCGTAGTGATTTGCTCGGTGTCACTGTAACAAAACTATTTCTAAACTAATTTATCTTTCATCCTTCAAGACAAAACTTAAATGGCTTAAGGAGTGCCATTTAGTTGGTCAGTTATTAACTTAACCTGAAAGAAGATTATGTATCACCGTGGGGGTAAAAAAGTGGTCAGAATGATTTCTGAGACAAATTGAGTTACATTAATAAAGCTTTTGAGACCAGATGAGGGTTGCTGGCTCTGGTACAGACTGGGGCAGATGATGAACACAATCACACAACCATGCCTTAACAAGTTACCATCTGTCAGCCGAGCTCTGGTAACTGACTGTGATTAGATTTCATTTTGATGAAAAGCTAATGGAAAGAGGACAAATAAAAACAAAAATCAATCATATCCCCAACCACCAAAATACTAATAGAATTTTTTATATCTGTCCAGGACTTGACCTCCTGTTTTCTTCAGGTTTCTTGTCCCTTAAAGGGTGAGTCTTCTTTTTCAGAAGCCTCTTGTCCACTATTATTTATTTGTATTATCATTTGCCTAGAGGCTTGTGTCAGGACTCCAGCCATGTGTTACCAGCATATTCTAGTTATTGTCTTGCTTTGATTGACAAGGGTAGCAACAGTGCTCAAAGCCTTCACAGGATAACATGTTATACATGAACCTCTGATGTAATTTCCACAGTAGGCCTGTACTGTGGCCTTAATGGTGTATGGATGCTTCCACGTGGACAAGATCTCCTCCACCTAAACTTGGAAGCAACAGTATGAGGGTCTGTGTTGACGGAGAAGGGATGTACAGGCAGAGATATATCAAAAATTTAAGTCTGCCTATTCTCAAAATATGACTACTGATAATAATTGCTTGACCTCTGTACCATCAATAAAAGACAAGATCTTTTCTAGATCCAAAATTAACAGAGCTTAACAGGAAAAATATATTTCTTGTTCAACAGAATGACTATCTCTGTAAATTTCTTAGCCTCCTGCTGCTGCACATTAAAGACCAGGCATGATTAGGTATTATGTGAAAAGTTCTTACTTGTTTTCAGATTTAAATGTAGAAATGGATCTGTGCAGAGTACAGACACTTTGGAAAATATTCTGACTCCTCAGAGTCAGTAGTCTAATATTCTTTACTTCAAGCAGCCATGTGTTTATTCAGGGTACTGCACACAGCACCTAGAATGTTCAACTAGCACCAATCTTTATGATAAGGGGAGCAAGGTGTTCCTAAGAAATGAAATCACATTTAGGACCATTACTTTAAACTAATATAAAAGCAGGTTGAGTCCCCAGAAACTCCTTTTGATATGAGTAGTGAAGGTCCAAGTTTTCCACTTTCACACAGAAGCTGCAGTAAGACACCTGCATTTGGACTTCAGAGCTTAATTTAAGGTGCTCTACTTGATAAACCATATTATTAAATTATTATCAATCACCCCTACTTAAGGATACAAAGAGCATAAGATGTGGCATATCCATATGCCATGTGGGCCATTAAGAAGAAGAAAAGATAAAATTAGAGTTCACTTTTCTGTATGCATCCTTTCAATTTTGTTTTCTTGCTTTGTGTCACACCAAAAGTGAGTATTTAGAAGGATATCTATTTAATGACTTTAGGTCAACTTGCAGCCAAAAGACAGCCTGAATTTCACTGTGGTCTTCTATTATTGCTGAAGAATTGTGGCACGCCATCATATCTGAAAGAAATAGTCGCAATGGAATAATTAATGACATGATACATATAAAGAAAATATTGTGGAAAGATGAAGTGATCATGGCCAGTTTAGTAAAGATGTGGTGTGGCATAAGTCCACAATTACCCTACAATTTATCCTAACTCATGCATACCCCAGCAATTCAAGATAACTTATTAGTAACCTGTAACTGAAGTCCTCACAGTGTAAGTAACACAGGGTTTCAAAAATAGGCTGCCAAATAGGTCCAAATGTTTCCTCTCCCTTCTGACTTCTCCTGCTATTCTTTTTCTACTCACATTTAATTCTTTTATTTACCCAGTTCATTGTCATTCCCTTGTCTTGAGGATTCCTTTCTGCAGAGTAAGAACAATTGTTTCTCATGACTCAACACACCACAGCCCTGGGCTCCGGAATGCAGGTACAAATCCTTGTATGTCATCAGCACTGCTGACTTGGGACTAGCATTGAGTTTGTAGCAAAGGTGGAACAAAACACACTAGCTTCATCCTAGCATGATTGAAAGGTACACTAAAATCCCATGAAGTGAGTTGAGATATTTTAATAGCTAATTGCACCAAGCTGCCTATTTTCCATCTCCTACATTGGAAGCTCTTAGAACTATATAATATGAACTTACACCTTAGTCATACCAGTGGTAGGTTTGGCACCTTTATGTGTAATTAGACAATATATAGCAGCTTATCCAGAAGTTTGCAGCTACAAAAATAGAGTAGTCCCATTTCCCCTGTGCTTTGTTTTGGCTGTCATACTTCTCTGGTAGCATAGTTAGTCAAATTCAATTTACTAATCCAGTGGAAAACTGACTGAGGTACCCTTGATCCATTGTATTTTCTCCTGGATCAATGAGCTGGGTGAGTTTGGAGTGCAGTTAGATGAGTGTCAGAGCTGGTAATAGAATGAAGGACTGAACAGCCAGGGAAAGGCACTGGAGGGACTAGAGGTGGGAGCTGAAATGAGCCCTTTTTAGAAGCTGTAAGCTCTCTGAGGTGCTCAGCTTGTATGGCCTTACCATACACTTAAACCCAATGTCATGGGCCATGTGACTGCTGAAACACTTTTTTCTTTTCTTTGGTGGTGGTGTGGTGAGTGCAACACAAAAGAGAAAGCGAGCAAAGAGGTGGTGCGAATGAGCTCTTGGGCAAGCAAGATCTTAAGCTGCTGCAATTTGTTCTGCTGAGGATCTGCTCCCAACCTCCACAACAGATGGCTGTGCTAATGATCTTGGTTTCATATTTGCAGTAGACTGGTAATATGCACTCCAAAGCTACCGTTCTGTCAGCGTGTGGTGAGTTATTAAGCCTTCTTTCTCGCTCCTGTTTCTGGAAATACAGGTATTTCTGAGTATACAGCCATGGCAAGCCTGTGAAAGCAAAGGTTTCTTGTTCTGACTGGAAAATGAGTATCTCAGAGCATTCAGGTGATTTCCTTCTCCAAGATCCAGGTTAAACATTGGCAGACTGTTCTCTCCAATGGAGAGAAAAAACCAAAGCTCCCAAAGCAAAATTATGGTGCATAGCATCTGCCAGGGGGCAGACATAGCAGGTTCTTAAGATACTGGAAGGGGAATTTCCTAGCCAGGAACTGGACCCATCATCCCTGGGAGGTGTGAGCAGGGTGGCCTTAAGGAGGCTAAGAAGTTGGGTTCATACGAGATTGTTTGGCAGGTTCATGATGATAAGAGTTATGAGGCCATGCCAGGACATTGGCCAGCTCAGTGCCAGGGCATGACTGTGGGGAGCTGGATGTCAGCACTCCTGAGACAGGGAGTGATGGTCCCATCTGGGCTGAAATGGGCTTGTAAGCAGGGCCAGAAACAGTGGGGTCTGTTGGTGCTGTTGGGAGGTTAACTATATTGCTCTTGGCACAAGTCCACATCCTTGAGAAAAAAACCCCCTCAAATCAAACTGATAAAGTTGCTCCTGAGACAGCTACTAGTTTTCAAAACTCTTTGTTGCTCAGAAATTGCAGGAAAGTGACTTTAAAACTGGCTTTTCAGTTTTCTGTATGTGCACACATACATGTTACTTACCAAGGCAAATGCTAACTGCAAGGTATCGGAGTAATTGTCAGCAGTGTGGAACCTAATTTTCTGCTATGTAGACATCGATGTTGGTTGCATATATTAGAGTTGTCATGCTTTAAATGTCAGCACCATTTTAACATCTATAGAAGTCTGTAGAATTAATGATGAGAGAGATTCTTATTGTAAATGTATTGGAAATGGCAGCATTCAGTTACCTGTAAATGTTAAAACAGTGTCTACTGAGAGCTGACAAAGACAATCAGTAGATGCATGCTTTGGTCTGTCAGACGTTCAGCCCCTGAAGACCTGTTTCAGCTCACTTTGTGTTCATCATTCACGGTGCCAAGAGGAGCCATCTGGCCAAAGATTATAATGACTTCTGCCCTGGGGAAGAGAGGGGAGGAACTGTGAATGCCTCAGGATGATCTGAGGGGGCTGATCACTGATGCTCTGGGTGGAGAGTGGTGTGTGAGTGTTGCAGAGGTGTGCCCTGGACTGGCCTGTTCAGACAGGTGGCAAGGAAGCTGTTGTAAAGGCTTTCAAGGAAAGATAACAGGGCAATTTGTCCTTCTGGAAAGCAAAGGAAAAGCAGGTACATGGCCTTTTCTCCAGGAGTGCCCTGCCAAAATGCAAACAAAAAGAGTTTTAATGCTTCTGTACAACCTTCCAAGTGGCTGTTTGGATGAAAAATGTCAATGTTTCTAGAGCTAAGTAATGTATGTATTTTCATGTAAGTAGCTCTATTGTTTTAGATTGTATTGGGGAGTGGCAAATAGCCATCAGTCTATATCCCTCAGAACAAGTGCAGATTTCTTTGAGTAATTTCCAGTAGTTACAAACTGTCTTGACAGGATAATTCGTGTTTGAATTTTATCCATGTCATAATTTGCAGTTCCCTACTGAACTGGACTCTTCCACTATATCTGAAAGGAACACAGACCCCTCCTGAATTCCAAGCCTGAATATGCATCTGGCTTCTTTTACATCCCAGAAAGATGGTTCCACTAATTGTCTTATTTATGCTTTATGTAACATCTCTCAAAGTAGCTAGTGAAGGTAGTGCATCTGCCACTGAAAACTTAGTGATTGAGTTTTAGACTTGGATGGCACTGCAGCAAAAATCCCCAGATGTCTTTAGAAAGCAAACACAGAAAGGTCTCTAAACAAAATTTACTAATGCATTCCAACACATATGCAAAGAAATATTCTTCCTAGTTTTATTCAAGTCCCACTTATTGTTTACTTCCATTGAAACTACTTATAGTTTATTCTCACATAACATAAGAAATTTTATTAATTTAAAGCTCTTCTGAATCTAGGCAGGTGTACAAATATCCTATCCCCTCTCCTCTTTCAACATCCCACACACCCCTGGCAACAAATCTCTGATTTTTCTTCCAGGAAGATGTGTAAGAAAACACTTTGAAAAAAGTTGTTAGACTTTTTTTATGGTTATTTTATGTGTGCATTTCACTTTGCTGCAGGCAATGGCAGAAGAAAAAAAAAATCAATCCATATTTGTGTGGAATGAAAAGAAGAAAAGAAAAAAAAACCACTTCCAAAATAATTAGCTGTGTGGAATAAGGAATGAAATCATCAAAAAATACATGACTTTCTCCTCCTGCTGCTGAGCCCTTAAAATACCCAGATGCATTAAGAAAAATAGTTAGGAAGATTTATTTTGGGGTACAGGCTGCTCTTGTTCTGGAGACAAGTAAATGCTAGCCTTTTTATGAAGCCTGAAACCTCCCCAGTTCTAATTTTGGAGTGAGTGCTTTAAAATACAACTGAAACCAAAAATAACATAGCAAGGCATTTATTTAGACAAAGATTAAATGGGTCAACCATTCATTCAGCAATGGCTTCAAATGTGTCCACAATAGCTATAGACAACAGGTTTTATGCATCTGTCTCCATATCTATGGCATGTTTGTGCGTGTGTATATAAAGACAGAAATACATGCATTCACATAATATTCACATAAAGATTAGCATTTGTGTGACTGTGTATTCACATGAAGATACATGATAAATGTGGTTAATCTTGCATCTCTTCCAAAAGGCTTTAGAAGATGAAGAAAGGAAATGTACTTGCATTTGGTTTGGTCAGAATATACCTGAAAAATAATTTATTAAAAATGTGAGGGCTTCTGAATGACTTAAGCATACAACCTTACTATGACAGTGCATTAACAGTGGGTAAGTGCAGCAGGAGAGATTAATATTGCTTATAAAAAGCCTGGTGTAGAATGTTTGTTGTGCTGCCCACAACACTGTATAGGAGGTGATTTTTTGGTGCCTGGCAATGATTTTTGCACAATGTACAGTGCAATCATTGTCTACAATGCACTTTTTTTCCTACCATAAAACCTGTAGAAGGAATAATATGGCCCTCATTTTTTCTCTAGCTTCTAAAGAGAACACTAAAATATATACCTCATGGCAGTAGTCCATAAACTCCAGTTGTGCTAAGGCACTGTGCAATCTGAGGCTACCAAGATCAATAAAACCATTGAACCCACAAATATTTCTACAGCTATAGTTCTGTGAAAAGCTCAAGAAGTGTATATATCTATATGTAGGAAAAAATAGACCAAGAGGCTGTTGTCGGTAGGAGGAGCAAAATCTGCTGGATTTAGACTGCAGGAGAGTGAACTGCAGAAATGTGGTGTTCATGGTTTCATAGCAGAGCAGTATAAATCCAAGAGATGCAATACATTCAGGAAATGGATTTAAGTGGGATGGATGACTGGCTCTGGCAATTGCTAATAAGACACAGAATGTTTCCTGCCAAGGTCACTGATTTTACTCCATTTCATGATCAATTATTAAATATCTCTTCCTCTTATTATTAGTTTACAAGTTGTTTTCACATGAGATATGCCATTTGGTGTCCTATGTGAGGTGAATTGTTGATAATGAATCAGGCTCAAAGCAGAGTGGTATCTGTCACAGGAAAATTGTTGTTACATCAGTAGTAGCTTGCACTCTGTTCTGACTCTGTCAGGAGTCTCAGGAGGAAGCACAAGGTCTATGTAGGGGTATAGAGCTTGATTAATTTTTTTTCCTCTCTTTTTGTATATTAAATACTGCATCAATGATAAAGGTGGGTCTAGATTTTTCCACCAGTCTGATACTTCTCACATACAATAAATCTCTTCCCAGCATGGTAGCAGGGAGTGTTCTAGGTGGCCAGCAGTCAGCTCTTTACTCAGGCATGCATATACCTAGGATCACCTTACCTTATAATTATGAACTTTATTTTTTGTTTTTCATCACAATGCAGCTTAAATTAGAATTTAAGAAATTGTGAGACAAAGAAGGGTAAAAATCATGTTAAAAATAATAAAGAGAAAGCCAAAACTACTTCAATACTGATATGAACAAAGCAGCACATTTTAGTTCTTTTTTTCTCACAGAATTCCTTATCTAAGGGAAATTCTCTGAGGTTCATTAACAAAAATACAGATATTTCCAGTAAGTCAGTCATCAAACAAATAGTTTTCCTTCTGAACAGATGTAGTATATACTTCATGTTGGTAAAGAAGGAAAAAAAATTACTGAGATGCTGTGAGCAAGCAGAGAATTCAAAGCACAACGATAAGCTCCCTCTCTAAAGGCCATGATGAAACTCTGAGGCAGTGAAAAGTTATCTGCTTTTTGTGGATGTGGTGGGGCTTTGGATACACCTGTGCTCATGCGCGGTGTTTCTGTGCTCTGCCTTTTCCTTGTTCCATTCTTCTTGCAGCTTTGCCATTGGAGCAGCTTGTGTGATTGCCTTTCAACTAGTTGTGGTCATAGAGAAGTGAGTTGGCTTAAAACTTAAAATTGTCATTGTCTGAACTAAAATGAGATAATTAATTATAAGAAGAGATTATCTGCTGGAAGATATGAAGAGACAGTTTTCAGGCCTTGGGGATAGGGAAAAGAAAGAGGCATAGCAGACAATCTTGCTGCTTACAGAGCACATTTACCTATGCCAAAAGAAAATCATGGATGATCATCTTCTAAAATTTGCTGCCTAGTGGATCTGGATATGAGGATTTTGGGGAAGACTGTAAATTCCACCTGACAGCTATATTTATGGTTTTTGACTATGTTCAGATTGTGCTGTAAACATCAAAGGCAAAGAAAAGCAATGGCTGAAATACTGGAAAGCCTGAAGGGAAGTTACTACAACTGACCAAAGAAAGGGGAAAATAAATACATGTTGATTATCTGGACTATAGTAAAAAATTGCTCTATGTAAGAAAAGGTCTTCAGATTAGATTTTTGCCCAATTAGCTGTATTACATACTAAACCCTCTATTTCATCATCTCTTCTATTTTGGCAGGTGGTAGGTCACCTATGCTACACTGTCTAGCTTCTCAGTGTCTGTGCAATAATTTTACATCCTTGTTCTCGTGTCCCATGGTGGCACACTGAAGTGTCCCTGAGGCCTCAGGGAACAGGCACCAAGTGCTTTAGGTGCCTGCATTGCAAGAGGTCCTACCCACCCACAGGATTTATCACCAGACAGACCCTGAAGATGCAACCCTGTTGCAGCAGCTGTCTCCTTAGATGGCAGAAATGAGCTGAGACACACACTTCTCGTATATCACAGCATGAAAATGGTCCTGGTTTATTCCTCTGTACAAGTCAGTTATCCTGACTTCAACCTTTCACTGACTCTGGTTGGAGGAAGCTCCTACTATAGGTTTCCATTGGAGCCTCTGACTGCATGTATTAGCTTGCAGGCTCTGAAGGCAGGCTTTTACCAAGCTAGACTGTGGCACTTGATGAGTAGGACATTATACGGATATGAAATTGTTTGGATGTGACAGGCTCCAACAACAGGTTTTAACTACAGACCCTGACTGACCTCACAGCAGTGATTCTCTCCCCTCAGGAAGTCTCCTTCTTCAGAACCCTCTCTCTTCCTCAAGTCTCATCCTTTTTCATGACTCCCCTTCACCGGCTGACCCACTCCCTTTTATCACACTTATCTTTATTGGCTATAGCTGTGACTCATCAGGAGCAAGGCTGTATTGGGTAATTAACACAGATGTTACCTATCAGGGCCAAAGTCACCTGTATTCCCTTCTCCTACACAACCCCGGTGTAGAGATGGCTCTGGGTTTGGTGTGGCTTAGTCTTGCAGAACGTCTGGCTTGCACAATGCTTTATAGTAGGACATCTTTTTCTCCTTGGAGGGGTGTTTTCTGAGAGAAATAAATGTCATTGCCTAGCATGAACAGCCCTCATTCCAACCAACTGAACCGGGTATGGAGTTTTCTGGACACTTCTAACCCATTTTATGGAACAAGTGCTGTAGCAAGCCTCAGATTTTCTTTGAAAGCAGATAAGCATTTGACAAAGAGAAAAGCTTTGAAAAAGAAGTCTAAATCCTTTATACTTCCAGAATCAGTAATCCAGCAGGTAAGCAACAAAGCTACTTAAGGTAAACCTATACTCTTGTACATTTGTACATCTCCACCCAGTTTAAAGAGGCCATTTGATGATAATAGCAAACACAAATAGCCTTAAACCTGCTACAGATTTTGTTAGAGTAATGGGTGAAAACTTGTGTTTATTTCTCTCCCGTGTTCAAAGGTAGCCTATTTTATTGTATTACACCCTGAACCAAAAGAATAGAATTTCTAATACATTACCTCATAACCAGTATCTACAGGGATGCTATTTTCCTCTCCCCCTTCCTTTTGATCACCTTTCCAGTGCAAGAGGAATGAAGTACTTTGTTCAGCTAGAGATTTTCTTAATCCTGTATTATAATAATATATCTGCTGTACTGGAAATTGAAGTGACAGACTGCTTTCTTTTAAAGACAGTGCATCTCCACAGTAAGGAACAGTTTTACAGGAAGTCAAGCCCTATAGAGGTGTTGTGCTGGGAAAAGCTTTATACCCATTTATTGTAATTTCAATACACCTCTGTAAAATTAACTTCTCTGAAAAATTTAGGAGAGGGCTTTTTGAAAGGAAGGATGTGAGACCTGGTCCTTTGTGGTATGCGTGTTCCAAGACATCAGTGGCTGGTCTTGTGAATCATATGAAAATTACCAAGAACTTCAAGCACCAAGACAAATGAAAACTGATTTCCCAGGATATGCATCTCCTGGTGTCTTGTGAGCTCAGTGTTATTTCTTCCTATAGCTGAGGTTTTTAGAAGCATTATTTTTCTCCTTGTCCAAGTCGATTCTCTCTGGTGTTCATTAAGGTTTACTTATTCAAGTTCATTATGTGCATAACTTTATTTCCCCAGC
>VZSR01000170.1:2295889-2386412 GCA_013398615.1 Brachypodius melanocephalos
TTTTTTTCTTTCTTTTTTTGGCTTTTTTTTGTTGTTTTTTCTTTTTTTTTTTTTTTAGTAATAATGTAAAGAAATCGGAACCATTTGAATGCATTTGATTTCTTCAACTGTCCAAAATAGCTTTTTAGTGAAAAACATAAAAAGACAAAATCAGAAGAATAAGTGAAACCTTGGTTCATTATTCAAATAATATTATATATATATATATATATTAAAAAAATCAATTATCAACAAAGTGGAAAACCATTAAACCTTCACATATGACCAAAGAGACTTCTGTTTCATTTGCTGGTAGCAATCTATCTTTTAGTCACATGTAAAATTAAAAGGTATTCTAATGTTATCAATACATGAAAATTGTTTACAAATGGGAACCAGAAATGTTGCCAGTAACAAAACAAAACATTTATGGCCCTCCCAAAGATGTACGACTCACACATAATTTATCTTCCTATGAATCTGTTCAGGCACCATTTATGCCTCATAGCAAAAAATTTGTGTATAAAAAAATTAATATGAGAAGCATTACAACACTTTATAAATAATTTACAAAACATAATACAAAATTAGAAAACTGTAAAAAAAATCACTGCACATGAATGATTTTAAGACTGTGGGATGAACATTATTTTTTCTTCCATGCTGACAATTTATATTTATTTTACATTTTCCCTGTCCAAGTTATATCCTTCCGATATGTACTTTGAAACAGAAAAGAGCTTACATAACTGTTGCCAGCATATTTTTAAACATTTAGTATCTTTCATACAGCACTAGTTAACTTTTTTTCTTGGGGGATTTTTCTTCACAGAATTTAGAGCAGTCCCTGGGAGAATTGGAAATTTAGTTTTGAGGCAAAGAATGGTTGATGGTTTTGTTCTCAGGCTGTTGATGGTGGAGATTGAGTGGGGGAGGGTACGGCCTTAAGGATGACTGAACGTATAATTGTGGATGTGGCATTAATGACTGGGCAATTAGGAGTGTTCTGGAGACATGGGTAGGATTTCAGGAGTGACTTCTTCCAGATACGATGTGTTCATCCTTGCTTTCCTGTTGGCTTCTGGATGGTGGTCTGATCGTTATGTAGATTGAACAGTGGGGACAGCTTAAGGGTTGTTTGGTATAGACAACATAGATATTGCTGAGGGTATAGGTGTCTATTGGGAGAGAGGGTAAAAAGAAAACCCAGAGGGGCAGATGTTGCTGTGAGACTCTCTAATTTACATGCTCAACTTGGATAAAGCATCTGTTTTGTCCCTCACAATTTGCCTGTGGTTATTGAGTTGTTTTTTTCCCCCAGCAGTTATTTATATATCAGCAGTTGAAAAAGGGTAACAATTGTCACTCTCCTTCTCATAGAAGCAAGACTGAAAACATCCTTAAACATACCCTGGTGAAGCTTGAAGTCTAAAATGCATTTGCTGGACATGAGCCCATCCTGGAGTACTGGATTCTCGGTGTGCTCCAACACTGACCTTTGAGAGTGCTCACATTTAGAAGCAGCTTCTGGCCCAGGTGAAGGTCTCTGAAATCTTAAAGCTCCACCAACCACACATACCCCACTTTAAATACTCCACTTTAAAAGGCAAATCTCATTAATAAAATACTGAGGGCCAGATTCAAAGCCTAGTGAAATCAATGAATGTCTATTTCTTTTGCTAAGTTTTGGATATAGCCTGGAGTTTTTGAAAACTCTTTAGTAAGAGAGGTGTTATTTGCAGACTCCAGCACTTCAGGAACTTCCTTCCACATCCTAGGTAGACCACCAAAATTCCATCACAATCATTCTGAGGTCAAGGGATGCAATCAGGAGTTATACCAACAGAATTTTACCATCTCTACAGTGAGCTGAACCAATTATCTGATGTTATCTTTTGGGAAGACCTGATCAAGATGCAACTTCTACCCTAACGGTGGGCTGAATCCCAAAGGTTTAAGCATAAGTCAGCAGAGGATGAAGATTGCAGATGACCTTCACAGGTCAGACCACACCCCAGCAAGAACCTGCAACACCTTTCTCTGCCTCTGAACCTTGGTATGCTTGTAGGTCCAATGATCACAGTACTTTAGCAATGCTTGTCTAATCAGAAAGGAAGCCACAGAGGTAACTGTTGTTAAAGAAAAATCAATTCACCTGAATCATATTGCAGGTGACCCACCCTTTTATATATTATAAAGGGACATTCAGTGGTTTTCCCAATGTCCCAATTGCTTTGTCTAGCCAGTGGCCACAGCAAATACCTGCAGAAGCACATCCTCCTACTAAAGAAGTCAACAGGGCAAGCATCAATATGACATTAAAAAAAGCCAGACGGAACAAAGTACTACCATCGAAATTGTCCATAGTGATGTAATGATCAAAACATCCTCATCACTTCTCAGCCTGTCCATTTGTTTTTCATCAGAACCTCAAGAAATTTCTTTGGCTATCAGGCTTTGGAGAGAAATTGCTTCAAATGGAACCATAATATAGATGCAGTACTGTACCAAGTGTGCAGTTTATATTTATACTACAAAGTGAGTTTTGGTAACCTCTCCAGGTTCACGGCCAAAGGACAGAGAAATCTCAAGCTACACATTCAACAAAAAGCACAACGTTCAGTGTGGGCTTGACAGTCCATCAGACATAGTCCTAATCCTTCTTTGTCCTCATTGCATTTCAGCATATAAAAGTGTTCAGATTTCACTTTTCTTTTTAAAAGTCTTCAAACAGTACTGAGTTTGGAGGGTTTGGGGAAGGGGTGGAGAATGAACTGGAATGGAAGAGGCAGCAAATAGAATCAGGAAAAAAAAACAAACCAGAAAAAGAAGTGCAAACCAAGACATACACCTTTGGAAGAGAAATACCAAATCTCATACATCACAATAAAAAGCAATTATTTTTGGCACCCAAACATTAGGAGATTGCAAAACTGTTGACTAAAAGAAAAGAAAATGAGGTAACTACTACGGAATGGCTTTGTACACACCTGCAGGGGGTACAAACAAGGATGAGAGAAATTAATCCTGTATTTCTCTTTGCAAAATACAAATGTAAAAATTTGTAACACGATTTTACACTCAAAAAGAGTAGACTAACAATCTAGTTTGCAATGCCATGTTTCTGACTTTGGTTAATAGTTTTCATAGTGAATCAACACTTGATACCTGAAAGGCTACAATCACTCCTCCAGGTGGCAGGCTTGTATTCTCTTTTAAACAGATAAAAGTTTTTTCTTTTTTTTCTTTCTTTTTTGTTTTTTTGTTGCTTGTTTTGTTTTTCCTTAAAATGTGTTCATATTTTCATAATATACAGAAAAAAAATTAAGCAGTTATTTGGTTTACTTTAAGTCCATTTAAAAAAAAAAACTGGCTTTTTTTTGGGGGGGAAACTAATTCTACCACACACACTCTAAGTGTTGTGTACTTTTTTTTGTTTGTTTTGTTTTTTAGGGTTTTTTTGTTTTAAATAGGAAAACCCACTGACATTTATAAACTGTTCTGTCCTTCTTGTAGTTTTCTCAGTCTTTTACTTACAAGGGTGATGAATAGGTATTTTCACAGAGTTCAAATGGACACATTTCAGTTGGTGTGGGGTTTTTTTCTGTGTGATTTGGCTTTGTATTGTTTTGCTTTTAGGAGTTTTCTTCCAGAGAGTCTGTTAAAGGCTCCATAGGAACTGCTGTTGCAGGCTCGTGTTGTTTCAAACGTTTAATTGTGTTCTTCAGTGCTTGCCTTTTATTGCAGAACCAAACTCTAACTACTTCCCGGTCATAGTTCAGTTTCTCTGCAATCTCTGTCATTTCTTGCCCAGAGGGATGCGTGTTCTTCTCAAAGTGGGCATTCAAGATTTCAAGGGCTTGTGGCGTGAATGAGGTACGCCTCTTGCGCTTTTTGGATGGTTCGCTCCCAATAAACTCGGTAAGGTTCTGCATCCCTGCTCGATGGCGGGCCTCAGCCTCAGCCATCCACCGCTCAAGCACCGGCTTTATCTTCTGGGCACTTTTAGGGGTGATGTCCAGCTTTTCAAACCTGGCAGGATACAAAAGGCCAGGGTTCAGTTTGGCTGTCAGACTGCTAGCTATAGTGTTCTCTTGGGCTTCCTGTGGTAGGAAAAAGTGGCTTCTCAGGATGGTGTGTCTGAGGGAAAATTGAGAAAGAAGAGTCTTACACTGATGCTCTGCCAGGGTGGGACTTCCTGCCTGCCTGACTAATTGACTGGCAGAGGTAATTTACAGTAGATTATGAAAACTGTCAAATAGGTATATCTATACATAAATATAGATAGAGATAGAGATAGAGATAAAGATTTAAGCTAACACAACATGAGCACTACAACAAAATTCTAAGTACACTAAATAATATAGGTTAAGAATCACATTTTCATATTTCTGAAGATCTTCAAAACCCTTGAGACTAAGTCTAATTACAGGAAATGATATCAAAGGCATTGCTTTTATCATCTTGTATTTGTGCTTAATCCTTTTGTTATCCCTCCCATCCCATGTTATCCAAACACCACAGCTTTAATAATAAAAACCAGTGGCAAATACTAGCCTCTGAATATCAGGTTTCCTTTCCATTTTTCAGCAATTTTCACTGTTTGTAAGTTAATGCTATATCCCTTTTCTGGGTAGGAAAAAAATATTCCCATAGCCATGGTAGTGTTCAGCTGAAACAGCTGGACACTTTGCAATTATCTTGCTGTCCCCCCAATGTGCAAAGACAGACTCATGTTTTCCAGATGAAACCCAGCATAACAGTCTACTAATACGCTGTGGCACCAAGCTGAGTTTATTGTGGGATTTCTGCAAACTGTACCAGAATGATATCATTTCCTGTAAATGAGGTCTTCTATATATCATTTTGCCATCAAAAGTCTTTTGCCAAACCAGATTTTACAAGTGTTATAAAACATCTGGAAAAGCAGCCACACAAAACTTTAATCTTTTCAAAAACAAGCAGAAGAGTAGAGTTCATGTTTGAAGTCTTGTAAGTATTTGTTTCTTTCCTTTACTGAGTTTATCGTCTTTTGCTACACATTCAAAAAGTCTTAACCCAAGTCCTTTGGTGCCATCCATTTGTGGTTTTCCACATTCCTCTGTCCGTTCTATGTGTTGTGGTATTTAATGCTACAGAAAGGCAACAATTACTGGATGTTGCTGCTGTGCTGTCCAGCCCAGGTGGTGCTGAAGCACCACCACCACTGATCACAGAGTGCTCTGGATCTGAGAGGAACTGAATCAATTCCTTCATGAAAAGAAACTTGGTGGCTGGAGCTGGCCATTTTTAATGTCTCCATTCAGCATGTGGAGGCAGCAAAAAATATTCCAGCAAGAAACAAAGCACTTCTCACAAACAAAGAATAAGACAAAGAATTATTTCAGATAATAATACTCCAAAGAATTTGTAACTGGTGCCTGACGTCCTAATATGGTGTTGACTGCAAGGTGTCAGTCCTTGGTGTTCAGTGATATTTCAGGCTGAAGGATGTATTTTAGAATGCATTGTCTCAGTTAAAGAAAATGCTGCTATTTGCATGCAGAACATATCAAGGTGGTATTTTGCTCATATGACCTGCATAGGCCACCACGAGATTCTACTTTTCTTTTCAAGTTGGTTGTTCAAATTTCTTGCCTTACTGCCCCTTCCATTGACCTGGACTTCATACTGAAACTCCTTTGTTGCATCTGAAAAAAAGTTAAATCTACTATTTCTGAGGAACACGTCGCCCTTGGTTTTCCATGTTTTTACTTTGCCTTCATGTTTTCACTTTGCCTTCATGTTTTCATTAAGCCTTCTGATGTTTACAGAACTTGGAGCTGAGTTCTCACACTTTTTATGTAAATAATGAAATGTTTACATATTTCTCCTCTAGGAGGAGTTTCTTGAGTGTTGGTGATGTTCACCAATGAGATTGAAGAGGTGGTGACACCTTTGACCAATCTCTGGTCCTTCTGTATAGTTGTATATAAGTTGGAATCAAAATAATAATAAAAAAAAGAACATCACCATCATTCAAGAAACTCCTCCTAAAGGAGAAATATGTAAACATTTCATTATTTACATAAAAAGTGTGAGAACTCAGCTCCAAGTTCTGTAATCATCAGAAGGCATAAATGAAAACATGAAGGCAAAGTAAAAACATGGAAAACCAAGGGCAACAGAACACATGCTGCCACTGAAGCAGCTTAACAAAAAATGCAGTCATAGCATGTAATTACACCCTGAAATGGTGTCCATCTAAGGTGGGCAAAGGAAATTTAAAAAACTGTAACCTTGCAGGTGTTTGGGACAAGCTCTTGCACTCAGTCTCATGTTCTGAGCAACTTGCCCCTCTAAGGTGCCCTCTGTAAAAGGTCTCACCATCCCCAGTGCTTTCTCTAAGTGTGAGGTAGATGGAAGAAATGAGAAGACAGTGAACTAGGCAAAAGTAAAGGAAATCACAATGCGTCCCTTTAAAGTATAGAATGACAAACAGCAACTTAATGCTACAAAAAATTGTCAGTTGCTAAAAACTCCACCTGTTTTAGGCATCCTTTACCAACTGACCACAAAGAAATAAAGAAAAAAAAAACCAAACCAAAACCAAAATTAATCCTTAGCAATAGGGAGCAATAGCATTCATATCGTTGGCATTGTTTGTTAGTGTTGTTACTGCAGGACGTGTTTGGTATAACGACATACAAGCCTTGAAACAAATTTCCCAGCAGTAGTATCCTTGTATAGACTGAATAAAGGTTATTTTCTACAGGGAGGTATCTTATAAGAAAAAGCAGTAGGGGAGGCCATAGAAGTGAGAGGATCCTATGGAGCTTTTTGTATTTAACAACAATCAATGGGTTTTATGGAAAATCATTGAGCAAAATGTGAGCTGTAAGCACACTACCCCATACTGATGTTATTTATAACCTTAGTCTTTAACTGCAGGAAAAGTACACTTCCATTCTATGGGGAATACATTAAAAGTATAAAGAGCAGATAAAAAGACAGAGCATTTCATGGATCACCAAGAACAAAATCCACTTAAATAAGCTTAGAGTTGGTTTCTTGGCTTTCACTGATGGAGAAGGACTATAAGGCATTGCCCAAGAGGAAAAAGCTGTTACCTAAATGTGTTTGTTACCTCATGCATAAACATGGATTACTGTAACACATATACTTGCATATAAGGTGTTTGCTTCTATTTTAACTCTGTCAACACTGTATTAATTCTTATGATTAGGACAGATTTCTACTTCTGCTTTGTGTACGTGGGTTTGTCTGGTTTTTTCAGTAAATATTTGAGTGATAAAAGATGAATAACTGCTGGTTTGCAAGATGGCAGGAAGGCTATTTTTTTCCCTTCTGTGTTGCCTAGGTAAATCATCATTAACATCCTCTATGTGAAGTGCTAACCACAGTAATACGGGTTTTAACTTAGCAGGGATTCAGCCATGAAATATTTGTTCAGTAACCCTATCTGTAGAAAATGGCACAGTATGAAGAGGGTCAGCTGGTGCTTATCCAGCATCAGCAGGATCTCCAACTCATCTGCAGAATTAAGTCTCTCTGCCAGGAGCATTGTTTCCCACTTGTTTAGAAAAGGAGGGGAAAAAAAGAGACCAAACTCACTCTAAAGATACACAATAAGAGATATGTCAGGTAACAACATTATTGACTAATTTAACTATCAGGTTAAATAATACACTCTAAAGTTATGAGACTCAAACACAAGCATGCTCCTCACAATAAGATGAATCGTTATTAAGGACAAAGAGAGAAGAAGAGTTTATGATGTAAATGGTTACCTGCAGATGGCAGACTGGCTATAGGCTGGGCCCTCGGTGGCGCTTAGGGCTTGGCCAACTTGAGTCTGTGTCAGGCCAAGGGACAGGCGCCGGATTTTAAAAGCTTTGGCAAATTCTCGTATTTCTTCCAGATTTACCCCATCCACCTCTCCAGTGGCTGTCTGAGGATCTGTTGAGATATTTTTTAATCGTATCAGTTCTTTGCATCACGTATCAGTGAGATAGGCTTACAGCCATTTTCATTGTGAAGACTTTCCAGTTCAATTTTTTTAATACCGACCCCTTTCTCTTCTTTCCCAAAAAGAAGCAGACGTGCCTTGCCAGGTGTGTTCAGATTGCTAAGATGCTGACTTGGCCGCAGTTGTCTGCAGGTGGAAGATTGTCAAAGATACGCCTTTGCTGAACTCCTGACAAAGGCCAGCTCACCTCAGAGGGAGGGTGTGCCTGGGCTCCTCGCTGCCATTTGCACCTTGCAAAGTCTTCTCTGCATTGAGGTGTCATGTTCCCCCTTTTCCCTTTTAATCACATAGTGCAATGGTTGATGTTAATATATTTATTTCCAGTCTGTGGGGAGGGCTATATATATGTATGTATGAGCTGCTTGGATTTTTAACTTGAAATCAAGTCTTTGCACTTTATCTAAAGTTAATGCCAAATAAGGAGATTCACAACTATTTCTTCCCTTTTACACAATACCTAACCTAAACTGCCACATGGATGTCCAAAATAACCCAGCAAATGAACAAGTTTGGAAAAATTCTGCCTTTAAAACCTCATTAATTTAAAAATTGTCCTTTAAAATATGCTCTTCTGAGAAGCAGCCTTTCAAGTTTTTTATTCTGCCTCCCATCAGGTCAATAATCAAGGAGTGGCAACACCAGTTTTGGATGGTAATGCTGCACAGTTTTTTTACTTTTACATTAGCCCCTCAGAAGATAATGCTTACGATGCTGTGAGAATAAATCTGTCCTTCCTCTCTATAGCAGTTTACAGCCTTTGTCCCTGAAAGGGCACATAATAAAGTATGTCTACCACAGAAAAGCTCCTTTGGAGCTGGATAACTCAGTCAATTTAGGACTTATCAAGGGAAATGACACAACAGCTGGAGAATGGAACTTCCCCCCCCCACCTCTCCCCCACAAGCTACTGATCCCTGACTAAATGAAAGTGTTTGCCAAGTCAGAGACAGCATGGGACTGGGATGGTAGAAGATTTCAAAGTGTTGTACAATCCTGCATGTAGTGAAGCCATTCTCCCAGTAAGACATCTCTGTTGTTCTTCCCCTCATTCCTCATACTCCGAGGTTAAAAGTTTGAAGCACAATAACCCCTGAATTTCTGTAAATGCAAGCAGTTGTCCAAGGACAGTGCTAGACTTCATTACCATTCTGAACCCTATACGAGAATGGCTCCTGCTAGTGTGACTCTAGTGAGCATTTATCAGCATTGAAGCAGCAAAGCTTTTATTTTCAGGGGTTTATACGCCTGGTGCAAAATTTCCTTGTGATGGAAGCATCTCATGAAAAAATCTTTTTGTCCAATAATAGACAGAAGAAAAAGGGCTTTTTGATATATAAATTTACTCTGTTACTTGAGTGTAAGCAACAAATGACAATAACATTTTTAAAATTCTTGCATATGCAACCAGGCACCGCATGAACTATGCATACAAATAAACATGCACATAGGCTGAACCTTGTTTCAGTGGTACTCCACACTCAGAATCATCTCTGCTGTTCTCACTGCTGTTCTCTTGGTCACCTGCCCACCCATGCACTCATTCAGTTCAGAGCTAGGGTGCACATTGTTTGCTTTAGGAGTAAGTGCTGTGACAGTGGCCACTGAGGTTTATAAAGTAATTGCCTTTAGAAGCATGAAATTTTCCTGCTTATGCCACATAGTCTATGTAGCATACCAGTTATGACTTTCAGAGACATAGAATGGAGCTGCAGACTTATCTGCCTTTTAGGTCTCTGTACTAAATATCATAAATGATGCTGGGCTCAAAAACTCCGCTGAGTGAAGTACACTAAAATGGTGACTTCCTCACCTCTTTCCTTCTGTTACTTTAAGGCCTCTGAGTAAGGCTGATAGGAATGTAACAAAGAACAATTCAGGTGTTCCCAGAGAACTTTCAAAGTAGAGAATTATGGCACCTGGCACCTGTAATCCTCCCCAGCTTCTGTTAGGAATAAAAAGGAAAGTGAGAAAACTAATTGTAGAGAAATTATAGAGAAATTCTGGCAAGTTCTGCTGGATGTAGAATGATCTGGAACTGTCACAACAGTGAGCATCATGGAAAGACCGTTCCTGCCTGCTGCACTTGGATGAGGGAAATACTAGGCTGAGCTCTGCTCGAGATGGGAAAAAACCTGTGATGCCCTTCAGTAATATGGGAGTAGAATGTAGTATACAGTGGATTATCTGCTGAGAAAAAGGCTTCATTCTTTCATAGAGTCTTTGGCAACAGGAAAGTACTAACAGATGGAGTGAAGCACTTAAATGTTTTATCTTGAACTCTAAGGCAAACAGAATTTGTGTGAAATTGGAACCACTTCCACTTTGGGTGTGATTCAATGCACTTGGAAATCCCCAGATCGTGTCTTCTGTCACCTCCCTAAAACAGAAATAGTGCTATGAAGACCACTCTACTGACATGATCATTGGTCTGGTTTACTGTATTGCACTAAAATGCCATCAATGCAGTCTTAGACTGTGTGGTCTAAATATGCACATACATAAACATATTCAAACATATTAAGGACTTTGTTTTAACAAGTTCTGAGCTTTCAGAACAATTGAACATATTACATAACACTTCACATTTTAGCAAGAGTAGCTTATTGAAGACAGTAAATAAGCTGGTTCTTTTCCAATTAAGTGGATATCTCAGGGAAGGCCACCCAGTGCCAACAGGAAAATAGAGAATACCAAACCCATTGAGTGTTTGGGATCTACAGTAATGGATTTCAAGCCTCCAAGTTTACATTATCACATGAGAAAACAGTGGCTGCCTATGAAACTACCGGGTGCTGGAGAAAGGTCAAGATCAAGAAAGAGGGTTGTCTGGGACCATTTCAGAGGACACAGGTACATGTAACAAAAAGGAAGACAGCTAAAATTCCACCAGCTGTGCTGGTGGATGGTGAAAATAAATGAGCGGTGTGGAAGGAATTAAATCTACAGGCTCTTCTGCATCGAAATCTGTTTTTTCCTGTTGAAGGAAATGCTTCTCCCACTTTTGAATTTTTCTGAAAATCCCGTGTGAGTTTGTTGTTGAGTGAAAACATGCTGCGATTTTAATAGTTAAGGGAAAGAGCTGCTACAGAGAAATCAGTGCACCCTGAAGGAGAAGCCAAATTTGTGTTGCACAGAATTCTGCCATGAGAGGGATTACAGGGAGATGATTTCCCCAGTCAGACAGAAGGAGAAATAGCTGGCTGAGGAGGTCCAATGGAAAGTAAATTGGATAAGAAAGGCAGGACAAAACATTGATAATGGAAAATGGAGTGGAGCTCAGGGAAAAAAAAAAAGAATAATTTGTTTATGGGAAGCATTTTAATTTCATAGTAACAGATGACAGTAAAATGAATTTGGGAGGAAGAAAGGAACTTCATGGAGACACAAGTCTCAGAGCACAAGGAGAAATAAGTGATTTCCACAAAGAGAACATATGGTGGAAAAGTTAAAGAAATGAGCAGAGGGATGCATTTCAGAAGAGGAAAATGAAATGGAAAAAAGGGAGGAATAAAGATGTAGAATTGAGTGAAGAGAAAACAAGACAAAGAGAATACAAATAGGATTAGGCAATACAAAGAAATCATACAGAAGGGACAGGAAGAGTAGAGATAAATCTTGCAGTCCTTGCTTAGACAGAACTTATTTTAAAATATTTTTTTTTTATTTAGAAACAACTGTAATGTTTTGTCTCCAAAATAATTAGCACTAATTGCTGGTTAGGGATGAAAGGGTGATGATGAGAGAAAAGTGAAAATATATAAAGAAGACAACAACATAAAGGAAAAAAAAAAAAGACAGTAAATAAAAGAAAGAGAATTTTTTTTAAAAAGAGTATGGAACCTTTTTTGAAATTAAGAAACATGTTAAAGAAAGAAAAAGTAAAATCATACAGAAAATATTACTAGAATGAAAAGTAAAAGTAATAAACCCGAGTAACATGGAACACTACAGTTATTAGAGTTCTTATGACTTTCTCATTGTACTTTAATAATTTTACTGATGTGAAGAAACATCCTGTAAAAGAGTTACTCTCTTTGCAGTGTGCAGAATCTTCCCCCAGATAATTATTTGCTGAAGTTGGGATGCTCTATGCAATTTGGTTAACTGAAGGGGTGGCTAAATGTGACTAGTTTTGCATAAACTTTGCTATGTTTAGCAACTATTTCTGAAATATAGCAAATCTCTGCCAAGGTACTCAGCTCCAGAATCTCTGCTAGAGGTCTGGACTACAGTTTTGTAAGGAATTAGGAAAAGGAAACAATATTCCAACCTTAGGGAGAATAAAGAAATCAAAGATAGGTTCAGGAGGCCACAGGTTGTTTCTTGTTGCCCTCATGCCTAAGGACTTCTCTCAAAAACACTGACCCATTGCCAATCTCCTCCCACTAAAAGGCTTTAAATGGACTTTCAGCACTGGATTTCAATTGTAGGCCTGCAGCCAGTGTGGGAGCTGGGATGCTGAGAAGGCCACAGGCTTGACAAAGAGGTGCTCCTGCCCTTCAGTGATCAGCATCTAGGAATTGAACAGATTCTGTGAAGTAGTGAAACAAAGATGACTTTCTGTCTACATCCCCATGTGCGGCCACAGTTTTGTGCAAATGGCTTTTCAACCACACGAAACAATTTTTAAACTCATGAAGGTCATTTAATGCTATTTGTCCAAACAGTATCACTGGTTTATCACTGTGAAGGAAAAGCTATAAAGGATCCCATCTGCTTTTTCATGTTTCATTACACAGGTGGTTTGATCTTTCCTTACTCAACTGACCATATTTTCCTCTTTCTTGTAGGCTCTTTCTGCGTTACAAGAAGACAGTCGGTCGATCTCTCGTGCCCTGCAATACTGTCCCTGATGTGGCAGCTCAAGCAGGCTTAGGCATGCAATGTTAGCTCCAGACTGTGGTGGCTACATGCTCTCAGGAGTATGCTGGACAGCCTTCAGGGATAATTGAGACAACTGCTTTGCTTCTGTCTGTGTAAGGTTACTGTGTAAATGGCAGAAGTGAGTAGATCTGCCCCTCACGCTATTCATTCTGTTAGTCTTGAATAGCAGAGACTGGATGAAGATGGAAGCATAAACTCAAAACAGCTCCACGAGTTTTTTTTAATTATGTTTAATGTGGAATTTTTTCAGGAGATCCCTATCAATAACATTTTCTTTTGGAATGCTCTTAAGATCCGAATTTCAGTAAGTTAACTTCCAAGTGCAAATCCTTCATCAGTCTGATTGTATGAAAATTTTCCTATGCCTGTAGCTTTTTTTGATAGGACCACAGTAAAGACAGAAAGACTGATTTGACACTCCTCTTTGTGATCACTTTTCACACTCCTCTGATGGCTGCTGAGGAGCATAGGAGCAATATCATCAGGATTTGGATGCAGAGGGGGCAAAAATTAACCTTGAGTCTAAAGAAAAAGGTACAATAAAAGAAAAAAACAAACTTGAAGATTATTAAAGAACAGGGATTAGAGTTTGGAGTGGAAGGAAAGAGGGCCTGACTGTGCAGAGTAGTATCACCCACTGTGATAGAGGAAAGGAAAAAAGAAGAAAGAGGTGGCACTAGTGACAAAACAATTAAAAGGCTGGTAAAAGGGTACAGATATGGTCTGGAGACAGTGACTGAGTGGGAACTGAAATGGGAAGAAAAGTTGAGTAATTATGGACTGTGAGGAAAGGACTGCAGGGAGAAAACTAGAGGAACAAAAGCATGGAGGCAAAGGGAGAGTGGATTCTGTGGAGAACAGTGTGAAGAATTAATGGGACTAGAATAAGACAAGTAGTGGATCGAGTCAAGCCTGAGAGGATCAAGGAAAAGTTCTGTGTTCATTAATGTATCTCTCAGTTGTGCTCAGATTGATATTCCTGTGCCTCATACTCCTCTACTCTCAGCCAAATCTGTAAGCACAGCATGCTTATTTTAGAGCAGAACCAACAAGATGATAACAGAACTATCAGCTTTTCCATCCACTCAACACATTTCCTACTTCCAACTACGAACATAAAGATTGTCTCACCATATGACTGATTTATGTTACTATTCCGCTTTCAAACAACCTTGAAATTTATCTGTGCCAAAAATGAAGCTAAAAGAACATCCTTAGAGCTGCACAAATTAACACACAGAAGCTACAAAACGCTGGATTTACAGCAGCCCACAACACAGTGTGCCATAGTCTTTGAGCCCTGGATTATCAGTTCTTTTTCATGTGCCTTGTTCAGTGCACAGGATGAACTGTCCTTCGTTATAGATGAACTGATTGATGTACTGCCTTTTTACTTGTTCAGTGTGTGGCCCCAGACCTCTATTAAAGCTCTTCACTAAAGACATCTCTTGAGCTCTTCTGGTTTCTTTAAAATCTTAATTTATTTTCTTGTGTTTCTACAGGATAAGGGTCTTCCCCTTCTCATTCACAGAGAAGTGGACAGATATTAAGGGGAGAAGTGGACAGATATTAAGGGAAGAAGCATTTTTGGGTACCCAGTTTAGGTCAAGTAGGAAATGAGTTTTTAGACTGTCTTTAAATGGTTCTTGATACAATTCCACAATGAAAGTGCACTTAAAATTGCAGCTGTGAGTACCGTGTTCTTCTGTAAATTAAAGTCCAGAGTCTCAAGCTGGATATTGAAGGAGCACTTGTGAAAAATCTCTTTTAAGTGATTTGCCTGCCTTCTACTGGAATTACATAGCAGACAGAAGGCTTCATTTCCTCAATCCTCTATTGCCTTAGGCAAGACCATCCTTCACACCTCTACAGCTTCCTACTGTATGTAGGAATGTTATGCAAACTGGGGAACAGGTTAGTGAATCAGGTAAACCCTAGACCAACAGCCCATCTGTTGTGTTAGTAATTCTGATACATCCCTAGGACAATTCCACTGGGAACACACTGCAAGAAGGATGAGGAAGAAAAATCATGATTGCATGATTTTAATCACAATATACTGTTATAATGAAATACATGTTCTAAGAGGAATTGCATACAGTTGAACAAAAAACTATTTTTCAAGCATCTCCTAACTTTTGATGGATTTATTCTGTAAACTTAAAAGGGCTTCTTCAATGTTGCATTTATTTTAAATAAGAATATCCAAAAGAGGAGCTATTCTAGACTAGCTATTGAAAAATAACTTACTCTGCACCAGCTATTTTACTCAATTTGCCCAAGTGGACTAGAAGTAAATTTTATGTACTGTAACGTAAACCATCTTTTTTGTCTTCCTCCTACAAGTATGTCTACATGAGAAAATTTACTACTGACTGAGAAATAGCAGTATATTTATATCACTATAATTATATCTGCATCTATATGCAGATATTTTCATTCCAGAAGAAAAGTATTCCCACTGGGGGTAATATCAGCATAATTTTACCACTGTAGCTCTACTAGTAATTTCCCCATGTAAATGATCTCTGAAATAATCTAACCAAGATTTTTTCACATCTTTCCTTGCATGACAGTTTCTCCAAGCACTTCATAAGCTCGTATCAGTCACATATTTTACGTTACCAGTATAGCATAAGGTATAGCATTTGTTTATATAGAATATGTACATGGAGTATCATAGAACAAGATCATCAAAAGCACTTGGATTTTTGCAGATGTGCAAAAACTGTTACTGCTTCTTATGTATACTGTCAGCCTGTGGTTTTTGCTATGTAAAGACCAAGATAATGGTGATAAGGTAATAGCAAAGACTCTGAACTGTGTGATCTGGAAGAAAGTTCTGTTCAGGTCAGCTGTTATAATCCCAACACTGGAACTCAGTTATTTCACTACACTGTGCTGCTCCCTTCTCCCCAGCATGTTCAGTTCATTCTTGTTTAAATGCTGTAAGCTTTTTCCGGCAAGAAAATTCTCTCACTCTGGGTCTGTGTAGTATTAGGGTTTTTAAAATGGTTTCCTGTATCAACCAAGCAAACAAACAAGCAGCTTAACCAAAAGTAGGCCCACCAAATTCTGCCCACCAAATTCTGATAAATGTAATTCATTATACTGAGTGATTCAAAAATGTCTAACTTCCAAAAAACAAAAACTACATTTCAGTTATAACAATTGCCCTCATGGGTCAATTAATGGCTGCTACCATTTTTATGACCATTTCCAGCATTGATTAAATTTCTCAAGGCATGTTTACCTTAAGCCCCATCCATACAGCACTTAGTAATTCTCACTGGTGAGAGTCAGCTATTTAGCAATATCTAAGCTACTATATTTAAAAAAAAACAAAGGGAGGGAAAGCAGATTGGAAAACTCAGCAGCAAGGGCAACAACCAGAAGGGAGAATTAAGGAGAGCCAGGGAGCAATACTTACTGCTGACTAACTGGCCAACACTCAAAGCTGAAGAAGAGGAGGATGAGGAGGAAGAAGAGGAAGCCTGACGCACTGGGCTTTGAGACATAGATGCTTGACTGTGAGCCAAATGCAGGAGACTGGATTGTGAGGCTGCTTGTCCCACTTGCGTCTGGGAGGGCTGATGGAGCTATATGTTAAAATGTAAAAATACGTATTTAGAAAGTGAAGCAGTAATAGGAAACTTGCAATGCACCATCTCACCCATCTACTTCTGGGGAACAAATCACATAGGAGCATTAAACACCATGGGCTTTGTTCAGGTGACAGTGTCACAGCAGGAGCAATCTGGGCTCTTTCAAATACTGTCTTTCCAGCTTTACTCAGTTTAACTGGATACTTAATCTAATTAGAAGGTAAATACTTCTTTAGAAATGGGTGATAACAGACCTATGACAATTGCAGCAGGATTCTGATTTATTAAGTACATATCTTTACTTGTTTTCTGACCCATGAAACCAGATTTTTATTCCCTACATGGATTCTCATAGAAATCAGGATTGTTTCACAGAGGTCCTTTCATACTGCAGGACCAGGACCAAGAAGAGTGGGAATGCGGAAGGGGAGAGAAATCAAGCCAAAATCCCTTTCCAACAGGAATCAATGATTTGTTTTATGACATCAGACCTGGCAAACAAACAAAAATCATGGAAACCAATAAGTTGTCTGACTTAAACACACATGGAAACGTCTGAGCTCTGTTCACATCAAGATTGTATCCAGTAAGACATACCTAAAAGGTCTAGGGAGTATGGTAGATGCAAATGATACACTGTGAGACATGAATGGACTTTCCAGATTTTTTAAAACAAATATTACAAGAGTGTAGCCTTCGTTTGTTTATTAGGGGAATGGAAAGAACCATCAATCCATTTTGCCTATAATATGCCTTCTTGTGGGGTTGAAATCTAAGAACATCCTCTGGTACTTATTTTCACATAAAGCTCTCAGAAAATTTGAAGGGCAGTCTGTCTACAGAATGAAGGCACACAATGGACTTTACAGTTTTCAATTGGATTCTAGTAGTCCACTACAATCTTTTCAGAACATAAGAATACAGTAATACAGGTCTGATACACTCTGATGACTTATTATACCTTTATTTTATGTTGATTCTTGATATTGATTAAAAAAGATCGTAAAAATATTCTAAAAAGGCTTCACTACAGCTGTTATCTGCATTTTCTACAAGGGAAAAGATAAAGGCCTATTTGGCCTTGATGTCAGTAAGTAAAATCTATTTCTTGAATGCTAAGGAGTATGAGGTTTTCTCCTTTGATGTCTAACTGAAAAAATGACTTTAGAAAAGGAGCTACATTCATTAGTTACACAAATTATATGTGTTATCCTCCCAGCACACATAGAAATGTCTGATGCTAAGTAGAAAACAAATTGTATAAAACTGTAGATAAAGGTATCTGTTCACATTCAAGATGACACTTTCTGTGGAATATATATTAACTATTTTAATTATTATATTCCTGTTAGAGTCTGTTAAGAATGGAGAAAATTTCAGCCTCTTTTTCTACTTTCTATATGGAATAATATAACAGAAAATGAAGGAAGAAACTTTGACTTAACTTTTAATAATAATGATAATTACTTATCTGGCCAGTTTTAGTGTATTCTGACTTGTAATTTAAAAAGCATTTTTTATATCTAGCATTTTTTAAAATCAAGTTAATTAAAAAAAAAACCAAAAAAACCCAAAAAAACCCCCTAGCAGTTTATCAAGGGAATAACAGTTGAGAAACTGATTAAAAGGCTTCCAATTTCCAGACTCATACAAGGAGTAAGCATATTTTAGAAAATTCTCCAGCAGCTGGATTTTATCTACAGAGAATTCCCAACCCAGAATGCCTATTTTTATAATATCTTCTCTTAGGAAGACATCCCACTGTAAGGGCTGCCCTCTTCTGAACACTGCAGAAGTGCCCCTGCATGCCTGCCCATGCATTATATCCACATCACATCCAGACTGCAGCTTTATGAAACAGGCAGATGTCTGGGATCTGGGCCTGTTGTATGAGGGAATCTCTGGCAAAACTAAAGATTTCAGCCCAGCAAGGGAAGATACATGTTGTATTTAGATGAGTTAGGTGCTTTCACACTATGTGGAACAGTCTAAGAGACGTTAGTGCTTATCCGTGAGGATGGAGGAACAAATTTAGCAGCTACCTTTAAAGAGAAAGGTCTGCAAAATTACAGTCCAGTCAACTGAACTTCAACCATGGAAAAGTACTGAAGAAAATAATCAAACAATTTGTAAGCACCCGCAAGAAAACAAGGTAGCGACAGACAACATGAATTGTTAGAAACAAACTGTGTCAAACCAATCTGATCTCCCTCTAAGACAGGGTAATTGGCCTTGTGGACAGGGAAAAAGCAGTAGGTGGTTTGACTTTACAAGTGTCTTGACACTCCCTTGTGTGACATTCTTTATAACCTACGGAAGCATAGTTTAGGTGAAATTGCTGCAGAATGAATGGCAAAGTATTTGGAAAGCAAAACTTAGGATGAGGTATCTGTGGAAGCAGAAGTGTGCTTGCATGGTGCTTCACAGAAGTCTGTCCTCATTCTGCACTGCAATATTTTCTTAATGACCTGGAGGATGGAGCGGAGAATTTACTAAATTTACATGCTGATGACATGCTGGGAGGAAATTCCAACAGGATGGAATACAGGATTAGGAATCAAAATGTTTCTGTGCTATGAACATGCTGGCTGCAAACCTGTGGTATTGCAAAAGTGAAGTAAAGGCAGTTCCCATACCAAGCTGTGTAAGAGGGAGTGATGTCAGCAGTGCATGTGAAGTGCATCTTTTTTTTCTACTGAGCCCTGGAAAGACCTCTGCAGAGCGGGATTCCATGTTCACAGCTAGGAGCCAGACTTCATTAAAATCTGGACCAACTAGAGTTAAATCATTAGAACGGCTGAAGGCCTGGAAGTTAACTGGGGCTTATGAAGACCTCTGTAATGAACTGGTCATGTTTCATCTAGAGGGAAAGTCAAGCAAGATATGATGCCTGCTTTGAATACAGGCATAGCTAATGAAAAGGGGGGATAATTATTCTCTCTTACATTTTATCATGGAGAGAATGAGTATTTTTAAAGTAACTGGAATACCCAGAAGCTTGGCAACTTTCTTGTTGAAGGTCCAGAAATATTTAAACAAATATAAGAAATTATCAAAATGTAGCTGGGTATAAAGGAATATGACTAATGATGTCTGGATTCATGGTAACCTTAGATGTAACAGTAATATACAAGGGATATTTGCAGGTTGGTTTCTAACTCACGGCTTGTGAGGGAGAAGAGAGCAATGGGTTGAAGAGACTGAAGAGTCACCTTAAGACCTGACCAAAGACTGAGGGAGGATTCCACATTTAACTCTCTACATAATTTCCAGCACACCCTCTGCTTCGCAGACATGATGGTTAAGCTGTAAATGTCCTGCTTAAAAAACAATGATAGTTATCTGTGGCATGAAATTGCGTTAAAATACTCTCTCTTTTCATCCACTATAATTTCCACTCCAGAAATAGCCTTAAGGAGAGGCAATGATTAGATTATGAATTAGATTCTAGATGACAGAATCAATGTGAACTCACAGTAGCTGACTTCTCCCAATTTTGGACACATATATTTGATATGAATTATATTTATGAGTGTTGTGCATTTGCCATCCAAAGACAGAAGGAGGCACAGAAATTACAGCAACTGTTGTGGTAAGTGCCATTCTGTGTAGGTGGATGTAGTAGATATGCCAGAGTGATGACTATATGCAACAGTATATGGCAGAAATATGGGTATGCACACTACAGCTAGAGGGATGAAGTGAACATGAGAAGTGAAAAGTGCACCATAATACTTCATAAGAATAAACTGAAAACTGCAAAGGGCCTTATTTGTATTTCTTTTACATGAGCTTTACATGTTGCTGTCAACAGTGAAGGTAGTATTGACTGATAAATGAAGAAGTAAAAAATTAATTAGGCCTGTAAGACTGAATTTTGTTCTTAAATTATGTATGTAGGGTACCCCTATGCCTTGGATGGTTGACTGGAGATTTTTGCTAAAGGCCTTAGGAGATCAGGGATGTTGCATCCAGAAAGCTGCATGTAAGTGACAGGGTAACAAGGTATTTAGCATAAAATAAGGAAAGAGAAAGAAACTAAGTGGAAATCTAGATAACTTTTAACAGAATATTTCCCTGTATCATAACAGAGCTGCTACTTGGTTTTACAGAGAGTCTGGACAAACAAGAAGGGCAACATAAGGACTTAATGGAAGGGAGAAGAAAATAATGAGCTTAAATTGCAGTAAGGGAAGCTAGGGTCAAGCATCAGGAAGACCTTTTGAATGCCAAGGAGAGGGGCCTAGGTTGCCTAGGGATGTCAGGGAACCTTCATCACTGAGGATTTTTAAGAACAAGCTGGACAAACATCTGTCAAGAATGATATAGGGACAGCTGATCCTGCCTAGGGGGAGGAGATGGACTATATGACCTCTTCCGGTCCTTTTCAGTCCTATTTTTCTATGATTCAGTGAAAAGGAAATCCAAGAGATGAGGAAACACTTCAAATTAGAGAAGACAGAGGGAAAAAGACGTGTATAACAAAAAGGGCAGAAGAGATGAAACTAAGAGGAGTGATACAAAGAGCAAGAAATACATCTTAAGCAATTCCCTTTATGTTATAAAGATTCTCAATTTTTTCTGATGTCAGCTAGTTCATCTTGGAAAATATGGACATTAGCTCTTGGAAAGACTAAAGTCCATGGAAGATCTGAAAAAAAAAATCTTGATATAAAAAGACATTCTCAAACACCTTAAAATTCCATAATAATGCCTTACTGTAGTAGTAGTTTAAGTGTTTCATGCTTCTATTTTTCTTGCAAATGGAGTCCTTTGCTCTGTATGCATTTCCTAAAATGTTTCCTAAAATACATTTAATTTTGAGAAAGAGTAATGGCATGCTGAGGACACTGCATGATTCAAGAACACCATGGGAGATGAAGTCTGTTTTCAAACCTGCTTTAGCAGGCATGGGCTTCAAAGATGTTTTCTTAAATCTTCTAGCAAGTGGAAAGAACAAGTAAATGCACATATCCCCATCCTTCTTGCCAAATCCCTTTCACAGTCAACTGTGACAGATTATTTCACAAATACTGTACCCTATCACCCTAATTGAGTTTACTCAAATAAATTCAATTAACTGCATTTGATACTTAATAAGTATCCTCTCTCCCAGCAGAGTACAATATAATATAGTACATATAGTATAAAAGGTGTCTGTACACTGCTTAGACTGACAGAATAGCTAGATTTGGAAACTAGTATGGAAAAGGTCCTTAGATTCACACTGGCTGTGTACATACTCTGCCCAAAATGAAGACTATGCTGTAGACATAACCAAGGGCAGAACTTTGACAGCATCTGCTGAAGTTCTTTCAAAGCCTTTCTATTGAATCACAACTACTTTCAAAGGACACTGTAATGGAAGGTATTTCAACTTGCTAAATGAGGTTGGGAATATAGCTGGACTTCTTTTGAAGATTTAATTTTATATGCAAATGAGATGCAGATCTAATTTTTTACCCCTATCAGGAAGGATATAATGTCAATATAACAACAACATTATTGACAATACATTAATCGCTAATTATAAATTATTTATCACTTAATAATGTTAATTAATAATGTAAATATTTTAATAGTATTATAGTAACAGTTTAAAATGTGTAAGTGCATAATTCAAAGGTAACCCTCATATTCCTACAGTGAACAGCATTTTGTGCTTTCTGTGCCTCAGCAGCTTAGAGTGACACGTAACGTAGTGACATCTTCCTATTCCCAATGGTTTAATGAAGTTATACCGACTGGTTTTGAGATATCCTTCTCCTACAAGTGCTAATGCCACAAAAAAAAAATGGTCAGGAAAAGATGGAACTTACAAGTGTCATGCTGTGGCCTGGAAAGTCTAATGTAGTCCCTTGTAGTAGTAAATAGTCTAGTAATCTTGACTTTCAAAATTCTAGTAATTTATCCATAGATTAAATAGAATTATGCAATGATGATGGTAAAGGAAAAGAGAAAGAAGTGAGAAAAATTGTCAACCTCATCACTGAAAGTCATATAAAAAGCAAAAGAAAAACAAAGTCAGATTGAGACAACACAGTTTAGTGACTATATTGAAACAGAGAAAGAAGAGTGCATTTCTTATAAAACAAGACAGCATCAAAGCTATAGGAGCATTGCAGAGAGGAAATGATTGAGAGCTGGTTAGATTTTAATGGGAGAAAATAACAGCAGATTGCATGGAGTTGTGATAACAATTTGGTAGGCTGTTTGTGGCAGGTTGAGACTGCAGAAAGAGAATATCTAACGTGAAATTTGGCAAGCAGGTGTACAAGAATCACCACAGACCCATCTGAGAGGCATCTATGTCTTTTCAACAGTTAATCTGGAGCATGATAGCCAATGACAGCAAACATGGGGAGCTGAAAATGTAGGAAAATGCTGCCTAGTAGCTCATTTTACTGTTAGAATTGGGAGAAGCCCAAAACCGGTCATGCTCTAAGACATGATGAAGTATGAAAAATTCTGTCGGGCATTGTAGATAAGACAAGACTGAGGACAACTGGGACTACAGTCCTGATTCACTGAATCTAGTATGTGGAAAGAAAGAGCCAGGCAAAAGTGAGATGGAAACCTGCATTATGTGGTACACCAGAGAACAATAGAATGTCCAGAGGTTGCTTCTGTATGGACAAGAAAATAGTTATGAAAACACCAATTATTAGGAAAGCTGTTTAGGAAATTATTAAATAAGAATGTGTTTGAACCCCAGTGATTATTGGCAGCTGGATTCTTCTTCATAATTTCACTCACTTTAGGATTAATTAAAAAACCTGAAATAGCTACCCGAGTCCTCTCTCATGTCAATGGAAACAATGATATGTTAAGATATCTATTAGAGATTCAACCTACTCAAATCTTTTTTCTATTTTGACATCTCCACTTTCCCACTGGACATACATATGTTTCCTTGTCTATATATATATAGGAAATACAGTTAACTAGCTTGCACCAGATACTTAACTCTTCCATGACTAAGTTAAGCCAGGTGAATACTTTTCTAAATTTTATAAGACTGCAGTTCATGGTTCAAGTTCAGCTGTGCTGGTCTTAAAGGTTGCCTTGCTAGTGTTATGAAAGAACATCTTGAAACAAATTTTTCAAATCAGACAATAAATGACAATGCAAACAAGTTTTGACAACAAATTCATCTGTTCTCAAAAAAATGCCTTTAGCCATGCAACCTACATTTTGAAAAAATTCCTCTTGAGAGGTATGGAGGAAGTGTAGAAGTCAAAGTTACAAGGTAATCTTCTATTATAGGGCACAAAGAGCTTATAAAGCAAGAAACATAAAATTAGAGAATGATTTTATTATTTCTTTTTCAAAAAAGTAGACTACAAGTAGAGAACAAAAGATTTATACCAAATTTTTGAATGATTTTAGCAACCATCAAGGAAATATGGTGAATAATGTTAAAGTGGAATCTGCAGGAAGAACACAGGAATTTCTTCAGTTAGTACAGAATACCATGAAAAACTTACAAATCCTGTCTAAAGCATGCCAGGGGAGCATTTTGATCAGTGCAAAGTGATTTGCATCGAAAGGAACTATTTTAGTGACACACATGATAATAATCAGGGAAGCAAAGATATATTTTGGTGGCTATATCTGCTTATTAAGTATAACTGTTCCATGAACAGAGATGGAAAAAAGCAGGATGTTAGGCTGTATTGAGATAATGGAAGAAACTAATGCTGAAAATAATATCATGTTATGTAAAATGGGATGCACCCTCCCCGTGACCACAGCCTTCAGCTCTGATCAAAAAATCTTGAAGATATTAATGTGGAAATGGCTGGGAGATGAACAGCAAAAATTATTAAAGGCAAAGAAAAAGTTGGTTGTGAACAGAGATTAAAAAGGATACAGAATAAAACAGGAGTGCAAAGAGCTGCCTGCTTTAGAAATTTCCAGAAGAATACTTGGTGTGTGCACGGATGCTCCTTAGATTAGCAAAATCTTGGAAAACAGTAAAATACCTGAAGTTTTATCTACTTGGTGTATTTTGAAGAGGAACAATTTCTACTCTTGATAGTTTAAAGAACACAAATAAAAACCATCTATTTATACTTAAATACAGGAAGAACAGGACTACATTAGACTTGCTTGTGTACATTGAAAAGCAACCTATTTACAGTACAGAAAAAGAAACACTGCTTTACACTGCATGTAAGTATTCTACGAACTCATTTCCATTAGGAGACATTCAGGTTTTAATCTGTCAAGTCTGAAAAAGTTGTATGAATAAACAACGCATATAATCTACCTAAGTAAAGCTGACTAGCAACAATATCTGAGGCATTTAAGTCTTCAGTCATCAAGGAAAAAGTAAGCACTAGCATGCATTACTTAGCAACTGGAAGAGTTTACAAAGGTTCAATTATTGTGACTCAGCTAACAAGCAGCAGCTCACTATCATTGCTCTTTTTCTCCTGCAGTACTGAGTTTCCAAGGAAGTGACAAGTTGAATGTTAAACTGGGATTATCTGTAACTGGAACATTTTTACTACATTATTTATTTCCTACATTTATTTCTTCAAGACATCTTTCTAAAAACTTTCCCCAAACTTGTGTTGTAATCTTTCCCCCTGCTGAAGCTTCTTTCATCAAGTTAGAAGACACCAAATGCTGTGACATAATTTTCAAAAATGTTTTGAATTCCTGCTGAGCCCTCTGATTTAAAGTACTCATTCAGTTCTTCTGAAAATTATATTTTAAACCTTGTGACTTCATATGCTATCATTAGCCAAATGCTACAGTTAGTCTAAGTCTCTACCTGGGCAATGAAATAAATCCAGTATGTCCTTAAACTTTGAGCAAATCTATTCACTTTCCCAATGATACAACAATTTGTACAGTACTAGCTCAATTGTTTTTCACTGTCCATCAGCATTATTCCTATGAGGAATCTAGCTCTCATACATCCTTTGTGCTCCCACTGATATCCATGGCAATTTTTTCTCTTATTTCTTTCAGTAAAACCAGAAGAGCCAGTAGAGGGAGCACAAATATAGGAATAATCTTCTGTGGTTCCTATAAAAATGATAACCTGTACTATTTTTGTGCAGTATTTACACTACATTTTTCCCTCCCTGATCAAAAATACTGTCTTGATTAAACTTCAGGAAAAGGCTGATTCAAGGCAAGGAGTCTGTATTCTTTGGTGGCCCTTCTTGCAACCCCTGTGACCCCAGGACTCCATGAAAGAAAGAAGCAGAGGATGAACCCTGTGAAAATAGTATTGGCAAAATACTGTTTTCTACCTCCACAGCACTGCTGAGCAGACCAGCTTGATGGGGAGCATCTTTGGCTCTTGGACATACCCAGTTCTCTGCAGACTGATATTTCTGCCAGCTGATCCCTGCACACGAGCACACAGGTTGGGTGAACAAGTACAGTACAGCATGACGTGGCTAAACTGTGCTTTCTACCTTGCACCCCTGCCCATTTCAGCAAGCTGCAGCTTTCAGAGTTTGTACCTTTATGTGAGTCCAGTGCCACGAGCTGTGCAGAAAATGTTACACCTCTGTGCCCTCCCTGCCCACTGGCACTACTGGCAGACATTGTCTGGAAGAGGTTGCCTTGATGCAGGACTCAGAAGGTGAATTGCTCTGCATGTGAGAATGTCTCAGGCAATAATACAGGTCCTTTATCTTCCTATTTACGTCTAAATTTCATGAGTTTCAAATGGGATCTCAGGATTGCTGTGATTTTTGAGTGCTTCCCCCATAATGGAGGGAAAGATCTAACCCCTTCAGGCGACTGGCTCAAAAAAAGAAATCCCATCCCACACACCTCGAGGAAACCAAATGTGAACTGCTGAGTTTCATATGTCATTGTCAGTCTCTCCTGTGGTGGAGAGCATGGAGCCTGCCCTCAGATCCATTCAGCTTTGTTTGAAACTGTGTAAATGCAACCATTGCAAAAGCCTTTGCCAGTAGTGCAAGTACACTCGCATTAAAGAAAATAGTTAGATAAATGGCAAGTGCTTTGGAAAATGCCCGTGTTAGGTACTACAGAGGATAGGAGGGAAAAAAGCAGGTAACCAATGGGATGTGAAATGTTTTCAGGGCAAACAAAAAAGTGATGTTAGAGATCCATTGGTCCTCTACTTCTAAATTTGAAAAAAAAAAAAAAAAAAAAAAAATCATCATCAGTTTGGAATTGAGGTGGCCTGGGATACTCAGTGGCATACTAGAAGCTGCTCCCTGTGCCTGGAGATGTTAGCAGGAATGGTAAACAAGCATTACCAGCAGTAGAAATGCTAAGCTGAATATTTAAGTGAGGGACATTTTTGTAAGTACCTCTTTGGTAATCACATTTGATGTATTTTCTGTCCTCAATTACTCCTCTTTCAGAGAAAAGAGATGGGACTACAATTTCTTGCTCTACAGCTGTAGGCAAATCTAATGGATTTGACTCTAGTGCTATAAGGAGAGCTACAGAAGTGTTTTTGGACCTCAGTGTGGTCACTGGATCCATCCTTAAGTCTGTCAATTACCTCCAGTCTTACACTGAATAATAATTTCCACAGAATACTTTCTGTCTATGAAATTATACACAATCATATCTGATTTTCCAGTGAGAAAATCTAGTAATATTTTATATTTTTCCTTGTTTTCCCTTCATGTTCCAAATCACTTCAAGCCTCAGTCTACCAGGTGACCACTAACTAAGGAACTGAACTTTATAGGCCAGATGGGCCAGATGGGTCTCCCCTGGCTCATATTCCTATTGCATTTTCACTGCAGAAAACATCTCAGTTGGTCCTACACTGACCAAAAAAGAAAAGAAAAAAGAATAAATGGATAATCCTTGAATGTATAAAAAAATTATAAAATATTATGTTATTAATTACTACATATATAGTATGCAGTAATACACTATGCAGGACAGACTCAATTTTTGTTACTAAAAATGGTAAAGGAGTGGAGGTTTTTAGAGAGGTCATGAGAGTGTCCGTGAGCAGCAGAAAATTTCTGTGTGTCTGTTTTGATAATCATTCAGGCTAGAATTTACCTGCTGGCCTGGTTTGAGCGGCGATAGTGTTATTCCCTGGGTATTGATCACTGGGAGTATCTGGTTGCCGATGACAGTGGCGATGATCTGACCCTGGGCATTGGTCAATAACTGTGGAGTTATCGGCTGCACCTGAAGTCCCTGAGCTCCACCTGCCGCCTGGCTGGACGGGACTGGATTAGGCATCAGTGGGATTGTTCCAATAATCTGGAAGAAACAACACAGGGAGAATGCACGCATGCCTCATACACTTGCCACACGTAATTCCTTATATTCTGCATGTTGAATCAAACTTAGGTGATAAAAGCACAGAGAGACTGGTAAGACTGGCTGAGGGTGGGAAACAGTCATTCCTTTACCGGGGTGATGCGGACTTTCCAATTAATTTGTCATGTCACATATCGCCTGTACTGTTACTACTGAACTAAGTTGTAGGAATAATTATGGTAATACTGTACAATTTACCACTGTCATCTGCAGCGAAACTAGTGTGGCTTCAGAGTGTGTGTAACAAGTGCTGGGCCACACTCTGGGCCCTGCATCGTGGTTTGTTTCCACTATTTGTTTAACACAGAGTGAAATAGATAAAAATATCAGTCTGTCTTGCTTTCTACATCATCCATATAATGTTACTAATGGGGCTGATTTAATTTTATTTGATTTGCTGGTACTCTAGATGACCACCTGTTACTCCCATGTGATCTCAGGAAGATACAAAGGGATACTGGTACCTTTCGGGGCATGCCTTATTAAGATAAGTTCATAAATATGCAGCTGGTTTTGGATGACAACTATAAAGTACAACACAACAGGAGGGTTGATGTCAGATAAAATATATTAGCTAACATTTCTGGGGCAAGCAGTTGCATAAAGAGACACTTGACATGTCAGACTTGAGAATACAGTGATTTCCTAAAATGTGAATGTGCCTGTAAAACTAATATTAGGATGAGATGTCAAACAGATGTCGAAAGAAAGCTTGTCAGTCAATAAGCTGCTAGGCTGGAGGAAGTTCTGCTGTGGCAAGATTCTTTTTACAAGTATTAGAGAATCTGGAATAAACTTGTGGTGAAACTTGGGCCTAAACCCAAACTTTTTTTTTTTTCAAACAGCAACAAATGAAGCTGGAGTCTAAGGATTGTTGCAACAGGAAAAAATAAAATAAAAAAAGCATAGCACAGCTCTATTTCCTTCTGCTTTCTGTCATAGCCTCCTGAAAATATCTACCCCATTTGAGGATTTCCAGTCTCCACTTTCCAGAAACCTTCCTTCTTCCTCTTTATCCTCAGCAATCACCCCACTGCATTGTTCATTTTGAGTCTCACTAGTATGATCCCAATTGTCCTGTGTAGCTGACTACATATTGACCTACTGGGCTGCTGAGAAGAACGGTGGATTATGACTGCATTTTCCTTCTTTTTCCTCGGTGGAGATGGAAAAAATGTAGTTTTCTATTGTGTGTCTGCTGGTTCTCATTCCATTTGGGAGCTTAGTCATCTTTTTAGATATCTTTGTTTCTGACAAATTTTATAGAAATTAATCAGCTGATTGAATGCCATTAAGTAGGTATGGAGAGCTGAATGGATGGAAAAAGAAAGAAAGGTGTACACAGCACTAGACACTGAGTAGTTTCCTCATGAAAATAGGCTGAACTGTTCCTAATGAAAATCAAAGGCAAGTTTGTTCCCCAAAAATATATATAAAAACCAAAATGTATAATATTCCTGTTGATTTCAACAATTAATTTATATTATATCAATGGAACCCATCCAATACAGGGTAAAATTAGCTCTAAAATAACTGTTTAGTGAAAACATCAGTTAGCTTTTTGGGTAGACCACTAAGTTGCTTCATGTGAGTGCAAAAGTAGAACATCACTGAATCTCTTGCTACAGATATAGAATAAATACAAGTGTGAAATGCATGGTGAAGAGTAATAGACGTATGTGAAGACCTCTGCCTACTGAACTCACCAGAAGTGGCATACAACAACCTCAAAAAATCCGTTCTTAAAAAAGCATCATACAAAGATATCCGAGTAATTCAGGCATAGCTGGAAGGGCAGGTGGCTCTCATCACCCTCTTCCATTATTAGGCTAAGATAGGACTCCACTGAGTGACAGGGTCCTAATGAGTGAGTGCTCCTTCAGCAGTCACACCCAGTGACGTGCCTCTAGGAAGGCTCAGCCTTGAAGTACTGGGTGTCATTGTAAACTGAGTCCTGGAGCAAGAGGAGTGTACTTTCTTGGCTGTGGCAGCTCAGGTAACAAGAGGTGGGTGCTGAAATCATCATCAATTTACCAAACTTGCCCAGTTAGAAGGCCTCAGCATGGGAAGACCAGAGAACCATAAAGTAAAGCAGGACAGCTCTCCTGTGGGAGAACCTGATAAAATGGCAAGCCCAGATACTAAGCTGTATTGTAAGAGCTGTGTATATCAAGTCTGTTCAAAGGACTGTAAAGATACAATTTAAGTTCTTAATGCATTGCTAAAAGGTAGACAGATCAATAAAGATTATTACCCCCATTTTACAGCGCATGAAAGGGAAGCACGGTGAAGCATATTCAGAGTTAGCCTTCTAAGCTGAAATTTCCTGAGAGTTTCTTTTTGCAGATCACAATGCTTTTATTTTATTTAAGGTGTCCCTAGCAGAATGGCAACTGCTTCTCTGTTCATGTGAGAAGATGACTGTTCACTGACGAGAAAAGCATTTCTTACATAATTTTCAGATTTCAAATTGTTTTTTAAAATCAGACTTTCAGCATGAATGAAATACAACTGCAATGCAGTGCAACACATAAATATCTCCCAGTTTCTGTGACCTAACATATTTATGGGTAACAAATATATTTGTTCACTTTCAATATAATCTCACCAAACACAACAAATAATCCTTCTTAATTTTATCAGCAGAGACATATCAAAGGCCTTCCCTTCCTTTGCCATGTCTGTAAAGGACGCAACCTTGGACTGTCATTACTCCAATGTAACTTTAACTATCAAGGTCCTAATCCCAGCAGAGAAAAAAAATGCTGTGTTGGTGTTATCAGTAATAGAAATGTTTGCATTCACATTTAAAATGCATTTCTTGGACTACAGTTGGACATTTCATAGAATGACAATGCTGAAGTGGACAGTTTGTAAGGTCAGAAGCAGAAGGCTATCTGTACGTATTAATGTGTGTCACACACCATACTGTACATGGCGTGCTGTACATGCACACAGACAGAAATGGAGCACGAAAAACACAGATGGGAGAAGTGTTCTAGAAGGGGAAATAAGCAAATGTCCTCAGTGGTGTTACACTAGGACCCAAGAGTAAATCTTAACAGGAAACAGAAACGTACTGAGATTTCAGAAGATTTTATTTCCTTTTTTTACCAAAGTAAATTCTTGTCTGGTTAACAAAAAGATATCCACTTGTCTCTACTTAAACAACAGGGCTACTCATTATTGCATGCAGCTTTGAGATGGCTAAAACTGGATTCAGGTTTCCCCTTTCAAATTCCCCTTTGTCCAAGTATCCTCTCCTAAATATCCTAATTGCTCACTGATTCACACATAAGAAGTGCTACAACTGGATCCCTCTGTTAAACCTTGTGTGACTGATGTGATGGTGAGCCAGATCTCTCTTCCTTCTAATTTTGGTATGAAATTTTACCCTGGGCCTTGCTAATCTGTCTTCTTAAATTATCGTAAAAGTTGAAGACAATTTATGGTTTTGATACATTTGAATTTTGTCAAGAAATAAAACAAGGCCATGTCACAGGCTTGAGGCACTGGCATGCCACAGTACAGACTACTTAATTGCCAGTGATTTCCCGAGTCGGGAGGCATTGCTCCTTTCTAGGAAATGCTGCTACTTCAGATTATATTCAAAGATGGTTTAGGAATAACATGTGACAGGGACTCATCCCACAAGATACTTATGGAGTCACACAGAATGGTTTGAGTTGGAAAGGGCCTCTTAAAGACCATCTAGTTTAGTTCCCCAGCCATGGGCAGTGATGTATTTCACTAGACCACGTTGCTTAAAGCCCCATCCAACCTGGCCTTGAACACTTCCACAGTGAGACATCCACAGTGCTACATCTTTTCTGAGACAAAGCAGAATAGGCTTCTTACTCTATCAGTTCTTGGACTCGACTCGTAAACAATCCTGCTTGTCAAAGATGTTCTTGAAGAAAAAAAACCCCACATCCCTAAAAGTTCTCATGCTACAAAATTATAATTTTAAAGTTTGGAGAGCTGTTAGTGTGTCTTTTACAATTCCTTTTATGCATTGTGCAACTGAAAACAAGCACTGTTCACCAAGGGGCTGCAAAACAGGTGTCATATACAAAACAGCAATCAGACAGGGGTTAATTAAAGGGATCCCCTTGTCAATGCTTCTCTAAGAGAGTCAGATACAGTAATATGCATCAAACTGCTGATTAAAATAAATGACACCAGGTTCTATCTTTCTGAGGTACAGGTTCCTCATATAGGTACAAAACGCAATGCAGGTGGAAATTGTACTGAGAAATTTAATGTAAATTCAGACTTCAACTTTTTTATAGAGATAGGGGTTTTGTCCTCCTCTACTAATCACAGACTGCAATTCTGGCCCTCTTCAAGTGACAGCGTGTTGCCAGAATCCTTGGTGGAGTCAGATTATCACTTCAAGTATTCAGCATGTTTCTTTCCTTTTTGTTCATGTATTAATAGATACATCAATTGCATCAAGCTGCTTAGAGAGCAGTTTTACAGAAATTACTTTAGTATTTTTCTTCTTCCCAATATTAATTAAATTTTAAAAGGTAGTTTTTTGTTTCTAACTTGAAAAGAAATTTGGGGTGATTTTTAACAGCATCTGAATATTTTCTACTGATTAATCTATTAGTGTGATTTGAGCACTCTAGAATTCCAAGATATCTAACATCAGATCTCTCAGATCTTACAACTTGAACCTACCATTGCCAAGATGACTTCTGCAATAAAATTGTGAGGCTTGGCTTGCACATGCAATTAATTTGTCAACCTACACTTCATACCAGGTGTGGGCCCAGTGGTCTTTGCCTACATAATCCTGCAAACTGCAAATTAATCTGCAATGAAAGAATAGCACACAATTAAAGTGAAGGTAAAATCCCAAGTAATGGAGGGGAAAAATCTCAAATCCTCAGTATATCAATAATTTCTGTGAATATTATCCCCAATGGCAGGGAAATGTCCTAACACTGATTAACTGAAATTTAGACAGTACTGTACCTTTAAACAGATTTCAGACCTGCTCAGTAAAAGTTTCTTCTTAAAAATTAAATAGAAACATATGATCCTTTGAACAAGCAATTCTTAAGAAAGAATAACATTAAAAAAATCCATTCTTATCCTTCATATTTAACTGCCTTTGTGGTTTACTTTGTTGTAACACACAAGTAGAAACTGTGGACAGAAGCTGAGTGATTGCTCATAAGGTCTGAGGATAAATGTCTAATTGCAGCACTGCAGATACAAACCCAAGTTTTGCATAACCCTGTGCCAGACTAATAGATGATTTCCCAGTAGTGAGTCTTTCCTTGTGGCTCCTAATAAATCCGTTGTGCCTTGACATTAGTTGAAGTTACCATGATACTCTAAAATGAAACATCAAACTCTTTTTTATTAAGTTTTTCTCCTTCTCCTCTCATCAGGTATGGTACCCTGCTTCATTGTTTTCCCAGCACAACCAAAGGAATATTACAAACTGTAGCCAAATGGATGGTTCAACAGCTGCCTTTGTTTCTTCTCTGAAGTGTGAGTAAAATCAACTACACTAGTTTGTTTCTACTGTCAGCCAAGGCTGACATAAAGCAAATGGTGACATTTCATCTGAAAAATGTCCTTAACTATAAAAAGGAAATATTAAGTATTTTTAGTAATATCGTCAAAATAACAATCTCTTCAATTTGATCAATATTACAAATCTTTAAATATTGAAAGTTAATCAGTTTTGAAAAGCAACAACATAAGAAGAAAACAGAAAAACAGAGGCAAAGTGAAAGAAGCAACAGAAAAATTGTTCAGCAAAATGAGACAAACCACTAGATACACATAGACATGGGAGGGTGTTAGTGGATGAGACCTGGCAATATGTTCTTTCAGCCCCAAAGGCCAACTGCAGCCTGAGCTGTATCAGAAGATTTCAGGGGAAGTGTTTGTCTCCCTCTACTCTGCTCTCATCAAGCCCACATGGAGTGCTGCCTCCAGCTCTGCCGTCTTCAGCACAAGAAAGACAGGGACCTTGCAGGTCCAGAGGAGGCCAAAAAGAGGATTAGAGGGTTGAAGCATCTCTCCTATGAAGGCAGGCTGAAAGAGCTGGGGATGTTCAGTCTGGAGAAGAGAATGTTCTGGGGAAAATTTACAGCAGCCTCCCAGTACATAAAGGGGGCCTAAACACTGGATAGGGATTGTATTACAAGGGCATGTAGGACAAGGGATCCATGATAGGACTAGAGGTAATGGCCTCAAACTAGGGAGGGGAGGTTTAGATGAGATGTTAGGAAGAAATTTTTTACTACGAGGGTAGTGAGAACAAGTAGCCCAGGGAAGCTCTGGATGCCCCATCCCAGGAAGTGTTCAAGGCCAAGCTGGATAGGGCTTTGAGCAACCTGGTGTAGTGAAAGCCGTCTCTGCCCATGGCAGGAGGTTGGAACTAGATGATCTTTACAGTCCTTTCCAATCCAAACCATTCTATGATTCTATGATTTTGTACAGTTTTGCAAACTATATTCAGAAGCTGCTTCTGTTCAGAGATATGTTGCATGGTCACTTTATTAGCAGGAGTTTTTTAAGGAGAAAATCTAAGGAGAAAATGACTGAGGAAAAGATATACTAATGTGAATTTACACAGGATTCTTTAGCCTCTGTGCAGTTGCCCCTTTCTTAATCACATACATTTATGTATATACATATATACAGTATATATATAAATTATAAACACATAGACACAGATATTTTAATATATATATCATTTATTATCTACCAATATCAATAAACCAGCTATTTATATGCACTATACTGCATATATACAATCTGCTGCCAATCTACGCACTGAAAAACTGGAATCATTAATACATACCAGGAATACAATTTGCAGACTTCTTTTGAAAGTAATGCTATTCCATCTCATTCTTTGGACTAATGACAATATGATTCTTGAACCTCATACAGGATGAAACTAAGGCTGCCTGTGTCTTTCAAATTAGAAGTGGTATTAATTTATGCAAAGCTTAAAAATTTCCTTTGCTGAATTGTATTTCCTAATGTCAACTCAAAAATGGCACAACAAAATGCTACTTTGAGAAAAAAGCATCAAATAGTAATACTGGAAACAGGCACCTATGAAACTACTCCTGGGTCACCATTTTACGTAAGGAATTGTAATTTTCAAGGTTAAGTATTGTTCATATATCATTCAACATATTGGATAGGTTATTGTTTGTAAACATTGTAATGGAATATTGAGTCCAACATTGTGCCTGATTTTCTCAGTGTTTTTTTTTTTTTAGAAAATAAAGTTTGTATATATATAACATCAAGCTATACAGGAATTTATTTGTCATCACTGTAGGAATTACGTAGTGAGATTTTTCTTAAGCAAATCCTATTATAGTCTGGTAGCAGGAGCATGTGTACTGTCATAACAAAGAATGTCTTTTTTATCAAACATTCTGAATAAGACAACATTTTCTCATTAGAAAAATCTAAATATATGCAATTATCAAATTAAAGACTAAAACTTATGTTGAGTGTCTGCTGAATTGTCCCTTTTAAGTAATCTGGTTATTAGATTTAACTTCCTTTTAAAAACAAGAATCCAATCAGGCATCAGAACCCTTAGAGGTTCACTGAGTTGAGCAAAGCAGCTGTTGATTTTAATTAGATTTGCAGGTCCTAAGCATTTCTGAAAATCAGCTAGTGAAATTCTCATGAAAATACTTATCATTTGAAATTATTTAACATATGTCTAGTATAAAATATTTTAGCAATATTTTTGTTTGTTATGACAACAGATCTACAATATGTTATGACAGGACAGCCAATATTATCAAATTCGTTATGAAAATACAGCCAGAATTTCTAATAACATTTGGTGATCACTAGAAGAATTCACACTATATGTTTTTAGCATTTTACTGCTTGTCTCCCAAGCAAAAAATAGCTTTCCTGATTGCTGTTCAGATCTTGTAGGGTGAGTACAACAAACACACTTCTGTATGTGTGGTTTTGGGTTTTTTTTGGTAAATCCTCTTGATAACAGAAAGTAATGGTATTCATTTTCTCAGGAATTAAATACATAGCAACTGGGCCAGAAGTGCAAATTTCTAGAATTAATAACAATGAAAATATTTTCATAAATATTCATTCACCCTTATTTTCTTTACATGCAGGCGGCGAGTTTCAAATTCGCCTAGAGAAGTATCACGGTTGTTTGGCTTCTCTGAAGATTTCAATATCTTAGTTAACTAAGTATCAAACATCTCAGAGACAAGAAATCCCTGCTCTGAAATAAAATTTCTCAACATTTTCATGCTTTATATCTGGGCTGCAGCTGCTAACCCAAACATGAATTTGTGTCTTTAGACTACAAACTGGATTTAGATTCCTTTAGAACAAAGATTGTCTCTTTTGAGCAATAACATTATTTCCTGGTACTTCTCTCTCAGAGCATAAAGTGTGTACTTGCTTCCAGCCACACCAGAATCCACCATACTGGAAACACTGCACAAGAAAATGTAGGCATCCCCACACTTTGTAATATGTGCCATGCTGAGCCATTCAAGGATAGCTCGGGAAAAAAATTCCCATTTCCTAGCAAGCCTAACTAGCCCCAGCACAATGTGTGCCAATGTGATTAGTTTGCTTCCATGCTATTGTGACATTATCAGCTTGTTTGAAATTACCTTTGCTACTTGGTGCTGTGTTGCACTGTACCGGCCTACTACAGACATGCTATTGGGAGGTGAGGAGCCAGAATGAGGCAGGGTTTAGTAATTGCTCTATGATCCTGTGGTTTTTAAATAAGAACTGCTATTGAGACATAGCCTTGCACAGATATAAACAAGATAACATCCTCCACTGCCAAACAGTTCTCACTGAAGTAGTGTGGGTTTAATTTTTCAAACTGCAATCTTACTATTTTTTAAAAGGGGTGTGGCACACTACTGGCAATGTCTGTGTCTGGATGAGCAGGATTATTTCTGGTATTATGCTTTTATTTCTTTCCCTTGATTGTTCCTTTCAACTTGTTTTACGTAGGCAATAAAGCAGATGGCATTCTCTTCACTGACTTCAGCAGGTGGTCACCACTGTCACCACTGTCACTGGTTTATCTTTTGATGTCATTCCTGAAAAGTTATTCCACTAGAAGTATTATGGTCTTGCAAACGTATGCCAAATTTGGCTACCTCAAAGACTTAGATTTCTTTTTAATTTTCATTGATGAAATTTTCTGAGGAAACAAAAGTATATTTTGGGAAAATGACTTTGAAAGCTTAATGACGTTTCATTCTGTCCTTGACTTGTCTGTTTAGAATACCAGTGAATGTTTTCTTAGGTACGTTAGGTACTCCAAGAGAAACTTGACTGAAATCACTAACCATCAAATAATCTTCAGAAGCAATCTTTAGGACCGGAGTTCTTTAATTAGATTACAGGTCAAAGAATTTCTAGGCCTTCAATATATTCTCAAATAACCCTCTCACATCTTCTGACTATCAAATTACCTACACTATGTAAAATATTTATCAGAGATCACCAGATCTCTCAGTCTGTAATTCTTAAAGGTGAAATTAATTTTGCATGCTGATTCATTCAATCATTTCAGATTTAGCCAAAATTCATTACAAGAAGTTTAATATATATTGTAATCAATCAGTAGCAGTGATACTCAGTGTTGTTTAACAATCGCATTTCTCCAAATATTGTTATAAAACTTTAGCTTGCTGCACAGATGCCATTACTGTAGATGATATGGTCGTTGTCTCTCAATCCATAATTTCAACACAGCACCTGTACAAGATGACATTTGTCTAAATAAAAAGTCATGCCCAACTTAGGTAATGCTTCTACAATTTTAGATTGTATAGACTTCAGCTAAATAATACATAAAACTGTTGGTCTTGTTAATTAAGAGTTGTAACCTTTACTGTGATAGTGTATGAAAGCTCAGGGCAAGGCTGAGATGAGTAACTGTGAGGTAGTACACAAATATACTGAAACACTTTCCAGTTTTGCAGGACAAGCATTTCTTCCACAAGCAACTTTCTGACTACTGAGAATATAGCACAATGCTTATCACAGCACGACTATGATGGAACAAACCATCCTGGATTATCTCTCTGATGAATATCACTGTGGAAACCAATATTCCAGCTATAAAGTGGAATTTTGCTATAATGCACCACAAATTTGTGGGAGTTTGTAGTGGTTTCACATTTGCCGAATTCTGTTTTGCTTAATTTAGTGTAGTGGTTTGAGTGTCTACTCTCTTTTAACTCTGGGAGATAGGATTTGGGAGAAAAAGGCAAAACAGGCCCAAACTTAAGGTAAACAGATAGTTTATTAACACACGCTAAGGAAAAAGAAAAAAATGAATGAAACTTCTAAACCAACCCTTTCCTCCATCACAAACTCTTCGCTCTCCCACACAACACAGAGAGAAAACTATGACTTTCAGTCAGTTGCAACCATTTAAACATAATCTTGCATCACTTTGGGAGAGGAGTCTCTCTAGAATTTCATGGAGACACATGCCACAAGAAAAGGTCTGGTGGCTCTCAATGTCACAAATCGGCAACAGCACAGAATTTTGCAGGTCTGTGCAGTCCCACCCATTTAACAGTTTCCCAAGCTACTTATGGGCCTCAGCATATCTGGGGTACCATTTTAAGAATGCTTCTTCTGGTATCAAACAAGGATTCTCTTCTCCTATCTCTAAAATCATCTCTATTTCAAAAGAAATAGAGACCTCCCTTTAGCCCAGGAGCCAGAACTTCAAAACTTCTTTCTCTCTAAAATCATCTTCATCTCAAAAGCTGAGACCTGCTATTATCCCAGGAGAGAGGGCTTACTCTGTTCAGAACTTGCAATTAAATCTCAATTATATCAATACACACAACCTTTGGCTAGAACCTGCATTCCCCCAAACAGCATTATGATATTACAAAGAATAGTCCATTTCTCCATGGTTTACATCCAGAGAAGTCCAGTCGAAAACATCCACTTCCTCCATCCCTTCTTCCAATAGTCTCTATAAGTTCTTTCTCTGACTTTGTCTCATGCTGTCTCTCTATGTTTCAAATCACTCTGTCTTCCATGGAGGAGAGAAAGGGTTAATGCCTTTGCCCAGAGTATTTTTTTCTCTCCAGCTGACTCCCAGTGTGGAACTTCAAGGCCCAGTAGGTGATGGGGGTGGGTGGGGGGAAGCATGCTCAGGAACCCTGATAAAATGACCCTCCCCCACCCCTTTGAGATCCAAAGCAGACTCAAACTTGGATCAGCTCCCTGAGGCTTCAGAGAAAGATTCTCCTCTCCTCAGGTCAGCTGCTCCGGCAGCCAAGCCAAGGGCACGGTCACAGTGGTCCTTGGCGCTGGGCCAGCACTGTCCACCTGCAATCTCCTTCTCCCCCTTGTCGGGAGCCAAGAGGGGACAGAGGGGACAAAGCCACCCTGGGCCGCTCTCCTGTGGGGCAGCCATCCCCTCCATTGGCCCAGCCAGAGGTGTGACTAACTCTCAATTGGTCAGCCAAGCTGCCAGTATCTTCTATAACTTCCTTAGTGAAAAAAACCCTCACTTCCATGCTAAACTACCACAGAGTTGAAGACAAGGAGGAAAAATTCATTTCACTGAAAGAAGGTGGGAAAACTTAGATTGCATGTAAATGCTTGAGTAGAAAATAGTCATGACTCCAGGTTTCTAGATCTGAATGTCTAGGGATAAAAATTCTTCCTGGGATCAAATATAACTTCCTTTCATCACTCATTCATCACAGAGTTGATTGCACTTTTTGGTACCAATGAAAATTTGCCAACCAAATGTAAGCCAGGACTTAGTTCTCCTTACCTTGCAAAATTTGTTCTGGCCCCAGTTCAACACACTGCACTGCTGACCAGTTCACCTTTGAAAAGTTTGTTAAATTCCAGGCCTCCATTCAGTCACCTGTAATTAGTTTGTATAAAGACTATTTACCGGCCCACCAGTACTCCTCTAAATCTTAAGTTCTGTAAGGCTACCTTAAGAGCTATGAAGAAAAGATATCAAAAAACTAGAATATTTTTATGTTGAAGATGAAAATACACTCATCTGGTTGTCTTGAATATTAGTAGTGGGAACATGTCCTTCGGTGCTTGGAAGTATAGTGACTACATTATTGCATATTATCAAATGCATCATTAATGTATTCCACTTGACCTGATAGAAGAAAGGGAAAGAAAGGGGGTCTGCTCACATCTTACAGCTTGGCTTAAATTTGTCCACTTTGAACACCACTCTACAGGTATTACTGTTGTAAACTCTGTAATACAGATACTTAGTATCTACCACGAATGACTAGTTTTAACATCTCTTGGAACAAAACATTCTCCTGATGCAATAGCACTTAACTCAGGAGGGTAGCTGCCTGTGGGTCTGGAGATGAATATCCAGCATTCAGTCATTGCTCCCTTTCCACTGGCCATCTGAGCCCTTCTCAGGACTACCAATTAATTTTTGTACGTTCAAGGTGTTCCTGCTGAAACAAATATTTAAAAATTACCATTAAATCTAACTAAATGATTCTCAGATTTAGGGAAGACATAGCAAGAGACTGTTTATGAACCCGTGAGGAGAATGTGCAGCTTAATTACCAGTTTCATTCAGGCCTCATCCATAGGTCTGCTTAAGGAAGAGTTAAATAACTACGATTTTCCTATTAAAAATAGCAGTGGCCCTGAGGTAATCCCATCTTTAGCACCTACATGGCTACAGTGCGGAAGCAACATGTGTACAGACAGGGAAATTGAAATTTGTTTATGTATTTTTATATGAATTCAAACTGCTTTATATTTCCCTTCTGTTGTCAGCAGAACCCATATCCCTGAGGCCTGTTCTGTGGAAGTAGATGACAGACAATTTTCTATTCTTGCACATTGCCTCTGTAGCAGTCCTACAGGATTTCCTTTTCAGCGTGATTTGCAGGGCTCCAAAGGCGAGGGGCTCTTTTACTTTTTTGACTCTAGAGGAAAGGAAGGGTAAGGACAGAAAATCAGCTGTTTCCAGAATCCTTTCTCCATCTGTGTAGTTTTCACATGTCTTATACTTACATTTTCAGTTATTTTGGGCAGACCATTGGGTTTTTTTGATACGTTAGAATAAGACCTTAGCACAATGTTCCAGTATGGTTATGTATTCCATTCATGATTATGAGGATGCTGCAGACATTAAATAACAACAACTCTATTTGCCATCAAAGGATTAAGTTGTTATATCACAAAATAGTATCACATTTCCTTCATTAAGATGACTGAAGACTGTGATGCACTCTATCAAGAATTTCAAGTGGGATGCTACTGCTGCACTTTCTGACAATTTTTACAGGATTACAAGTTCCTGAGAGAAGAACAAAAGGGGTGTTACTTTAACTTCATCAGTACTGAAATATTTCCTTTACAAAAGGAAAATACATTAATGCCATTTAAAATGTGGTGTAAAATGTTGAAAATCATAGCCAGAAGCTGGGGAAAAAATGCAGTGATAGTCTAAAACTGACTCTTATGCTTACAATTTATTTCAATTGTTTCTCTAGAGCTATTGTTTTCCACATTATTCTTACAGCTGTGGCAGCTGGGGTGTTAGTGGAACTCAATGACTCGCACTGAATAAAGAGATCCCTTACAAGTTCAGAAGACATGGTTCACGGTTACAGCTACAGCCCTCTTGTAGGAATCTGAGCTGTTTCTCTGCAGGCTCATTCAGAGCACTTAGACAACTCGGCTTTGCCAATCCACGTTTAAAGTCACAGAATTATGCTGGTTGGAAAAGACCTTTGAGATCATCAAATCCAGCCGTAAACCTAACATTGCCAAGTCCACCAGCATAATTCAACCTCTCTCCCCTGGTATGTAATGCCTTAATGTGGATAAGACTGAAATAAAACAAGAAGGTTCCTCATGGAGTGATGTACTATACTCAGTGCTTTAAAGAACCAGAGAATCTAACCACGGATACATTTAGCATATGAAAGTGTAAGGATCATCGGATGTTGCTTTCTTCATTCAGGCTTTACCTTAATTTAAGTAGCCTCCCTGTTAACAATCCAAAAAGCAAGATATTAAATTAAATTAAAAATGGTGGAATTTTCTATGAGGAGAACAAAGCAGAATGAGAGAAAAAAGCAACAGCAAAATGAAAGTTATTTTAAGTATTGTCAAAATGTATTTGGTAGGTAAAAAAGTTGTTGCAGTAAATTTTTTTTAAGAACCAACTCAGTCCCAGTAATATGAAACTTCCAAAAGCAGTTCTTGTTTAATCTTGGAGCAATAGTGGAGAAGATTTCCTGGCATATGGGGATTACAGCAGAAGAGTGAAGAGATGAGTGAAGTGAAAATGTCATAGTATGATTCATATATGGAATATTTTAATTGCAGGTAATCTCAGATTTTCAAATTAATAAGTCAAGGATTTGTGGTAATTTCTGAGACAGAATTGAATACATTAATTGCCCTTGAAACAATATCAATATTTGTGGGTCTTGTCCAACTCAGCATATTCTCTGATTCTGTGACGATAGCTAAGTTGGTGCATCTACTAGCTTCTCCTTCTTCCCGCATTTCCCCCTCTCTGCCATCAAAAAATCCAAACCAAACCACAACAACAAAAACAATCAAAAACCAAAAAAAAAATCCACCCCACACCCAATAAACCCAAACAAACAAATCCCATATCTCTCCTGCCAACCAAAATAAAAAAAAAAAACCAAACCCAAAATCCATCTCTCAGATTAAAAAGAAAGTTTATCCAGGCTAAATGTGCATAAGATTTGTCAACCAGGCTGCTTCATTTAGAAAAGAAAATGTACAGATGTGTAAGCAAAAAATAACCTCAAAAAAAGGAATTAGCATCTCAAAAAAAAAAAAAAAAGAAAAAAAAAGAAGAAAGTTATCAAATATGCATTTGTTTATCACAGTCAAGTTTTATGATTCAAACCTTATTCATATATATTTTATGAAGAGAATATCCATTGTAGTGGCAAAATTAAATGTATTTTGAAACTTGTATGTGACATTTATCTATCTGCTCTATCAGAAAAAATTTGTCATATTCATTCAGACATATATTACTTTTTCAATTTCCTGTCAGTAATGTTTTTTTAATGTTCTTTAGGGGGAGACCACAGGATTTCTCGTTTCCCACAACAAGGACCATAATGCTTTAGAATTATGTTGATAAGTTTATACCTAAAAAAGTTGCACCACCACCTTTTTTAAATTTTTTTTAAAAGAAATTAACAGTTTGTACTTATTCATGATAACCATGGGGTTTGGGTTGTTGGTTTTGTTTTGTTTTGTTTGTTTGTTTTCCTTTTTTTTTTAAAGACACAGGTAGAGAGTGGTCTGGTCTTTTTTTTTTTTCTCTTCTTCCTTTAAAGAAGTTCATCACACAAAACACAAACTTATGGTGCAATTTTATGATAATTTAGGTTCTACTGTGAGCCAAGAGATAACAAAGAAAAAAAAAAAGCAGCACAAGTATTGAAACTCCTTATCACGTATCTTCCCTTCCAAGGGGATGCTTTTGATAGAAAGTTCATATAAATCCAATGCTTCGAATAAACAGTGCTGTGCAGCAGGCAAGGCCAAAAGGTCACAGTTAGAGAAGAAACAGAAACCAATTAAGAGAATTAATTGATTAGATGTTACTGCTGTCATGCAAAACAGTGGCTGGAGAGGTGGCTTTTTCTGAGTTGCTGTTAAAGTGACACTATAGCAAAAAAATTTATATTGCATCCCATAGGCTCAGTGCAAGTCCTAGGAGAGATGTTGAAGCGCAGTGGGCCAAGCCCTGGGTAGTAAAGGCAGTTGTTCTTATGGCATTTCTTTGGTAGTAATGACCCCATCCACATTATAGAATAAGGCTCACTCTTCGATGTTGCTCTGATCTTTTCAGCCTTCTGATATTTGCATTCTTGTAATGGTGTTTCTCACAGATTTCATGTAAACAGAGTGATGTTTTTGTAACCATTCCCTTTTGTTTACATTCTTCCCCTCAAGGAGGAGACAAATTGATGGACTGTTAATTTGGCCAGTGTGGTTGGAGAGGTGGCAACCTCATCCTCCAATTCATTGCCAGGAAACTATATAAGTTGAAGGAGAAAATAAACTTCTCTCTTCTTGCCCCTGAACTCCACTGGGTGCATGTCATTCATTTCGTGTCCTATAGTGAAAATTTCATGGTAACAAATCAAGAGAATTCCATGAACAACATTCAAGCTGCATTTCTAAACAAATGCAGAACATTTGTTCTAAATCAAACTAGAAAACATGCCTCTCCTTCTAAGCATACATACTGTCTAGGAGTAAAAAAAAAAATACTTGGTAAAACTGGCAATGATTATGATGGTGTAGTTTGGATTACTTTCTAGGACAGAAATTCTTACATAATAAGACTCTTTTGTGGCATTTGTGACATCTGATGGTTGGAGCTGTGTTGGAAATACATTTATGTTAGTCTGTGGTCTGGTATCCCTTTTCTGTTCAAACCAAAAACAGTGGGGTAAATGGCCAGAGAAATGTAAAAAGCAATCTATCAAAAGGAGGGACATCTTCCTCCCTTCTACAGATTCAAAGGGCTTTTTTAAACCAGGAGAACCTCACAGTTGTAAAGTCTTCATTTATGCACAACTGATTTTTAAATAACATCATCCTGCAGATGGAATACTCGATTTTGAAAGAAAAGACACTCAACAGAAAGATCCTCCCCTTCACATTGCAAACCATCACTTAGTTGACATATCAGTAAAGTATGCTTTAAATAACTCAGATAGATACTATTACTTTGGTCTCTATTTATTTGGGAAACACAAAGAAGCAGGCAAGCAAAACAGGAACATAATTTTCACACACACACAAAAAAAATCAAGAATTCCTCTAGAGTCATTCAAAAAATAAGGCAGATCAGGCACTACTAAGTTCTGCATGTCCATCCTCAGCTGCTACCAGGATTTGAGTTAAAACTACTGTGACTGTGATAGTGAGCTTAAGGATAACATTACTAAAAGGACTCAAGTATAATTAAAAATAGCAGCTGTGTCATATTGTAAGCATCAAATTGATGTAATGTTAGACACCTAGCATTAGAAATCCAGTTCTAGACTGTCATGCACGACTCTCTCTATTCAGTGCAGAGAGTGAGAAATCCTTGCAATATAATTAATTGGAGATTAAAATGCCTGCCTTAGATTGGTCCTGTGTTTTATTTTTTGAGAGTGTCTATTTGTTTCAGTGATGACAGAAAACACTGAACAACTAGCTTAGATTGGATGCAGCCTAAGTTGCATTTCCTGTGATTAAAATCAGGGGAAAGGAATTTAAATCAGGAGTCTACAGAGACGTAGGACTCTGCTGAGCAGTCAATTCTAAAATTGTCTCTAGTCATTTGGAAAACAAGTTGCCTTTTTACTGACCATCTGAATCTCAGCTGTACATAAAAGGAGGGTAAAATAATTTTTTAAGAATCCCTAAAATTAAAATAAAACCATAGAGACTTTTTTTGGGAATGAGACTCAACTTTTCTTTATTTTTTCTTTCGTGAATTACTATTAAAATAAGACAAGGCTTTGAGAAGACCTCACTGGTTGAAAAGATGTTCAACACATGCAGAAAATGAAATCTGTTTGACCATCCTTGTCTATTACAAATATAAACACAGAGATAGAGATGATTCACTTGAATTCCTTCAACTTGACTGGTAATATCTCGACACATTTCACTGGAGAGGGTATAACTTACACAGCTCTTAAAAAGTAAGTTTAAAAAAAAGACACAGCAATGACTGTGGACTGAAGATTTATTAGAAAGATTCCCTAACCATCTCTTGGAAGTAAAATTTCCATTCTGTGCAAACTCAGTGAGAAATTGCTTTCTTGACATGGTACTCATTTATCTCCCCTCACTCGGTGTTCTTTGAGGTCTCCTTTTGCATCATTTGTTTGGTAGTATGAGGCCGATTTAAACATTTTTACATTTGTGCTCTTGCCAGAGACCACAGTGATTTAGTGAATCAGGAATGCATCATTCATGTTTGTTCCCTCTTTTCACTGCATATGATTTTAAGGAGAAATAAAAGGCAAGAGGGAGCCAAGGGTACAACTTGCTGCATTAAGTGTTCCTTAGGAGGGGCCCTTCCCATTGACGGATCAGGCTATGAGAATTTGAGCTTGACTTGGTAATATTTAACATATACATTTTTATTTGTATTCAGAAAAGAAGCTTTTGTTGTAGCATATCTACCTGTGATATTTTGTTCTCAACATATAGGGTGTAATACATTGTTGGTTAAGGACTTCCATGTAAGCAAAGCTCTAAGTATCCATTACTGTATATACAGAAGCATGAATCTATCTGAACAGAAAAATGCATCTGTATATTGCTAACAGTATTTTTAGGCCAGTAGTCAAATATTAAGATTTTAAATAATTACTCTGAGAAGCTGGCAAAAAGCTTGTCAAGATTTTGCTTTGTACTAATTTCCAAGATCCCCCTTACAGTCTTACAAAAATACAGTTTGTGATTGCAATTTCAGAACATATTCGATCAGCTCTTAGATTTCACAGATGAGAATCAGGGCTTCCTATTCCTTTCTATATTTGGTGAAGTGAGAAACAGTTAGTTTTGTTCTCTTTGGACCTTTGTGAACAAAAATTTTAATGCAAAATCTTTTTTTTTCCTAAGCAGTCAGTAAATATTTAATCTCAGTCTCCAGGTAGATTTTTGTCTTGGCTGTTGTGGCAAAAACCCTCAGATGTGGTAGAGAAGAATATGGTGCTTTTCGCTAATATCAATTACTTGCAAATCTTATTCAATGGTGATGACCTTATGATTTATCTAACCTGTGTGCATGGGTTCTTAAACTTTCTGCTTTAGCTAAAGGAGTATGTTTCAACAATGACCATAAACAACAACTGTTTTCAATTTCATGTTGTCTACTTGACATCAAAGATAGGTGGCTGTCTCCTACAGGTGTCTGTACCTGAACAATAAGTGCAATGGCTGAGACATTTTGGTGCACTAGAGAAATGAGACACGTTCTCCTGGGTATAAATAAACTAGCCAGGAGAGCAACATAGAGATTTAAACACACAGAGTGGTGCAATGTAGTTGCTAATAATAATTTTAAGAGACTGTAAATACAAAACCCATGCATCAGTATCTGTACAATTAAAGTTAAGAGATCTATAGTGCAGATCCCAGAAGATGTGATTTAAATACCTAAAATGGAAGCCACCTCCCACGACTTTGGAGGGGTCTGTGGAGGCGATATTCATCAATAGGATAGACAACAGGAAACACGGAGACCATCCCATCCTGTAGGCATGGGTTGGGAAATATTTTCCCTGCAATTCCACTAACACACCTCAATTTTCTTGAATTTCTATCTACTTTACTCTTATCTCTTGTGCAGAACTATCAATAGTACCAGTCTACATAGTACCTGCTAGCAGTGAAAGGGTAGAGTGTTAACATTCAATATCTTTTAACTCTCACTTTGTAGTCATTCAAGAGTACTTACATTTTTTTTTGTGGGAAATTGAACCCCTAGAAAAATACAGGCCTAGTTTTATTCCTCATATATTAATATGGGGATTAAATTAATAGAATGCAGAAAATTATGGCCTATGTGCAGTCATGATTACACACGTCTAAAATTACACTTGAGACAGATCTGACCTAAAACAGAGCAGCACATTGTCTTCCACGCCAAGATGAGCAGGTTTAGTTTATTTTCATTTGTCACGAGAATAAAGAGTCAAATGACTCCTAAGACAGAAGCACGACTCAAGAGGTAATTAAAATATTTATAATCTCATTTCCCTACGGGTATTTGTATCTCTTTTGAGGAGATGAGCACAAATTCCAGGTACACATACATTCACTCACCTGAGTATGTGTGTACACATGCTTGTGTCCACATAAGTGGGAAGCAATTCAGTTGAAAAGAATGTTGATATCTGCTCTATTTGAAATATTTTAGGATTTTGTCAGAATATGGCAATAAGACACGGAGGGAAGAACATTTTTCTGCATTGGCCATGAGATGCCTAAAGGAGTATTGTGCCATGTCAGAAATGGGACTAAAGACATGTTTAACTAATGGAATCTCAGACACACAGTAAGGTAAAGAACTTGTCAGGAAAAGAAAATGGTAGAGACAGGGGAAGCAGAACAGCAGCTAGAGAGTTGAATACCTTGGGGTGTCTGAGGATGTGTCAGTGGCATCGACACCAGACACCTGTTCACCCATACTCTTGTTTCCACATGGGTTTATGCTTCCACTTATGGAAGAAACCAGAAGAGCAAAACTAGAACAAATGAGAACAAATTAAGGCTAATAAGAAGAATTGAGAAAGAAAGAAGGAAGGAAATTTTAGCATGGCAAGTGATGGTGATTCCCCCTTAAAAGTGGTACACTGCATGAGTCTGACATGTTTTTTCTTTGAGTCTGTCTATTTGTGCAAATAAGACATAGCTAAATGAACAGCCCTCAAAGAAGGGAGTGGATTAAGCCTCTGGAGATGATGACTAACAAGTTAAAATGAAATTTCTTTTCAGTTGGGCTGCAGTGACCTATTTATACAATTTCTTTCTTGCTAGATAGCTAGCTTTTTTTAACATTACAAGGTGTACCTGGCCTCTCTCATCTCTCTCTAAACTGTCTCCCTGATGTCCTGATCACTCTCTGATCTATCTCTCTATCTGCTGGGTGAATGCTAATATGACATATCCAACCTCTAAAACAAACCATTTATTTTGAAACTTGGCTATGTCAGAGCATTTGATGCGTCAAACATGAAAATGAATGTATATTTGGATATTGGGTACATCATGTCTTGATATTAAATTATCCCCTGAAAACAGGATTGATTTTTAAACTGGCAGGATATATGTATTTCTCCCTTGAATATCTAGCATGAAGCTAGACATGAAGGGAGTCTAGCAAAGGTTCTCTATGAAGCAGAAACAGTGTTGCTAAAGGGCTATGAGTGTTTTCTCTGTATTAATAAATCCTTCCTAGAGCTTAAGGAAAGAGATTCTCTCATTCTCTTCCATTATTATGTGACAATAATACATTAGTCTTCTATGAGATATACTTATCCTAGAGATAATTTTTAATTAATGTGCTAAGAAGGATTTTTAAGTGAAAAAAGCTACTTTAAAAATCATATATATTTAATACATTGGCATAGATATTTCAAAGTCCTTTTTCTTCTCCCTTTTGATATCTGGGCCATTTGCATACCTACACACTGAACCCTACCACTGTCAGCATCTGAAAAAAAATGAAAAGCTGAAATATACTTTGGGAAAAATAGATCAAGTGTCCATGCATGGTTAGGTGACTTTTTTTTCTGCTTGAACTTTTCTCGTCACTGATCACAGTTCCACACATAGAAGAAAGCATAAAACAATTCTTTGCAATAACCTAAATGCAAATGAGAAAACAGAGAATACTTTCTCTTACAGGAAAATTCCAGTTCATGGTGCTATTTGGAACCATGTGGATCTGAAGCTATGGGTCTGCATCTGTCTGGTTATTACTATGAATGCTGCATGATTATATTTCAGTGGTTGGCTTACTACCAAGTGAGGCAATGAAGTATTTCAGCAATATTCTCCTCATTATGTGAATACTACTTGGGGAAGACATATTTCTTAATTTTCAAATTCTTGAGAAGATATCGGTAAAATATCTGTACTCCTCATCCTGTCAGATTGAAAAAAATACTAATTGCAAAGCAAACACAGGAGTACCAAATCTTTCCTCAGCTGTATCTCTAAGATATACACATACAAATGTCGAGATTGCAGCACAATAAGAATGGCCTTCATTTATGCATAAGGACTTGTAACTTTTAAGTCACTCCAAACCTTACCAAAACAGGAGTGCTCTATCAGTGAATCAGGGACCAAAAACATTTAGCATTTTGCATTAAATTGCACTTTTGACAGAGTGATCTGGCTTTTTTTCCCCTTTGCCCAAACAAGCACCTTTTGTTTTGTTTATTCTGATTATCAATGCCAATTGAGCTGATTCGGACACAAGGATAAAGCATATACTACGTACTGGATAAGTTAGATAAAATCTAAATAAGACTAAGCACCATCTTACACAAAGAACTATGATCTCAGTGTTTTCAGAAATGATGAGGTACATTTGAAAAATAACTCAGATTCTGAGATTTGGGCCACTATTGCCTCTGTGCTCCTACAGCCTCTCTATAATCCACCCTGCATAAGAAGTCCAAAATTAAGAATAGTCTTAGATTCCACTTTGATGCAAGCCTCATATGAGAGGATTTCCGTCATCTCTCTTCAGACAGTGATGCGGCCTCAAATTTTTCCCAGCTTTGTCAACTCCTGAAGTGATGCAATATTCCCGAGCACTTCCACTGTTTGGGAAACATCAGTAGCATAGAAAGTCCTTTTCTTGGTGCCACCTACATGCATCAACTCTGTCCACTGCTTTGTTTATGTCATCCTAAAGAGTTTTCAATGTACTAAGGAAAAACTTCAGTCTTTGCCTTCAAGTCCTTCTGTGGTCTGCTTCCCAGGAACCTAAATGCCTAGCTAAAGCTTGTGGATGAAATCTATAATTACCAAATTCAGTCCTTCAGGATAACAACAGTCAAACCTTCTCTGTGCACAGCAAAGCTTGCTCTAAGGGGAAGAGCAAGGACTTGGGATGGATTCCAACAGCAGTTCAGGAACATTCTTGTGCTTATCATCTTTGGCTTCACCACATTCTGTTGCAAAAGCTAATACATTTCTTGTTATCTGCCTTTCTCTGATGCAAATATAAGCAATATGCATCTCCAAGAAATCCCTTCATAAAGAATATAAAATATAAACAAAACCAAAACTTTAAAAGTCAAACAAAAAAAAAGTTCCTAACAAAGACAGACAAAGCCAAATGTCCTTATCAAACATACGATGCACTATTCTACTAGTTTGTGCTGAGAGGAAGACCAATTTGTGACTATCACTAGTCATGTTTCTTAATGCTTTACTGGAAGGTGATAAGACATGATGATAAGGAGAGCAGCATTAGAACCTCTGTAGAGCAGAAAGATTTCATTGACTGTGATGTATGTCACTGATGATAACAACGAAAATTTTTCATGCTTATAACCACCTCATGATGCTAAGATGAACAGATTATAGGAATAGTAGGTTCTTTTTTTATTGGTTAGCTTTCATGAAAATGGTATTAAGGTTGAACTAGTAGTAAGTTTAATTTTCTCCTCCATGCAAAAGTAATTAAGAAGGCAAAAGGACAAATTATGTCCGGTACTTCTGACTTGAAATAATTAATGTAGAAGAGTGACATTTTCCAAAGTGCCTAAATGCTTCAGGCTTCTAAGGATCTCTTCAAAGTATATTTACTCCACATAATACAGTGTGTTAGCAAAACCCCAGAGCTAATAACTAATGAACTAGATCCTGTGTCACCTTGTTAAGAAACAGAATTAATTAGCACAGCCATAACAACATACTACCGAGAGTTTTGGCTTCTTCAGTCTGTGCTAGTACAGCACTGAGACATGCACATATAAATGAACTGTCTCTGGCAATTTGCTTGCAATGCTCTGTTACAGTGCATAGACATGCCTTCAAGCACTCAGACTCATAACTCTGATTGAAGGAAACTCAGGCTTTTACAGGTATGAAAGTTGCTTTTGAAAATAAGACTTGGGCACCTCTGGAGAGATCTATGTCCAAGACACAGTACTTTAGGCAGAAATCCAGGCAAGAGGCTACAATCTGAAGTGTGAAATTTAGTACCAAAAGTAAGATTTGTTGCAAGTTAGATAAAAGAAATTTTAGTGGCTCTTCTGGATAGATGTGGATCATTTCCAAGCCTAATAGAAGTTTCATTACATAATTATCCTTCCAATTTTTCAGTGATCACTGCCTAAAATAGACAAAAAGCCCAGTCAGCTCTTGGTTTAAGTTAGACTCCCTTTGCCTCAGTCTATTTCCATTTCATGGAACTAACAATTTGCATGACCAGAGAGCTTGGTCCATGCATTTTTACATTTATGCCACTGTGGATACAACTGATATTAGAGAAATAGTACAGCAAAATAAAGACACAGTCAGCAAAAATATGTTAAAGAATTATTTGTCTTTTGATTCAAATTCACATGGGAGGTAATTAAACAAACACCCTCATGCATGTGTAGCTGTGGGGAGGGAAACCATTGAAAAAAAATCTTCCCTTACAACTGACCTTTTCTTTTTTCTTTCCTCTTTCCACTTTTCTTCCTGCAAACTGCAAACCTGCATGTATTCAGCACAGTGAAACTTTGAGGGGGAAAATAGAGTCAGACTCCACCCGGCAGAAATTCAATACATTAGCATGAAGGTCTGTCAAAATATATTCTCCTGTTAAAGGGTTTTCCAAGGAATGTTCTTAAACACTAGTGTTATTAGACTGTTACAATCCCTCCCTCTAGCGTCCCCCTCAAAATGTGTCTCTTTTAATTTCTCAGGCTTCTAATGAAATATCCTTAATATGTGCCTTTCTGATACCACCAACTCAGATTTCTGTAGGTCTTAGCCCTAGGAAGATACTGTTAGCAGTCACTACTTAAATAATTCTTGTTAAGAATTTTCTGAACATTTGGATGTTGTGAGGGCTAAAATGTTAGTGGTTACCATATATTACAGCTGCAGATCTGAAAGAGATATAGAAGTGATAACAAGAAAGAAGATTTAGAGATAAGGCTAATGGACATTGAACACCTGAAGAACAGTATGAATTGCACATATTCAGGAGGACTCTAAGAGTCTTACACATTACAGGACTTTGAGCCTCCTAGAACTTCTAGAAGAATTTAAAAAAAAACCCAAATAACAAAAAAAACCCAAACCCAACAAACAATCAACATCCCCCATTTTAAGTGTATGAGGAGTCACAACTTGCTGTCCCAGTGGTAGCCACCCGTTTTCTTGGCTAGTTTCGAAAGGAAAACTAGGTCACATAGTAGTATCTACACATTTCTTGGAGATGACTGTTAATTCAACAGTACTAAGTCTGAACTTTAAACTGTGGATATTGAAAACTTCTTACATCTGTTGTTCTAGAGAATTAGAAGTTTTACAAGCAACTTTGTCTATACACACTCATTTGCTCACCATAGCATGCTCTACCAGAAAGAAAACTGAGGAAAAATTGTGGAGTTGAACAAGACCAAGAGAAAAAAAAGTCAAAAACCCCCAGCTCCCCACAAAAAAACAAAATAAACCCCCACCGAACAACAAGAAAAAAATCCACCCAATGTTTTAGGCCCTTTGGTTTTATCTATGCACAAAATGATACTATTGTCACTTAATACATACTACAGGGATTTATCAGAAATGGTTTAACTCCCTGTAAAGTATATATTTCAGTATGGGAATATCTTATTTCTGTTTAGCTGAAACAAAACTGAAACACAAAGTTAATTACTAACTAACTAACTAACTAACTAACTAACTAATTCAGGCTTTCTGCTATTTTTTTCCTCACCTGTTTAACTAAACTGTATTAAAATATCCCTTAGATTTTAAAAGAGTATTTTCTTTTGGAATGGGGATAGCTCCAACTGAACTTTATCAGAATACAAAGAAAATGCTACAAACACCTTTCCCCACACCATTTTATAATTACCTCACTCCCCAAAAGAAGGTAATAGCCTTGTCTACGGGAACAAAGAGGTCCTAGTACTGTGGCCTATTGCATATTTTCCAGAAGTGGTTTTGGCCACTTAAACTAAGACTAAACAGCTGGTCTGCTTAGAATCATAAACTTAGTTTGTAAATAACTGTTCTCACTTCAGAAAAAAGCAGTTACAGAAAACAGTGAAAATGATAGTACCTACATGTAGACACGCAATAGTTGGAAAGATAGAAATTTCCTTTTCCATAAAGGATACTTTAGCACTTTCCAAGCCAATCCACAATGAGGGCAATGTTATTTTTAAAAATCCTATCCCTGTTGTTATTGCACATGACATATTACATTGTGCTGTACAGTGTGTGGTGATGAGAAATTCCCTGCTTATTTAATCGTGATCCTTCAATGAATTTGAAAGGGAGCACTTTATTTCCATTTCTTTAATTTACTAGTTCTTTAGCTGATGATTTTATTAACTCTTGTATTTGAGAACTGATGCTTAACAAAAAAAGGGGAAGAAAAAAAGGCCCTTGGCAGTATTGTGAAGGCCTGGAACTGAATAATGCACTTTAATAATGAGGACTAGAGCTATGGCTTTTGCTGATGGCTGTGACCGGCTCTGTGACCTGATTATGTCGGAGAGTGTCAGCAGCTGAGACACTACAAAAGGGAGCGCATCCCATCAAATCTATCTCCATTGTAGTCACTGGCACTGCTGAGAGGCTTGTTAGGAGCAGGGAATCCATCAGGCCTCATTAGCACCGTTTACCATCAAGAAGCTCAAAGAGCAAATGTGTACCCTCTCATCAGAATAATGAGAACCAAAGTACTCCTATTATCTAATTGGATCAACAATGCCTCCCTATTTAGTTTCCTAAGCTACTTGTGGATGACAACACTCAAAAATTAGTGGGTTTTTTGTTAAGTACCAGGGTGGACCTGTGCTTAAGATTTTTCTTATACAGAAGGTTTTCATATATAAAGAGCAAGGCATGGGCACAATGAAGCCTGAGTTCCTTCAAGAGCATTCTTAGATTATACTGAAAGAATCCCAATTAATTCATTCTTCAATTAAAGTGTGAACAGTACAATTACACCATACATACTTAGATTTTCCTTTTAATCTCCCAGGAAATAGACTATTGTCCTGTTTATCCATAAGGCAGTTCATCATGCCAACTCTTATCATGCTACTCTTTTCTTTTATGGCAAAATATTATTTTTCAAACTGCTGAATTTAGTGGTATTTTTCTCCTGTTAGGAGAACTCCCATCTTTCCAAAAGAGAAGCTAAACATACACAGTACCCACAGTTAAAATGTATTTGATCCTGCTGAAGTCAAGAGACATACATGAATGCAACTGATGATAAGAAACCATATTCATCAACCTTGCTTTCGTATTTCTGTGGGTCATTTCCTTACGAATATTATGACAACAGCCAAAGCAAACATTTTGCATACTTTACAAAGTTAGTAAAACCAACACAAAACTCCTGGTTTTTTCTTTCATTTGCAAAACCAGCATAAAAAAAGAGGTATATTGGGTTATGAAACCTCTGAAGAATCCAAGGGCAGCAATGGCAGTAGGACCCTACTGTAAGGGCAGACTGAAGTTGAATAGGTAGACAGACTTTCTTTGAAATCCACTGACAGTGTGCAATCTGGCAAACCTGCTGCCCTGGCCTTTAAATTTGAGATATGAAAGCCCAGTGCTGCAAACACTTCCTGGAAAGTGCTGAGGGCAAACAGAATGCAAGCAGTGTTACACGGGCCAATAGCTCTTCATAATATCCCTCTGAAAATGAAAATTTGATTTAGAGTCCTCTACCTGTACTATATCAAATTAATCAGGTGATCTAATCATATTGTTTCAATGGATTAGATCTCTTGGCTTGGTCTTGGGAAGCTCTGGTATTACAGTTCAAATTGCCATCCAGGGCAAAAGAAGAAAAATAAACAAACATGCCACAACTGTGAATTCAATAATTAAATAAATAAAAATATATTATATAAATCGTTGTTAATATATATGATTTTGTTACTGTAATTGTAAGAACTCCTAGACTATTGGGAATTAAGGCCATGCCATATGTCATTTAAAGGATCATTTCCCTTAAATTTGCCATAGGATCTTGGATTTGACCTAGAGCTTAATGTCTCCAGGGATTACTGATCACCATATATTTAGCTAGACAGATGGGCATTTACAAGCCCTGAATTTCTGTATTAGAAACAGTGTGCAATTACAAAGATTGCACCTACCAACATTCTAGTGACTCATCCAGCTTTATATTTGCAGGAGTGAGTTTTGGGTATCAGGCTTGGGATTCCTTGAAAGGGGAAATTTTCAAAGGGCAGATTCTTAACATATAGTGTAAATCTGGCTATTTAGTGACTCTGAGCAGATTATTCAGAAATGGAGCATTTCAAATTACTATTCATTTATGTTCCTAATTTTGAAGAAACACCTTTTAGTTCTTGGTTAGGTGCTATAATTATATTAATTTGAAGAGAATCTAATTTAATTTCTGGAATGTAGATAAATTATACTGCATAGTCCTGTTTTAAGGCAGCCTGAGAAGTAGTCTCTAAGTAATATGAGTTTCTGCAGAATATTATAAAACTGTGTGTTATATCACACACTCACTATCAATATTTATCTATATTGTAGCAAGGTCTGCAGAACTGATTATAAACCAAGGAACATTTACAAAAACAAGTAATAAAAAGACAACTCTTATTTAAAAGACCTAGAGAGATAGCTAGATGCTGTGATTTTATCCCAACAATTGGGAAGATTCCTCCTTTCCTTTCTCTTTCTCTGCAACCTGTGGAATTATTATGTCTGGAATAAACAAGACTCAGCATAAGTGAAATTGTCATTCAGCAATATCTTCTTAGTAGTATTTTTTTAAAAAAGATACAATGAATGGTCACATATAGATTATGTTTTCTGTGGAGAACATGTAGAGGAAAAGCTATAAGAAAATTAGACTACATTCATAACTTCAGCTCTTACAATGAACATCTTTAGTGTCAAGTGCCTCGTATGTGAGTGGTGACTGTGAACCATTTCTGGAGCACAGAGGAGATAGAAACAAGCAGGCTTCTGGGTCAGAACTGATCTGACTATGAGTTATAGATATTATAACCAACTTTTCTCCCAAACCAATACCCCATTCCTCCAGAAATCTTAATAGGTTTTTGAGAGCTTCCATTTAAAGCTGGCTGCATAATATGATTCTTTGATGAAAAGGGATTGAAACAAGGGTTAAAGTAGACATTGAAAGGTTATTGTAGAGGGCACATTGTTCATACAATCCTCCTTTAATATGTGTGGTGTGCACCTGCGATAAGATGATTCATTAGATAAGGCCTCACTTTGACAAGCTCCATCGTTCAACCCTGGGGGTAGTGATGGAACAATTCTGCACCCACCCAGTAAATATAACAAGGTCAGCATTTTTTTTTTTTCCCTGGGACTTGGATGGTGATAGTGAAGCTCAGGAAGCATCTTTGTTTATGTGTCCTGTTTAAAAAAAAAAAAAACAAAAACAGGGGGGTTTCCTATAAAGTGTTGAATTTTCTTAATGGGCCAAAATAAAAAACCTCACTTTTGTTCCAATTAACTAGCAGAGAATTACCAGGAGAAAAGCTGCTCTTCCTTTTTTTTCTCCTCACTAGTAAACAGTAAGAGTAGAAACTAAACTTTAGATTCATGTATCATCCAAGCAGCATCATTTCAATAAATATTTTTCAGGTTCTAACATCCACATAAACACTGTGGATATCACTGTATGCCCAGTTTGTAGAATTTAGAATAACAACATTCAAATTACTCAGTTACCAGCTATATTGACAGATTTGTTGCAGAGAAACAAAGCATTGTGGTAATTTTAGTCCCAATTAATGCAATAAAGAATGAAAGTGGTCACAATCTGAAAGCTACTTAAATATGCTGTTATCAAAGGAATTATTTATATATATATGGATTCAGATGCATATCCTTCTGCATCATACTAAGACTGAAACTGAAATAGTTTGAACAAATAAACAACTCCAAAATGTAGGTAATGCACAATCTCTCTCTTAGACACAATAACTCCTAAAAAATGTTCAAGTTCCTGTTTGGAAAACTTCCTTTAAACCAAAATAATCTTCTAAATTTGCATTTACAGGCTGGCATATTCATTGCAAATTACTTAACATTGTTAATAAACAAACGAGTAAGCCACCCAGATAACTCCATCCCCAATACTTCATTACAATTTATTTTCCTTTACTACAAACATTTAATGCCTTTTAAGAAATTATGTAATACAGAAATGCCACAGAAATTCAAAAAAGTGAAGCACAGTATCACTTCAGTAAAGGTGTCTGTTATTAGGCATAAGTGGAAGAAGACAGATGGTATGTTTGTTAAAAATCACAGGTTGCTGGACCTTTAAAATACCATGGTATTGGACTACTGTGATATTTTTTAAAGGGCCGAAGCAAAATAAACCAAACCATTAGCCTTTTCTATCTCAAAAACACTCTTTAATAGTGCCTAACTTCTCCCTGTTTCTCAGACTTTCCATTTCTTGCCTTGTCTGGCAAATCAATATTTATTTATCTTCAACATGTGCACTTTTAAATTGCTGTCATACAAGCGGAACTCATTTTTGTCCCAAGATCAGCCTGCCATCAGAATTCACTGTTTGCTCCATCTTCTACTCACCTGTCCTTGTGCATTAGTAACGAGTTGGCCTGTGACCCCCTGAAGACTGGAGAGGGCGTTTCCAAAAGCCTGGGAGTTTGCTATTGAGCCCATGGCTGCTGCTGCTGCAGCTGCTGCTGCTTGGCTTGCTAGTGGATTATTAACCAGCTGAAAAAACAGAAATAAAATATCATGATAAAACCCACGAGAAACATTTAATGCTACCTGAATAATATAGAAGTGATAGCACAGTAACGTTTACGTTATTTTAATGTTTTTTACTCACTTAATTGTGCGTAAAAAAATGTTTGCTCTAAGAGCTCAAGTTAGAGAGGTGCTTACTTCTGGGGCTTTGAAAATTAATAGTTTTAAAAAAGGAAGAGAAAATTCCATGTTGATGTTGAAGAATAAAATTTCCTTTTTTAACCCTATATTCTCTCTCCCTTTTTTAAAAAATGGAGTTATGCTTGATGTGTTTCTTTAGGCTCAAGTTGCTAATGCCACAGGTGCAGCAGCTTAGTACTGCTGTAAAGAGTGAATGATTAGCACTTGATTTGACTGGGAGTGAAATGTTTACTTGGGGATATTCAGAACAGAAACTATTTTACTGATGATCCCAAACCAAAGAAAAATCTGCAAATCCTTTTAATTGTTATCATTAAATAATTGGATAATTATTTAAATTAGGTAAATCACAATAGAAGACTAAACCTTGTAAGTGAGGTCAGTAGATGTAAACTGAAAATTCAAAATTATTTTGCAAAATACAATACTAAGGAACATGCTGCTTCTTAAATGTGAATGATTAGTTCCAAGACTCAAAAATTTTCAGGGAATAATTTGTATTGCCTGCTTTAGTCAATTCTACCTGAATGCTCCATAGAAAGCATAGAGTATGGTCATGGCTTTCACCTTAGGAGACTAGGGAATCCTACAGAAGAACGCTCCTATCAACTCCTGTGCTCATCAAGCATACAAAATGTGCGTTCATCTGTCAGAATCAAAAGTTGTCTTGGACATGGCTTTTCTGCTGGATTATTGTGAAGTTTCTATTATCTCATCCTGTTCTGAGAAAGGACAAACTTTGAACCAAACACACAGGGATGACAGTAAACCAAAGACGTTGGGAACCATCATCACTTGGACAGCTGTCTGGAGTGCACTCAGAGTTCAAGAGCCTGAAAACACATTTTAGAGTGGCTTTTCCCCCTAAGAATCATTGCATTATAGCAGAATTTGCAAAATACCCATTGGCAGGGTAGAGCAGCCAGAAGTCTGAGGGACAAAACAGTGCAGGGATATTTTTTATTAGACTGAGATGAAAATGCTAGAGCTAACTCAGAAAAGCTTTATGTTTGAGCTGAAATCAGTAGGAGTTCTAGGTCCTTAGATGACAAGTAAAATTTCAATCTTTTAGAAATGGAGAGTCACAAGAAGCAGTAAGGGATATACTCCATAGACAGGCTCTGCTTCAAAATAGGTTATAAAAAATTAATCAGTGATTAGTAGATGTTTTAAGTATGTTACAGATATGAGTAGTGTGTACGTTATAGACGTTTAGAAGCCCATCAATAGAAGATGTCAGATATGGTTATAATCTATGCTTATAAGAAACCTACTTGTCTGTTGGACATTGCAAAACCTACAATTGATTGGTCATACATTGAAACATCTATTAATCATTCATTAGCCTCTCATGCAGTATTTATAAATGTAACCTTGATATAAAGTGTTGCTTAAAGGGGTGCCTTGAGCACATCCAATCCCTCTAGAAATTGTAAAGTAAATAACTAAATAAAGATTAGTAGCAATGCAAGACAGAAAAGATGACACTGTTTGGAGGAAATATTTTGATTTGGAAAAAATTATTATATGAATCTCTACAAGCAGTTCACAGTACCCCATGGCAAGAAAATCAAGCAGTAATAAAATGCAAAAGGAGAAAACTGCAATGCTTGCTTGATTAGCAGTCCTGATGAGCTGAGCTGTGAAGAGAACTGAAACCAGTACAATGACCCAAGTGAAACTCAGTCCCTGAATGCAGACTGCAAGAAATCCCACTGACTGCACAAAGGTGTGAGTGCAAATGTAGCTGATGCACTCTTCAGTGATTTGGGTGATGGTGTCTGAGCACAGCAGTGTAATGCCAGAGAACAATATAAAACTGGTCGGTTTTCTGCTCAAAACAACGCCATTTCTTTATTGTCCCAATTAGAAGTTGGCGAACCCTGCCTTTTTTTCACAGCACTTTGTTGGCAGTACTGGGACTTGAAGAAATTCCCTTGTAGCTGTAAATACTTGAAGAAAGGGGCAGCAGCAAGACTGTAAGACTTTCAGAAAAGGCCTCTTACAATCTTATTAGCAACCCACAGACTACTGAACCTCTGATCCTACAGCATCTGACTGCAGGTATAAATGATAATCTTTGGACAGTTACCCAAAATCAGCTAATAAACTACCCTAGATGCTAAATTCAGGGCTTCAGAGGAGTGTAAGAACAGCTGCTTGGGAAGCGTAAATAAGCCTGTGAATCTGGAAACTACAAAGGGTTAAAACCTTCTAAAAAATCAGACTATCACCTTCTAGAATCTCTTTTCCATTTTTCTTGCACCAGTTTTCAAAAAATGTACATTTTCAAATACAACAATAAAATTTAATTACAACAAACCCTGGAGACACTCAGGATTGCTTTTAGTTGCATCACAGAGATAAGCTACTTATTAAAAATGACAGCAAAGGCTGTGATATGCATAGGTACCCTGCATAGTACCATGTTCCAGGAAAAAAATACAGGGAACAGGCCAAATCGCAGGGTAAGAGACTTCAAAGTGCATATGAAACCACCCCTATCTATTCATAAGTCTGATTAAAAAGGAGAGGATGCATTTTTCTTTGAGTGTGCTGGGGAGCTGTTGACTGCAAGTTATGCTCTATTCAATTGACCCCTTTTATATTGTGTGCAAACCGGGGATGAAGAAATATATCTCATTTCATTATGTCTGGATACCAAGATAACACATTGAGTCTTCATTTTATTTAAAAAATAAGATCTCTAACTTGAGAGGTTTATGCAATTTCTCAGTGAAGGTTGGATCACTAAGAATACATGTTGGAAATATTGGAAATATATTGCAAAAAATCCCACAAAAGGCTCTTCCCATTTTGTCTCTTTATTTAAATAATGATTTAATTTGGAAGGCTGAGATATTTGGAGCTGTCGATTCCAGTGCCCAAATCTCTTCTCCAACTCAAAACACCAGCCATAACAGCAGGTAATAGTAATCTTTAGTTTATTTAAAAGAGTTTAAAGTGATGGGCCAGCCCTCTCAATGATGCCTCTGCTAATAACATGATTATATGAGGAAGCAAACTTTATGAGGAAGAATCTTCAATGACTGAGTAGGTTTAGTACATTTTTCTGAATTCCCAAAGATGGGACTTTTAAAGGTGAAGCATGTGAAAATTGTCTACTCCAAGTCAATAAAAGCAGAAGACATTCCAGTGCAGCAAACAGAATTCACACTATGAATGAAGCTAACCTGAGAAATTCTGGTGGATGAAGGAGGTGCTACACTACAAGATCCTAAAACTGTGCCATGCGAAGAGAGAGTTTCTATGGTTAAGAGATAGTCATCAAAGCAGCTTTCTTGAGAGCCACAAATACCTTTTTCTCTTGGAATAATAACCTCTTTCTCTTTATTTCAAAAACCAACTTAGTATTTCATTGAACTTGCTGTGAGAACCCAATCAAGCATTCATCTGTTGTTGAATACAAGATCAGATTTGATAACCCATACAGTAATTTTACTTTGTAAAAGGCATGTCCTTCTGAACTTTCAGTCTCCTGGTCTGGAAATGAAAGGGCCAGTTTTACTCATTACCATATCATTCAGTCAACAAACACAAAGAAAAAAACCACAGTTTTACTAGTGAAAAGTTGAGACATTTCAGGATGTCAGAGCATCACATGAAAAAACGGGCACATAACCTGAAAGGTAAAGTCTTTATGCAATGCCAGTTCATAAATCTCATGTGTTTTCTGAAGCACTTGGGGAGGAGGCTGAGTAAAGACACTCTGCTACCTGAATGCAGCAATGGAGAATATGAAGGACATACTGTGGAGTAACTTCAGGCATAACTTCGTTTTACAAAATAGTATTAGTGTTTTTCAGGAAGACTGTTAAAAATCACATTTCTGGATATCTCCTAGAGATGGAATTAATGTAGAAAAGTATTACATTTGATTAGGGACCAACAGATCCTCAGTCTCTTATGTTCTCTGACAAACTCTTCCATAGGGAGCATCACACTACTAGATTAGCTGCTGAGATTATTTGCTTAAACCAATGCTTTTCAAGGGAAAACAAATATCTCTAACAGTTGAGAAAAGTTCAGCAATGCTCTCAGTCAAAAACACATGACATTGTTATTTTCTTTCCATAATAAGTGAAAATTTTATTCACAGAAATGAAATTTTTATCAGCATGGCATGTCCTTTTGTAGGAATTTTTAGACAAGAATGTATCTGAATTTTATTGCGTTTAGCTGATGAGAGAATTACAGGTTAAAATACAGTGGGATTTATTTCCATTTTTTCTCAGTGGCTCATGAGACAGATTCTGGGTAGTAGTCACTGGACTTTAAGGAAAAAGGCTGTTTCACATTAACACAGGCTCCTGAGGATATTCTTGTACCTTCTTTGTTACAGTGACTAGCATTATCATCTGTATTGGGTGTAGATGGAAAGGTTTTGGTAGTGGAGCAGCTGCAGAGGAGGAGGAGGATAAAAAAGTCAGAACAACAAAACAAAGGGAACATCAAGGTCAGAGAAAGGAGAAGGAGCTGTCCCACAGCAGTGAAAGTGTCCCCACTGTACCCCTTGGATGACCCTAGAGTAGGCAAATGGATATTTCCTAATGAGAATTGTGATCTGTGGAGTGTCCGTGCAGGAGCAGGGGAAAAGTGTGAAGAGAAAGGAGCAAGAGAGGGGAACTAAGAGTGTGGATATAGAAGTCAGGAGTGAAGGAGTGAGGTCGGGGAGAATGGGGAAGAAAGTTGGTTTAATACTTGTCTTTGTCTCTCACTTAATAGCACTATATTAATTACCCCCAAGCTGAATCTGTTTTTCCCCCAACACTGATTGGTAAACAGTCCATCTTGACCCATGAGCTTTCCCACCCTGCTTCCTGCCCCATCCCGCTGAGGCAGTGAGTGAGTGGCTGGGTGGGCAATGCAAACACACCACACCACTGCCTGAGAGTAACTGCAAACTGTGTCTGGCAACAACAATACTCAAGTGTTTTCAATACCTTGATGACACAGAAGAACAGCATTCCAACCTAGATACCCGTATGCTTGGCTTCTAAACATGAGTGAGTTGAGACAAAAGTGCATTTTCCCCGAAAGTCCTCATTAGCTCTTCTGGCAAATCTTTTACGTAGTGTTAATACTTATCTTCCTAATTGTTTTCAAAATGTATATATACCTAGCATCAGTTGATACTTCTCTGAACTTACATAAAATCTCATAGTCCCTGAAGGAATTTTAAAAAAGCACTGGAAACACTGCTTCAGTTGAATCTTGGGAAAGCACCTAGATATCACAGCAGTAAGTACCAAACAAATGATCATAATAATCAACCAGATCACCACTTAGCACTTATATAGAATTGTGGGTGACTGAACTCTCTCAATTTTATTTATTTTTATGATTTTAAGTAAAATAAAGTCAAATTTTGAAAAATCTTTTGAACATGCAGATCCCAAGTCAAGAGAGAATACAGAGGGAACATAAACCAAAAGATGTTAATTGCATCCAAAGAGGTGCTATGAGCAAACATTTTGGAAACTCTGTCTGGTTTTGTGCTTACCAGTTAGATTTCTTTTTTTAAATCTTGATCTTCCCCTCTCTCCCTCCCTTCCTCCCTCCCTCCCTCCCTCCCTCCCTCCTTTTCTCCCTTCCTCCCTCCTTTTTTTTTTACATAATAGGATAATTGCAACATTTAACTTTTGTAAATGAACATCAGTGTAAAATGTCTAATAAAATGGCTGTTATACAGCCTAATCATGCATAACTATTTGAAAACATGCCCAGCAGGCAAATCTCAAATTATGAAAAAAGAAAATCTGTCAACATTTAGTTTTTGTACACTCGTGATATGATCAACCTACAAAGTGTACAATGCAGTTATAATATCCAGACCCATCCAATAATATCTGTTTATTTCAAAAATGGTTGTAGATGGTAAGAGTTCTAAATAGGCTGATTAGACAGACATTCTAGTATGTGTACATGTTTCAGAAATTTATGAACAGCATACCACGTAGAGGCAAGGATACTGAAATATCTGAAAGCACTGACTTGACAGAGACACTTAAAATATCTGGTTCTCACAGATACTTAGTCTGCTCATTATATGCATTATTGTGGTTGAGCTATTTGCTGTCTAAATCTGTGCTGAATTTTCTATCAGAAATAAGTGCTGATAGTGGTATCTCTGATGTGACATGACTTGATTCAATGCAAAGTGACACGACCTGAGGTGATTGGAAGTACGCAGCGCTCATGTGAGCCTCGATATGACATGGATAGAAGAGGATGCACAAAATTTCTCGCAATATCTTTGTAAACAAGGTGCTGCTGGTCAAATTTGAACTGAAAAACTGCAATAACAATTTGCAAAATAAAAAGGGTATATTTCTTATAGAGCTGTGGCAAAGCAAATAAACAGTGGACATAATTCTCAGGTCTCTCGGACCAAACTAATGGAGACATGAATAATGAAGAACACATCAGGGCACAGGCTAAGAGCGAGCAGACACCATCCTAGCCACTTTAATTTCTGCTCTATTAGTGACAAATAGAGAAGAGAGAAGACAAAACTAGAAGAAAGAGATCCTCATTGGGTCTAATCCTACAAGATAAATTAAACTGAAGATGTCAGCATGTCTGAGGCCGGGTTTTATATATTTACAAAAAGAAAGGGTGAATATATTTAAATATATTTAATATTTCTAAATGCAAATGACTAGAAAATGCAGATGACTGACTGCTTTAGCAGCAGGTCAGACTGACCTTAGATACCTGTCTTGTAGGTTCCTGACTGTTCACATTTATAACTTACAAGTTTGAAATGTTCCAGATCTATTTAAGATGGCACATATTGAACAAGATTTCAGTTGAACAGAGGCATCTTGGTTTTGTCTCATATATGTGGTTTTTTCTGATTTTGTCTGAGTTACTTTTGTGTATACGTAGTCTTTAGAATATCTAAAACTGTTTATTTCATGCAAGATGCATGTGTACTGTAAACAAACACCATCTAGATTAAATTTGGCATCTCTGATAATCATAAATTGTATTGGTACCTATAAAAGGAATGAGTACTGAAAAAGTTATCTGTATTCTCTAGTTTTCTGAAGTAGTTTTTGTGTATTGCAAGAATGAAATAAAAAAAAGCACCTTCTAAACTTTTTGAAAGGGGCTGCAACACAGTTCATTTCACATTGATTAGTTTCTTGGTTCCTATGTTTGTCTGTTTTAGAATGATTTATCTGGCTTCTGAAAGATGCTTTCCCTACAAGAAAACTGGTTACTTCAGGGCTCTCTCACTGCTAAAAACCCGGATTCTTATCAAAAGGAAATTGCCATCTGTCTTTTTGGATAACAGCCCAGCACTTGGGTCTCAGTGATCTCTGTAGAAAGTGTGTCAACTGTGAGACACACCAAATTAATCTCCTTAATCTAAAAAATTTATTTGCATTTAATTAGAATTTGTGAATGGCATGTGCACAAGTAAATATGACCATTTGCATATATAAATGTTAAAAACACAATGTGAGGTCACACCATGTTAATATGACACTTCATGTTAAGTATTTGAGAAAATATTTCTGAAAGTCTTGTTCTACAGTACAATATGCCATCTTAGTATGTATGCCTGGAACTGTTTATTCAAATATTCATATTAAAAAACCCCAAACTTTGAGGTACAGAACTTGTCTTTTGCCCTTTGAAGAATAAACACTACTTAATACTTAGGGACACATTGTTAACTGAGAATATATAAATAGATTGTTTTAAAATTCTGTGTCAGCTGCTCTGCAAAGATCCTCATTTTTGAAGCTGCAATACTTTGGTTTATTTGTAATATAATAGCATTACCAAATAGTTTTGCTTTCATGTAAGCTAAGTGCTTATCTTGAATTTTTGTTGACTTGAATGTGAACAAGTTCAGATCTAAAACTATGTGGAATATTTTTCTTTTCACTACTTTCAGCTCCAAACTGGATCTTACTCGATGCACTGATATAGGATACAAATTTGAAGGACAATACAAATGGCTCCTGAGTGCAGTAGGAAAATTGCTGTCAAAGTTAAAAGTCAGTCCAAAATCTGAATCTGGTTCTTAATACAGGTATCCAGAAAACTGGAAGGATTTAATTATCTGTATTTACATCAGTTCACCCCAAAGTCAAAATGACATAAACACCATAATTGTTATAATCTGTTTGAGAAGCGCTCTCTCTGTTTTCCAGGTTTTGTGAAGAATATATGAGATACAAAATCAGTTGAGACATTGCTTTTTAATTAGACATTTGAGTTGTGCTGAAATCTCAATATATAAAATAAGATTTGAGAAGTATGAATAAAGTTGAAGAAAATATTCAGTTTGAAAACCTTGACATCAAACAACATTTCCAATAAAATAAATATGAGATGTGAATGATAGCCACTGAAACAAGTAAGCTGAGTCAAAGTACAAAAGGGAAGAAAGCATGCAAAAAAGATTGTTGGGGATCCCTCAGCAGGATACTGTCAATATTTTCCATGGGATCTCTTTTTTTTAACTTTAGTACAGTTCTGAAAGCCCAGTGGTGGACTGGAAGTGTGATTTTGTTTGACTCTTTTATATCCGTCAGTGGGAAGGTTACTGCTGCTACTCCTTTTCTAAAGATAGAACAATAAGCACCTGTGCATCTGCTAGCACGACCACTACGTGAGCATATTGCGTCTTAGATGGTAGCAACTCTGCCACATTCATACTTGGATAGCTTAATTTAAGGATAAACATACTGGAAGACACAGACTGACTACTGCAATTCGAAGCTCCTGTTTATAATCCATCCATACACCCAGTGTTGTCTTTTCCACCAGCAGTGCTGCTCTGTAAATAGTTACATGTAAATTGGCTAAAGTTGTGTATTTAACTTGCCAAAAATAGTGCCCTCAATGCAGCTCCTATAGAAGGAGAAATGCAGAAGGGTTAATATGTAGCCACATATCTAACATATGTTACATTTGCAGCCACATATGTAACTTTTCTGCAGAGAGGGTTCTCTCAGGCCCTTCTGTCTCATTTTCTGTCATCAAGAAACCTGCTGCCAAAAATGAAGTGTAAGTCCTGCCAGAAGCAGCATATGCCTGCAGCATGAGGCTGGGCTGTGCTCAGCGTCAGCTGGGCAATTCCAGATTTAATTTTCTTGATGTTCCTCTAAGAAGTATAGAGAATGTTTTAAATTTTTGACTGCCTTGAAAGATTTTAAAATTTGTTTGGTTGGGTTTCGGTTTTTGTTTCCTTTTTCTTTTATTTCATAATCCAGCCATGTCTTACCTTTTGTGTGATTCCTCCCTGAGTTTTTCCTTTTTGGAGTGGATATAAATTTTTTTTTTATTGCTGTGATAGAACCCCTTTCTGTTTTTACCTATTTGACTCTTTTTCTCTGATCTCTCATCTCCAGTATCAGCTACTTCACTCATGTCACTCTGAATCTGGTCACAGTAGGTTTATCACATGGGAGTTCACACTGAGCTGCAAAAGAAGCAGTGAATCTACTGTATCTGTAATACTGCCATATTAATTCCTAATCAATTTCAAAGCCGTATTTGAAACTCATATATTTCACCTCAGCAAAATCAAAATAATGTCAAGTTGCCAACAGCAAATGAAACTTGAAAATATAATTAAAAACACATAGGCTAGGAATGTATTGTTTCTGAGGTCTTTGCAATTGTCACTGTACTAGGCACTATAAATTGATGGCAAGAGGGTATATGAAACTGAGATCCTCTTATTACAAAAGCATAGCTCCATATTGCTTGAGGTAACAGAAGAACACTCAGATGAATGTGAGTGATGACTGCAAGTATAAACTGTATAATTTTTTTTTCTACAAGGATCAGTTCCAAGTTTGTTAAAATCTGATGCTGAAATCCTGCAAAAACTGCTTAGTTAGCCTGCATGTAATCCTAATGCAGTCCTGGGTAAATTCAAGAGAGTTTGTGATAGTGTGTTCTTGTGAGTGTCATTTTTCTATTTCATAGAAAAAGTTGCGGTGTGACATGTTATACATATCATTACCTAAAACCACACACCACTATGAATTTATGCCTATGGTGATATTACTGTATTAAACAAAAGACACAGCAAAGTTTGGCTCCTATCATCCTCTCTCTCTCTTTTTTTTTTTTTTTTTCCTTTTTTTTTGCATGGAGACAGAATGTCAAAAATAATGCCTATGTTATTGCTCAATATCTGCTACTGGCTGCATAGCCTGGGGAAAGTCTAATTACCATTTACAATAAATAATTTCCTCCATATTTATTATCAATGGAAATCTACTTGTAGACATTCAGACAAGGAAGTCTGCTATACAGGCAAAAATATGTACTATCTTTCAACAGCAGCTTAGCTTACAACCTGAATGTCTGTAGCTTTTTCATTAAATTCATTATTGCCTTATTGTACCTAGACTCTTGTTCTTCCATAAGGCACTGTCAATAGACAGACAGATGAATTTCTTCATGTTCTAAGTATTTTATACTTTTATCTGTTGACCAGATTCACAAAATATTTATAGGCCCTGTAGCAATTCTTGTGCTTTACAAAACAAGAGATTATTTGGGTTCTAAAAATAACATAAGTTCCAAGTTGTTGGTCTGATTCTGATTTATCTCTATCAGAATATAAATCCAATCTAGTTTTAATGAGATCAGCAGAGTTGCAATTAGTCAAACCAGAGAAACTACTGCCAGAATTAGTCCCTTCAATTTCTTACGGGATTTAAATCTGCAATAAGAGGGAGGGGGAATGATTCTTTCCCTTGAAATACTAGAGTTAGCTAATTACACTGATACTGTATTTAAATCAAATAGTCTCATCAAAAACCTGTGGGTTTTGTTGTTTTGTTTGGGGTTTTTTGGGGTGGGTTTTTTGTTGTTGTTGTTGTTGGTTTGTTTGTTTGTTTTGTTTGCATTTATACCTCTATAAACTAGAGAAGCATTAAAGTCAGAAGTCAAAATACTGACAACTACAGCTGTGAAACTAATGGATTTTTCTGTTTGTGGACTGAAAAATTTCCCTGAAACATCCTATTCACCTCCTTAAAAACAAACTGTTGGAGTCCAGGGCACGGGGAAAACCCTTCCTGCTGCCCAGGGGGATCCGAGACACTGTCTGGGACCCCAGGAAAGCATTGCCTTTGACCTTAGTCCGTGGGAAAAAACTTCCAACACTCATAGATGAGTTGAAAACAATAAAAATTTAAAATAGGTAGTAGTTTAGTTTGTCACAGGGTGAAAATTTGTAGGTTTGGGTTTTTAGAATGGAAGTAGATGAGAGCAAGATGGAGGATTTTGGGCAGTGCCTTGGGTTCTTCTCCTTTGACTCCATCTTCTGCTGTGACAGTGGCACAAAGACATTGGTAGATGTAGAAATTGTGTGTCTAGAATTGATAGTGATTATTGGCACAAAACTGTAAATATAGTACGTTTTAAGAGTTAATTGGACCAGAAACCTTTAAAAGACCTGGAGCACCCACTGTCCAGGGCACTTGGCAGCATCTTCCAGTGCGTTGAGCCTGGTGTTGACCGTGCAAATCTTGAGATAAGAAATTGAATAAACATCTTTGAAGACCGAAGCTGTGAGTCCCACTCATCTTTTAAACCCAGGTACAGGACTTTGTAAGGAAAAATCCCCTAATTAGGGGATTCTTGGATTATCAAATCCAATAACAAACAAACAAACAAAAAACCCCAGTAACAAAACACAGTCCAGGCAGACCTCGAGTGGGAAAAAATTGAAAATAAATAAATTTCAAGTCACTTGAAACATTCAGTTCAGACCGAAATGGTTTCTCGAAAGGAAATATTAAATGGATCACTCTCACAGATGGGTGTTACATAAATTGAGTGGAAATACTTGACTTCAAAAAATCATTCTTATATGCCTTTTCTTAATCTCATCCATTTTGGGTTGAGAGGAACATATACATCTATCCAACTATTTGCCAAAATATACCTTTGGAAATGGTTAAGTATGCAGACCTCTTTGCAGTCACTGGTAGTGGAGGGTGCTACTGGTAATTGTGTCAGTAAAAGGAATAAGTCAAGGGTCAGAAATGTTTTTGCAGACCACCTAGTCAAAGAGTACTGCTGTTCTAATACACCTCCAACATGTCAAAAACTGTGATGAACTCAGCCTGAGTGCAATTAAGACAGAACTCTTTCACTATGCCTATCACATTCATGATACTTGTACAGGCAGTAAAGCAAATTCTAGCTCTAAAATATAAGGCATGTGCCGTTTGCTTTTCAAACTTAAAGCTGAATATATTCCCTTTTAAAAGAAATTTCACAGAAGGCACTCACATATTAAAAACCATGTCAGGAGAAAGGTGAGCAGAAAAGGGATAGCTTAGTTTTAAGTATGTATTAACTGAAAACAAAACAAGGGTGCAGTTATTCTGGGCTGCATTGTGTCCTCTTTCAACAATGGGAATCAGGAGGCAGGTAACAATCCTAGTTTCACCTCAAAGAGAAAGACAAGGATCATGCCCTGTAGAAGACCTGGTGATCATCAGCCAGCTAGAAGAGGCAAACAAGCTCAGTAGTCTAAACTAAACCAGAAATTGCTACTTTTGCATGGGTCAAGGAACCAGTTTTTTTAGTTGTAGCAGCAAGAAAGCAACCTGAGTGTGCTAAAAGGGGATTTCCTTTCTTTTTCCTGAAGACTATGAGATTGCTGAGCATTGCAGATTACTAAGACATCTGAAACAAGATTTTCACAGAGAGAGGGACAAAGATCCATTTGCCATGTTCACCTATCCTCAAGGTTTCCCTGGCACTTGCAGTTCTTAATCCCATACTAGGGAATATCAGAAGGCTTCTTTTCCCCACTGATCTCACGAAGACCTGATTTGAAGAAAATTTACCTGATATACAGCTAGAACACCAAAATATTTCTTTTGATTTCAAGAAAATGACATTTCTTATTTAAATCACTGCCTGTGAAATCAGATCTTTCTCTCTCTCTTTTTTTGCTAATATTCATCGAAAAATAATGTTGCTCTTAAGAGTCATCAATGCAAAAGTAGTCCCACAGAGGTCAGTGTAATTGCACCAGTTTAGACCAAAGCAGAATATAGTGCATTGATGCTGGCATGTGAAAAATAAATCAGAAACTTTATGGATATTAAAAACAGTGTTAAAACAGGGTGTTTTATACAGTAATTATAAGGTTATTTCTCAGTAATTCAATCTACCAAGGGCAAAAATATATCTTTTATTGCTGCCTATGATGGTAATAATTCTCCCTGGCATCTGTAAAACCAACAATAGCTTTTCATTGATTTTGCTTAAAAGCAAAGTTCAGGGTTAGAAAATAAGTATTTCACGTGGAAACAAGAAAAACTTTCCAAAGTATATGTGATGGAAATAGTAATAATTATATTTGAGAAGGAAGGAAATCTTGTGATTAGGGTCACTGGGTAAAGATCTGAAAACCTCACCAGGAGTCCAATTCTTCCATGTATTTCCATTTCTTTAATTTCCTGTCTGAAAAATAAAATAAATAATAAATTTCTCTTTCTTTCTTATTGTTTGCTTCTTTTCTCATTAAATAATACACCAGCGAGCCTGTCAACACACCCCAAACTGCAATAAAATCAAAGATAAAACAGATTTTCTTATTTCAGGTTAAATCTGCATATGGAATACATTTTTCTGTTTGCTACATGGTACGTATTAATTCATGTATTTACCTAGTATTTTTAGCCACAGCCACAATACATATCCAGATAATATTAATGGAGGCCAAAAAATTCCTCTGAGGTACAGAAATGAATGAACATCTGAATCACTAGCAAAGCTGCTCACAAAATGTAGGGTTTTATCTAAGAAGCAGGCAAATGGTAAAATAACCACAGGAGGCTATTTCAAAGTGACGACTGACTTTGCATAGGAAATGGTAAATCCAGGAGATCGTTCTGCTGAAGTCTGGATTTGCTGCTCTTTATAAGTTAACTGGTTAAAGTTTGTTGGTTTACATTATCAGAGCACCCTGCATAAAAGTAAGTCTTGTCTTGGCTCTGAAGTTGTGATCTGAATCATATGTGTTATTTAGAAAACACTAATTTTATCATTAATGTTCTAGACACTCTTCGTAAGATAAACCAATAACAGATCTTAACACTGCAACTGTGGGGAAATTCCCAATGCATCCTAGCATTCCTTCTGGTTTTCTATTTATTCACACTCTTGTAGTAAATGTCCCATATGATACTTCGTTTTTATCAAGTCTTATTTTAAAAAGGAGGACAGTAACTCAAATAATGCTAACCTGAGCTCTAGACCTAACAGTCTATCTTATTAAGCAGAAAAGATGACTCACTTGTATAAATGCCCTTCATCTGTACCTGTTAAACTTAACAAAATCAGGGAAGAAAACTGTATGTCAAACGATGAGAGCTGTACTACAGAGTACTACAGGCCCCTTGCTTATGATTAGTGCTAACTGGCCCCCAGTTGGTGGATAGAGATGAGTGGCCATGGATGCAAGGCCTCATGGACTCATCTGTGCAAGTGGCTGTTGTGGAAAAGAAGGGATGATGATACAGTGGGCAGCACTATGGAGCTCTTCTGCATCTCGTTTGGGACACAGAGGGTTTTGCCTTCAGTTGGAGCTGCCTCCACTGGCAGTGATGTGGGGATGGCTCTTGTCCCAGGAGGGATGGCTCTAATTGGCCTAATTTGTTTCTTGTCTGAGGTTCGGTTTTCGTAGGGGTTTTTGTGCATCTTCTGAGCAGATGCTACAATCTGCAATCCTACACCCTTTCAGGGTACTCTCACTATCCAAGATCTAGTTTTGCTTCCTTGCCACAACTTGTTCTTTGCTCAGGGAAAGAAGTTGGAGAGTCAATAGAAACTATATACTACTGCATGCTATCCCATAGTCTGCGTACATAATGCCCTTGAATCTTCAAAATATATTGTTTAGGACCAAAACTGGAGGTGGTGCTTTATTCAGGGGAACTCAACAGACGATGTGAGGGCAACTCAAGTTGAGAATCATCTCTCACAGCTGAGATTAATGTCTAGTGCTTACTATCTATTCTTGAAAAATGTCGTGCTTTGGATGTGTAAAAATAAAGGCGGTGGGAAAAATGTGCATAATCAAATTATTTTTGAGATAGACCCTTCACCTCAAAAAGGAGGTAAAAATTTGGAAAAACCTGGCAGAGCTGGAGGCCTGGTCTTTGTTTACACCAATATAAGAAACATAAACACTATAGAATTGGACACTTAAAAGTAAAAATAGATGGACAAATAATCAAATTACAATATTACAGAACAAAAATGTAGTAATAAAAAGAAAGGAATGCCATGGCAATGTGGTACATGGAATATTTGCATTTTCCAAACCTGTATGGAAAACCTCCCTGAAGGAAATTACAAAAGAAAACAGGCATAAAAGGAAAGAAAAGAATATAAAAAAGAAACTGAAAAGCAATCGCAGGTGAGTTGGTTGTCTTCAGTATGCTTTTCAGAGACTTGGAAGTCCATGACTCTGAGTGTGTATGCATGCTGTATATATAGAAATACATGCTGTAAATAAGAAATATGCAAGAGAAAATTCATGAAACACAGGATTGCTCCATAAATTTTAATGAACAAATAACATCCTACAATGGACTACCTGCTAATTAAGGTGGTAGGCTATATCAAAACAAAATAAATAAATATGCCATGTATACATTTTGGAATTGCCCAAGCAGAACACTATTAAAAATGTGTATAGATGTTAATCTCACAAAGATAAAGAAAATTAAAGGTCTTTAATTTTATTTATGGAAGTAAAGCACTATTGGGGGTAATGAAAGAAAAAACTAATTCCCACCTATCAACACAAGAGTTCTGAAACATAAAAATTGGAATCACAAGAATGACTATTGAAATAATTGCATTAAATCAGACATATGACATACTACATATCATAAAATCACTAAATTCTAGATCAAGAATAGAAGAGAGAAGGTATATAGGTAAATCAAAACAGTTATGTATTTCTGTCATCTTTTCTGCATCTCATGAAGCCTATACAGCAGTCCTGCTGTGCAGAACATCGAGGAGAAGAGATGATAGGCATATATAAGTCACTGCATGAGAGATGAGACTTTAATCTATTTGTGATGATCTTCAAAACACGCAGTCTTTTTGACTAGTGTTCTTTTTAGTTTACAAAATAGTGTCACAACTATTCTGATATAAGTTACGTTAGTTTAGGAGAATAAAACTTGCAGTAATGCTCCTCTCAAGCCCATATTCTGATACAAAGCTGTAAAAATAGCCTGTGCCATAATACAGCTAGTCCATGCTGCAGCCACACTTTCATCTTCCTGTCTCTTTGAGGAATACACAAATACCTACAATCTGATGCTCAAGTTACAAAGCCTTCATCATCTCTACAGGAAACATATAGTCTTGGGGGTAATCCAGACCTTACAAGAGAAGACCCTTTTCTGAGCTGTCTCGCAGTGAAGATGCTTTTTTCACTGACCATGAGAGGCATCTAAACCTATGTCTAAGTGGCTTGGTTGGGTGGCATGCACCAAAGGCAAGTAACAAAAGCACGTATCTTGTATGAGGACACATTGCCAATGGAGTTTTGCAGCTTTCCTAGTCTTTGGACACACTGCACACCAAATCCCACTCCCTGTCCATTGGTATGTGTATGCATTACAATCACAATTCAGATTTGAGTCAAGAGAGGTAAGAAACCTGCATTAAGGGCCTACCTCTGACTGCTAACGATATGGGACTGTCTGGGTCCCAAATGACACATTTAAGTGAAGTGATCATTAAGTTAAATGACACAAAACTACCTCTGCACCTAAAGCAAAATGATAGACTCAGGACCCTGCAGCTCTTATCTTCAGGAACCCGTGACAAGTCTCCAAGCATGCACCCTGACTTCTTGTAATGAAAACTAAATGTAAAGAGCAGCAACATAGAAATGCTTGCCCAGGCTATAAAAACAACAGAATGTAGACTGCTTGCTCTGGCTGCACTAACATGGTGTTCCCCTTCTCCCTAGTTTTAATTCACTCTAGTTATCCTGAGTACAGCAATAAGGAACATGGATCTCTGCCCCAGCTTCAGTACTGTCGCACAATTCTGTATCACACAGGGCAAGCCCAAGAGCTGAGGTACAGAAAATGTGCTGTTCTGCCTAAATTATGCTTCCCTTTAACCACATGCTCACTTCTCATGAACAATAAAGGTGCTGTCCCAAAAATAATCCATTTATAAGGAAAGTGTTAGGAATTTTAACAAAATTTTAACTGTTTTTAACAAAAGAGAACACCAACCTCTAACAAAATAATTAAAAATTGACTCTTTGATTATTCCTTAGTCACTGTTCTTTGCTGAGTATCCCTGGTTGGTCATGATCCTGTCTGTGAGTTTTTTCTGGGGTGAAATTAATTTTCTTCACAGTAGATAGCATGGGATTGTGTTTTGGATTTGTGCTGAAAACAGTGTTGATAACACAGGGGTGTTTTCGTTTTTGCTGAGCAGTGCTTGCACAGAGACGAGACCTTTGGTGTGTCTCATACTTCCTCACCAGGGAGGAGACTGGGGTGCACAAGAAGATGGGGGGCACATAGCTGGCACTGCAACTGACCAAAGGAATATCCCAGTATCCTATGGCATCATGCCCAGCAATAAAAGGTGTGGGAAGAAGGAGGAAGAGGGGATATTCAGAGTGATGACATTCGTCTTCCGATGTCACATGTAATGGAGCCCTGCTCGCCTGGGGATGGCTGAGCACCTCACTGCCCACTGGAAGCAGTGAAATAATTGTTTGTTTCCCTTTGCTTGTGCTCACAGTTTTTCTTTTATTCAAGTGTCTTAATTTAAACCCACACGCTTTTTCATCTTTACTTTTCGTTTATTTCTCCCATTGCATTGTGGGGTTTGACTGAGTGGCTGCATGGGGCTGGGATTAAATCACAACATCCTGTTTTCTGCAACTGTTGGGCTTTGCAATACTACACTGCAAGGGAAGCCATAAAATGTCCTGATGTGCACACCATCTGACTCACTTTGCTTTTAAGTTTTACATACGACAAAAAAAAAAAAAAAAAAAAAAAAAAAAAAAAAAAAAAAAAAAAAAAAAAAAAAAAAAAAAAAAAAAAAAGGAGAAAAAAAACTTTAAAAGAAGGGTCAATAATCTTTCTGTGAGTTCATTAAATGCTCAAAACCAACAAAATAATTAATATAAATCAGCTGATGAAGATCAAATCACATTCCATTTCAGAGAGAATACAAAATAATCCTACAATCTTTTGAATGCTGCTTTAATGTAGACTCCTTTCAAGAACTTTACAAAGTAGCATTCGAGCTGTAATAGCCTGTAGAACACTGTAAACAGCTTATTTTAGACAGAAATCACATCACTTCTAAAATAGGGTTCATGTACCAACCAGCAATCAAATTGGGTGAACCAACTGAGTAGCACAAAGTTTTCCCCTAAGGTTTCAGCTTTTCTTAGAAGAATAAGGTCCAAAACCTCATTTTTTTTCAACAAATATATTATCTATAAAGGATGGTCTCTTGCTAGTTGGCTCATCATCGTGCCAAGTCCTAGCACTTTAAAGTACATCTATTTGATGTATTTTAGCTAGAAATTATTGTCAAGAAAAGAAGAAAAAACAACATCTACCTGCAAGTAATCAAAATAGGGGATTTTTTCCCCATCATTACTTTCTTACCAAAAAAAAAAAAAGATTCAAATACTCTATATTAGAAAAAGAATTTTTTTATTGTAGTGTTGTGAAAAATCCATTAATCAAACTGAAAGGTAAAGAAATTGCATTTTTGCTTTTGTAATGTTTTAATATGGGATTCTTCTATTAAGAAACATAGCTTAGCATACTTTCTCAGAGATTGATCCTTAGGAACTCAGAAAATCTTGGTCCTAGTTCCGTGCCTGTCGGGCTCTCTAAGTGACCTTGGACAAGCTAGTTAATCTCTTACTAACTCATTTCTCCAACTGTAAAGTGGAGATAATTGTAATTCCTTTGTCTTGCTTGTCTGCTAAGACAATGTGTTTGGGAGTAGGAAATGTTACAGACTGTGCTCATATTTCATGCAGCCCTGTGGCCTTAGCCTGTCCTTCTAGGTCCTTTCCTGACACCCACTCCTACCCTGCGTCTTTTTTATCAATTTCATCTTTGTTTTGCAGGAGCAGAGAGAGCTCTGAATTGCTCCAGGATGGTAGAAGTCAACAGCCAGTCTGACTGCTGATCACTGTGATTTGATTCTGACACCCCTGTAAGGCACTGTATCATGGAGGGTAGGTAAAACTATTGTGCTAAAATACAGACTGACTGAGGTGTAAGAGAGGCCTGGACGAAGAAACATCTTTGAAAAGGTAGTTTTCAAAGCTGTGCTTTCCCTAGTTTTGTTAAAGAGTTACTTGAAATCACACTCAGCCAAGTTGGGACAATAATTCATGCTTAATAGATTTATTTAGTGTATTTTTATTTTCAGTGTTGTCTGTATTGGTAAAAACGAACTATGCGTATTTCAAAAAGATTAAATAAATGGCAGAATGGAAAAGGCAGCAAACAATAAAGCTTCCTTGACATCTGGAACAGGAATAAGTGCTGTTGGTTTCATTAGACATTCAGAAATCTCCAAACATTGCAACGAGTGGAGTGGGGGACTGAGAGCAAGTTGATGAACAGCTGCAAGTAATGCTACTCCATGCTTTACACTTCACTCCTTTTCACCAAAGCTAAGGACCCTGTATATCCACTTTTCAGAAGACTAGTATCCTGTTATTTTCTGGAAACACTTTCTCTCCTCTTGCTGCCTAGGCCCAGTGGCTTCCTCTGGGCTCTCTGGAAGGAATTAATGAAGAAAAAGCAAGGAGAATTACTGGTATAGCAGCTAGGCCCAGTATGAGAGCCCAGAGGGTGGAGGACTGGACCTCCATCCAGCTTGGGTGGAACTAAAGGAAATTGGAATGGAGGAAATGTATTGAGAATGGGACCCTCTTCAGAAAATGGTGAGGGGTCGAGTTTAACTCTACAAGGTCATTCTCCTTCAAAATTATGGCAAGGGAAGGAGAAAGCCGGTGCTTGCATCTATGGCACACAGGCCTGGGCACTTCTCGGTAGCACTTGCTTGTTCCTTGTTCTGCTGCTGTGTCATTAATTCTGGCCAGCACTAGGAGGGAGAAAAAAACCCCTTAAAATAATTACTATGAACATCATTTGCATTTCTAAGATCAAATGATAAAGGCTATGCTGAGGTTTCCTGCACAGATGTAGAGCAAAAGCGGTAAAGTCCTGGCTCTCCACAGTTACTGGCAGTGCTCATCTGCTTCCTGCACTCTAGAACCAGGAATGTGCACTGTTTTCAATATTTATATAATGCTTTTATTTCTCCTATACTTAGATACTGGTTTCAGTTTCACCAACTGCTCCTGCAACCAATTTCTAGAACTTGAATTAATTCCTAACAGCTGGAGGGAGTGTGTGGACTCAGTCTGTGGGGACCAGTGGGATGCAGGATACCATTACTCCTCATCCTCAGTTTGGCAGCCTGGTGAGATTTAGCTTCCATCACTTGCCAGTGGCAGACAGGACAACCACAGCCCCTTTGTGCCATTCATGTATTTGGGACCTCACATACACACTTCTCATTACAGTATCCCATCCATAAGTTAGCCATTTTGAAGAAAATCGCCCCAAGTTGACCGTAACCTTGATAATTAATGTACCTTAGTACCTGCAGGCAACTTCTCCACAAATCTTAGATGCTTTTGTCCCCTTCTTAGTAAGCCCACTGCTTTGAGACCAACTGATCAGTCAGTTCAATGTTCCCTCATAATACAACAGGGAGAGAAATGGGGAGGTAGAACAACTTTCATTTTTACCTGGGTGTGTTCACCCAGTGATTCGTCACTGCTACCTATGAGACAAAAACAAACACGAAACTGCCAAGTGTATAATCCAAATCCCAAAGCACTTGGTGTAGAGACACTGATGCTATTTTCAAAGTTGGAGTGTATCTTGTCTTGTGTGCTCAATTTAATACAAATATACAATTTCCTTTTTCAGTAAGGCCTGCCAGTGCCAGACACTGATTTACCAGTCATGGAAACAGACTAACACTATTGTGTTTCCAGGGTCAAATCTTGCTTTACTCTGTGAAAGGCTTCTCAATGTCACCTGGCAGGGAAGGCTCGGAATATGATGCTATGGCAAGAACTCTACTGATGTTTCTCATGTGCAGAGGGTTTAAGGGAAACTCAAGGATGAAAACAAGTCACAGTCATAAAGTTCTAGTTGTGCTAAGAAGAAAAACTTCCCAAAGCTTGCAGTCACTAAATCAATCTCATTTATAGCACTTTCATGCTATGTATTGCGCTTGATTTTCTACAGAGTGGGATCTGATTTACCCTAGCGCTAGGGTTTCATGCTGGACTAGACAAAAATATGTCTAATGTCACCAGTAGAAAAAGGGAGATCACATGGTTGCCATCACTTTGCAATGAATACTGATGAATATTGAACATATTTAATTATGCGCTGTCCTTTTATGAGGCCTTCATAAAAGTTATGTATAAATGGAAGTATGACTCATACATTGGGACACTGCAAACAGTGAACAAAGCAGGGCATTGTTAATTATTACAAAAATAAAAAAAATACATCCGACTATTAATCTATTTGAACAAAGCAGGGCATTGCTAATTATCACAGAAGGAAAGAAGTGTTTCCTACTATCAATCTATTTCCAGCAACTAATTTAAGCAAAGGCATTATCTGAGCTCTGTTTTATCAAGCATCGTTTGACACCCCTGGTTTTCTCTATCATAACACTCTATAACCTCGTTGTTGTTCTTATAGTGTTCCTAGGGTATAAAATATTTGTCCAGTTTTATATGAAGACTAAGAGAGATGGTTTCCTGAAAAAAACTTAAATCCAAGTATGCAGACAGTCTTGAAACTTTGTTCCTTCCTCCTCTGTGTGCTCCTTTCCTAGAAAGTAAGACAGCAGATCTGTCTTGGTCCACTCAGGTTTTGCTTTAGTCTATTTCTGTTAATTTTTGGAGCCACATGAATCCAATCTTTCTTACTCATGATAATCCCGTACAGAGCCAAGGGGATACACAGAGAAAGCACCACTGGCTAAGAAATAGTCTGTTGAGAGCTTCAAGAAATATCTGCCTTAAAAGATCAGAAGAGGAATGCAAGCATAAGTACCAAATAGTTTAATATAAAATTAGGAAAAAAGGCATCTAAATTAAGCTTACAGTAATGCTTTGTATCAACACAAAGGAAATGTTCCTTGTAATTTCAAGGATTTTCCCCCCCATTGACCTCATTCATGATCAATAAGCTGCAGATATACAGGTATTTCTGAGCGATGGAACAGATCAGAAAAAAATCTCCTGTTAATGTCATAGCATGCCACTAACATTGATGGCTTAAAAAAATTCAAGTGGATGTTCTGGTGGCCTCACTAATTGCAATCAATGAGAAATTGCACTCATAGTATTACAGCATGATCATGGAATTTAATATTCCTTGACTTTGCTCCCCGTATAATGGGCTATTAACAGGGAATCAAAGCCATGTTCTAACCTCATGGCCATAATACACAAATGTTACCTGGGAGCGTGGCACTCCAACCTAATGGAATATGGTCACCATTTCAGATGCAGTAAGAGTGGAGGAGTACAGTCAAACTCTTGAAAGTTTACAGAGTATTATGCTACCTTCTTCTAGAAATATCATGAAACCATTTATTCCTCCACAGTAAAAGGAGGTGAAAACCTGTCTCTTCCATGATATTTTGACATTTCCATAGCCTGTTCTAGCTATAATAAAGCCAGGACTAAGGTAAAACTCTTGAAACTTATGGATTCCCTGAGACTACCACTCAGCTTTCCTGAGTGATTTGCAGCCAGAGATTTGATTTGCCTTGTGTTTGAAATTCTTTCACTCTGACAGTTTCCAGGAATTCTACGTATTTTACTAGCACAGATGCCAGTGGTGGAGAGGTCTACACTGTAATCAGGAGCAGGTGAAGTCCCATCCAAGCCCATCTAGTTCATTCTGATGCCACCATGAGGATGCAGCAGTGTGCACTCCAGTGTAAGCTCTGCCTGGGATCCTTCCTACATGTTTACTTGAGTGGCTCATTGCTTTTAATGCCCTGTCATAGTGCCTTCACTCTTCCTGGTACCGACTCTTGCTTCATGCATCCTTGCCTCTTTATATTGACACCTCTGCAGTTTTACTTCTGCATCTGCAGGGCAGAGCTAGCCTGGACCATCATGCATTGCTAGAGGCCTCAGATTCCACAGGGAAAGAGGTTTATTCTGAAACACCTGGAAGGAACAAGGAAGCAACTCATATTTCTAGACAAATGTGAGGCTCTTAAAGACTCTTCAGATATAGCACTTACTTGCTTTGCACATAACAGCAGAATTTTCTTATCCCATCACAAAGAGATGATCAGCAGTGTAGTCCTATAGCACCAGACTCACAAGGAAAATACCCTGCTGATAGAGGTTCACTTTGAGAATTCTCTATCTACCTGGCTGGTAATGAATCTTAAATTTTCTGGAGATCATTGCTCATCACGTGAACAAGTATTGAAGAGTAAATGAAAATAGCCATCCATTGAAAAAAAAAATCATTTAATGGCTAAACAAAATGCCATCACTGCTGTGATAACAGAAGGTTTAAAGTGCATTATTGTCACTTCTGTATACACTTGAGGGCTGGCTACTGGGTCAGATGGTGCAGCAGTCCATGTAATCCCCTGAATAGAAAAAAATTAGGCTCAAAGTGCCAAATAGACATCCACAACATAATATCAGGTAAAACAAACACATACCTCCTATCCCCCCTCACCAAATGTTAGAGAAATAGAGAGAAATTCCAGTCATTTCTCATTACTGTGAAGGTCAGCCTAGCTGGGAAAATTGTTTCTGCTTTACAATTCCCCAAACTGTAGAAAGCAGTTAGAGTTCTGGACAAAAACTAATGTTGCATTCAAAGGGAAAAGAGGCTGATATGGCATTGCTGCAGTAATAAGAGAATTTTTTACTCTTTCCACTTCCCTGTGAACCTAATCAACTGTGACATGAGAAAATATACAGGGCTCAGCCAGCCAGAATCTGACTGCCACCTGAAAATGTTCTCAATATTCCACTGTTTGGGAGTTTACAATGATCCTTCCGACATCAATTTTGTACATGTACATCAAAATGCCATTAGAAATGCTTACAAACACGTCCTGCTCACAGGCCTCCACTCAGACTCCAATCGAAGCCAGGCTGTAAAGACTCCCCAGTGGTTGACTAAAGGTTTCTTTCGATTACTCATATGAAAGCATTTGGTTATGGAAAGGCATCTTGGGGGAGCCTGGGGGATCTGAAGATCTCCCCCCTGACCTCCCTTGTAAGAGCACTTGAATGTCATTAGAAGCAACATATATTGAAGATACTCTAAAACCTGCCTTTAACATTTAATTAGTATCTGTTGACTTATCATGTTTCCTCATTCTCCTTGAGGTTCAAGCAAGAAGCCACACCTTCCAAAGGTTGCAAGTATGTGGTAGGGAGTAGGAAGGTTCACTGAAAGGTCAGAACCCATGGTCTATTAATACCACCACACTAAGTTACATGGATGGGTATGTTCCAGCCTTCATATACATGAACCATTGCATGCAAACACCACATACATGATGCAGATGGAAATTAATTTAGCTTTGATAAATGCTTGGCATATTTAATGCATTATTTAATGCCACTTCTATTATCCCTCAGTGATGAAAAGCTGAATAAATCTAATGCAACTGACCAAAATATTATCACGTTCTTCTTCTGTTCTAATATTTACATGAAATATTACAAGTGTTTGACATATAAATTGAGCATTTGACTGACTTTAATAACCATGTGATCAATAAGAAGTGATATTTTTACAGCCCAAGTTGTATTTTTAAAGGGCCAGGGGTCACAGAGCTTTATCAAAACAATAAGGCTAAAACTTTATTTTCAGAACCTGTAATTCCTCTTATTTTAAGGTCTGTATTGATCTAATATCATTAAAAGTAAAGTTTGCTCATAAAGTTTCCTTTATACTGGAGCTAAGATTTTGTTATTTCGGGATTTATTTTAGCTGTAATTTCTGGAAGAATTTCAACATTTCCTTATATTAGAATTAGTGTTGAGTGATAGAAGGTTATTTATTACTTACATTTAAGATTATTCTTTCTGCTTGGATGAAACCATTTATTTAAAAAAATTCTGATCAATCTGAATCATATATATGCTCTTTATGTATCTTATCTTTCTGAATCAATCATCTTTCCCCTTAAAATTAGCTTGGGAAATATCTTTTCAATTTTAATGATTATAGAATGAAAAACAGGCAGATGCAGTCCAAACACCAGGAAGTCATCACAGGAGAAGAAGTGCTCATGTTATGCTAAAGTGGCAACTCTCCCATCCAAACATAAAATATCATGCAACCTATACAATCAGCCTCTCTTCTCCCGAGAGAGAACAAGGACAAACCAGTCCTAGTTTTCATCTGGAGTACTTACATAGCTCCTTGTGGGCTTTCATGGCACTTTGAGAAATTTTTCATTAAAATTTTCAGCAGACAATTCTCAAACATAAAAGAGGTACTTATACATAGTTACAGTCTTGTAACATTTCTCTGTCCTTGTCTAGAATTGTTTCCTTAGTAAAAGTTACCATGCACACTGGGACAAGTAGGAGGATAAGTTCTCTTTCTGGCCTGATGAACAGTGAACTATTTATATTTCAAGATGGAAAAGTAAAAGCCCTCAAGCATGTATTATTCTGCCAAATCAGGGCATTCGCAAACATGTGGAGACCCTGGCTGAAGCCTCATACCTGCATCAGGAGCGGTGAAAAGCTTGAACCTAAGATACTGTTTTATGAAATGATTTAACTAGATGCCATGAATAGATTTGCTTTTCAGCGAATCTACAATTAGGAACAAAAAATAATGAAAAGATGTCTTGAGTTGTCCAGCTGCTAAAAGAATGCTAGGAATTTTGCAAAGGAGTAAGTCATAGGAAAATGAGAGTGGTTATTTCCCTGATGATTATAAACTTTTTAGGTAAATTATAAGCTCTTTAGATAAATCTCATTTGCTCAGTTCTGGACTATTTTACTGATATGACTGACTTTATTTCATAGGGATAACCCATATCTGTCAGAAGTTGGAATTGTACCAATCTTTTCTTTCTCCTCCTCAGGTCATTATGCCATTTCTTGAACTGTTGTAGCATCACATGGAAATTTAAACCCTAATGTGAAGTTTATATTCTATCCTTGGATTAATTTCCAGTATTTTCTTACAATTTGGGGTGTTTTTTTCAAACAGGCTTTAAAATATGTAGTAGAAAAAATTATTGCACTATTATTCTTTCCATTGGAGTTGAAACATTTTGGCCATTTTGATTGTGGTTAGTAAGGGTCTCCTTCCACAAGTTCTCAAAGTGCTTTGGTAGGACTGAAATTTCCCAGTTTTAAGAGCTTTGTTTTGAATCAAATTTCTCAAATGGCATGGGGTTCATGTGCATATGATAAAGTAAAATGAAGGAAATCAGATTCAACAGTTTTATTTCATCCATGCACAGTTTTCTCAGTTGCCCTGTTTTTATTGTTTTCTTTTTCTGGTTTGAAGTCAAGTATTTGTAGAGATGATGGAATATCCTTGGGTCTGATTTTTGCCTAATCCTTGTAATAAGACCTTCTCCTGTGAAGAAATTACAAAATCAAATTGAGCATGTCCAGAAAAACATCTGCAAATTTCAATATGTGTTGCTCAGATGAGGGGTAGATTCTCTTTGAAAAGAAGGCAACTTTTTTGGACAGTCCTGGAAACCAGAGCAGCATCTGGTTGACCTTCAAACTTCCAAGTGAGGCTATACCCTGGGCTGTGATTCTATATTTTATGGCTTGGAATAAAGGATATTGTTAGTCTACACAATCAGATTAAGACTTTCAAAATCACACACTGAAGATGATGCTTGCACGTCCTCATTGATTCATGAAGGTAAATGGAGATGATGTACACTAGTGTTGAGCATTTTTCAGCCCTGTTTTGGTTGATGGTTGTCAAGGAGTATAAACCAGAGAGCTGGGAGACATGCTACATTTCACTAGGTGGTTTGAGGTTTCTTTGTAGGTTTTCCATATATATGAATGCTATAGGAGTCACGGTTACAATGAAATAACTATGTGGTACTTAGAGCAAGATGGGAGTAATAACTTTTTCATAAGTAATAGCCACACCAAAGGCGTTTCAAATATATATGCTGATATTTCTAACCATTATCCTCATTTTTATTTTGTCAATAATTGCTTTTTCTGTATGGCACCGTTTCTTTTTCTGCTGACTCCATTCACCCTTCAACCTTCAGAGCCCTGAGATAAATATCCCAGAAATATCCTCTCCATGTTCCAAGACAGAAGGTAGTTTAACGATTTGGGAAGGTGTCTGTTTCAGCCTTTAAATAATTTACACCATTCTATGTTTTCATCAGAAATCTGTGGTAAATGTCTATTCTAGAAATACCAGGTAAACTGTTCTTGTAACTTACACTTTATACTACACTACATTTGAAAATAAACAAACCAAAAAAGGAATTGTCAAACAAACAAAGAACTGCCAAACAAATGTGCTGACAGATCACTAATCTTTGGGAGACATAGTTATCTCTGTAGAAGAAAAGAATCAGGCTCTTTTGCTAACAGGCAAGCTAAAACTTACCACTATGGTTCAGTCAGCTATGTATGAAAAACAAACAAACAAACAAATATTAAAAGGCAGATTTTTCACCTGCCCACCTCCTTAGGTATTTGGGCTTTTCTCATGACCCACAAGCAATTATGCACCCCAGGGTAAAGCAAATGTGCAATTGCCTTCAAAGTCTTTTATTTTTCTTTTATTTGCTCATCTGGTATCTTGATAGAAACTTCCTGTGGGTCAGACCTGGCTCCTAGACAATCAGTTGCATATCTTTGATCTAATTGTGCTTCACTGCCTCTACTACTTTCCTCTTGTTGGACCACTGTCAGCTGACTGTCTACACACAAAGTTTTGTACTTTTCCTACTATTTTCCCTAGTGTGTTTTTACCAACATACCCTTTGTATCATTAAACTAATGTAAATATGAATTGCTTAAAGGACTTACAAAGTACTTATTATAAAGTTCCTTAATGCCAATATATTAATATGCCCATCTGTGAAGTTACACATTTAAGAGATCAGTAATTCAGATAAACACAGGATATTGTATGAGCCAGGCTGGCTTGAGCTGACCTCAGTCTGAATTTTGGCACTTACAAATTGTCAGATTCCTGTGATAAAACCTATAGACACAAGCAAGGCTTTTCTAAGAAATGTAGATGTTGAAATCTATGTCTTTATTCCTTTGAAGGCTAAATAATAATTTCTACAGTTCACCTCAACGGCAATGACTCAGCCCTTCTGAAAATCTGATCAATGTATATTCAAGAGACTAGCACTAGACTTTTTCATGGTATTATTTAATTTTAAATTGTCTATACTCCTTTAGTCCAAAGGCAAATAGAACATAATTACACTAGGACAGGAAAAATTAGATGAGGTAGTAGGCAGCCTTACATTCAAAAATCCCTTTTGTCACTTTCCGCCAATAACCGTCAGTGACATACTATTGTGTGTCTCAGCCATAATCAAGTGAGGTGAAGATTATTCCAAAAAGTAAATATGTGAGGAAACAACAGGAGGTACACATCAACACAAAGGATGCAATGGCCCACAGCACATGCACTAAAGCAAAGGTATTCACTGGCTCGCTATCATAACCACTGGGTTTAGCCTCTTTTCACAGATTTCAAAGGATATTTTAAATTAGCTTAAACTGTTGTATGATCTGACTTTATTAAGAGATGGTTTCTGTTGGACCTCAGCATGCTGTGTGGTTCCAGTTTTGGGAACAGAGCAATGAAAAGAAAATTAATGGGAATAAGAACACATTTGATGTCCTAGCATTTCCTCACTCTTTTGAAGCCCCGCTGTAGCCAAACATCTTTATATTCACTTCTAAACAAGATTAAGGCTTGTTTAAATTAAGACTAAATATGCTCATCATACACAAAGGTGTATGATGAGCATATTTAACCAGTGCAAACCACAAACTTAAAACACTGCCCCAAGATGATACAGACCTTTAATTAAATCAGACCTCTGCAACAAAATGGTGGCTTTGTTGGGTTAATTGCTGTATATACATAAGCCCTCCATAAATACTTTACTAAATATTTGTTTCATGGCATGGATTTCAGCTTCAGAAGCTTCCTTCTGTTTTTGAAAAATTAATGTGAACATTTTGGAAAAAAGAAAAAAAAAGTAAAACACATCCAGGCCACTCAAATTCTGACCGTCCTGCCCCAGGAGTTGTCCTTATACATCTGTAGCTAATTGTGTTAGCATCTCATAGCTGTTTTCCATTGCCTACACATTACTGATGTTGCTACAGATTAAGACTGTGTTTTAAAGCTGTTTCTATCACTAGTGAGTGCATGTTATCAACATTTTAAAGTGAAGATGTGAACAAACCTTTGAAAAGTGACTGAATACTTCAATGCCAACATATTTTGCATGTAAAATATAAAAATCTCCATGTGCTTCATTTGAAATCTGATAAATATTTATTATCAATGCTGTTTGCTTTTAATCTGTTCAGGATATCATTCCTCCAGCTCCTTAGTACTTAAACAAAAATGGCATTTACATTACAATATTGCTTGCCAACAATCTCATTTTCTGGTTTAGTCAGCAGCCTTCATGCTTGATTAGTCTTTAATTATACAAATACCTACATATTAAAAAAGTTTTCTTTTTTCCATACTTTGAGCATGTAATTATTTTCTCTTGCATGCAATAACCTTTAATTTTAGGATTAAGCAACTGATTCTCTTTAGTATGGATGGATTTTTTCAAGTGTTAAAGCAAATTTGGGTATTGTATTACGAGTAGGAAAATTAACTTTAGGAAAACCTTTCATTAGTGAATTTGACAGCACACTGAGCAGGTGACAGAAACTTCAAAATATTCAATATACTTGAAAACAAAATGGATACCAATTCTATGTATTCTGAAGTGAACAGCAATACTACTCTGAATTCACCACTCTCAGCAAGAGAGTGATGGCAGCTATGCAATTCCTCCTTTGAACATTCCTTGCTTTTGTAATATCAGTTTTGCAGCAGTACTTAGAAGCCCAATGCAAGATCAAGGCTTCATTGCAGTATATCAAAAACCATAAAGGTTTTAAGTATAAAGTGGTGATCAAACATTGGTGGGGGGTTCAACAAAGGAACACAAAGGTAGAGTGACATCTCAGACAGTGGCAGACCTGGGACTGCAGCCTCATACTCCTGACTCCAACAACATATTTACTATACCACTTTGCTTCCTGATGCAAATTATTTGACAAAAGTGAATTCAGTAAGCAAAGGCATAATTTGATAATGAGATTAGTGCTAAATATGCAGATTTAATACAGCAGTAAAAGAATTCCCTCCTCTTCTTTTCCTGCATGGACTGCCAAGTTTGGATCTACAGGACTGACATATGTTATCTCTATACCTACTTTGACATTTGAAGTGCCAGTGATTTCCCCCTAGACATAGTCTTTGAATGTCTATGGGGAAAACATCAAGAATTTTTAGAATGGCTTGGTTTTCTCAAGATCTGTTGATTTTTATATTTGTTTTACATGAACTGAAAATTCTGTCAGACACATTTTGATTGCATGGAGAACACGTTTCAGAGTCAGAAGTCAGCTAAAAAAACCCAAACAAGGCAGCTGCAGTTCTATAAAGTTGGGGAGGGAGAAGAGTAGGAAACCTCCACAACAGCATGTTGAGCTTTCTCCTGTCTCATTTGAGTGCTGTGAGAAACCTTCTGCCTACTTCCCTCCTAGTGAAGTTAGATCTTGTTATAAAGTAAAAACTTGCAGACACAGAGGTAGGATTGAAATGCACACAGCATCTTATTCCAGAATAGTGATCAATGATAAAATTTCAGTCTTTTACAATGCAAATTCTGGGGGTTTTTTCCCCTCTCTTTTTCTCAGTAGAATAGGCCAGTAGGAATAAAGCACTGTGAGTAACAAAGAAATTTTTTTCTCCCTTTTCTTTCTCCCAACATTTTCCTTTTCTCCCCTAAGATCAGGCTCTGTCCTTGAGGCATTCTACACTTATGGAAACTGCATCCTCAGATGAATCCTGGGAATGAGACTGACTTACTTGCCCCTTCCTAGATCTTGATCCCAGTACAGCCCTAGTCCTCATTATCTGCCCCAGGGCCCACAGAGCACTCTCACTGTCACTCTGTGAGGTGTCCCCAAGTTCCTCAGAAAAGGCCAAGAGGAGATCAGCCTTCTACCAATTTCTGTCCTGTTGTAGCTGGAGCCACCAGTCCACAAGGACACCCAAACTGGGACAAGAGCAGTAAGAGACACAGACAGCACTCCAGCTGGATTTGGCTCTCTAGAAGGCTGAAAAGAGAGTTATAGGGTTGCTACGGTGAAAATCATGAGTGCATTAAAAACGAAAAATTTTTATATCATGTATTATCACATTCATTCAGAATCATCTTTTGATACCAATTTACTGGCTTTCTCTAGCAAAGAGCACCCTTCTGTAATGTGGCTGGGCCTATATTTTAGGGTTTCTTTGTAGCATCAGTATTTTTGCTCAAAGACTAGGATACTCCCAAATCTGAGTGCTTCCCCGATGCTTTTTACAAGCATGTAAATATTTCTGAATAGTTATACAAAGATATTGCAGAGGCGATTGCTGTTTAAAAAAAAAATCTCATCTCCTTTAAGAACCAGAATGCAGCACCATGATTCCTTTAGTAAAGGGATAATCCTAGCAATATATGAGGTGCTGTTTCCATATGTCAGTTTTTGTCTTCTGGAAACTCAACTTTGCCTTCCAGTCTCTTTCACAAACACAACCTAACT
>VZSR01000170.1:2386512-2409016 GCA_013398615.1 Brachypodius melanocephalos
AGGGCTTATTTTACTTCTCATTATCCACCTCTGACTTCATTAGTAACAAATTCACTTTGTACTTCTACGTTGAACCTGTTTTGCCCTTGGAGTGTTTTCTCCCAGTTCTTATCTCAACTCATGAACCTTTTGTTGAATTTTTTTTCTCTCCTCTGTCCAGCTGTGGCAGGGGAGGGTGAGTGAGTGGCTTTCATGGGTGCCTGGAGTTTGGCCAGTGTCAAATCATGACAAAAGGACATGTACTGCTAAATGCCCATTCGTTTAAATGATCCTAATTTCCTCAAAACCTAACCCCCCAAGGAGTTCTTAGAAAGACACATTTTCTGTCTGTGTCTAGGGTGGTAACCTCTGATTTATTAGTTTTCCAGTTTTCACATAATTGTTAATGACTTCAAACAAAGTAGAAGGTTGGTGGAGAATGGCAAAAAATGAAACAAGAAGGATTTGGAAACCTCATGCTTCCAGTCTAACCCCTTCGATAAAAGGATATTTTTTTCTTTTGCCTAAATTGTTTCTAGTTGCACCTCTAAGGTCAGAATAAGCCAAGAGAATGAAAGGAACAAGCATCCTGATGGGCTGCCTGAAGCTGCCTGGTGTTACGGATCAGCGTAAAAGCAGCTCTCTTTCCTCTGCCTGGGCCGATGTAACTCACTGGAGTGGCAAATTACATCAGACCTACAGCTGTAACCCGACATTATGATTAATTTGATCAGTAATTTCTCCTGTTTTTCATTTTAATCGGTGTGACTATTCTGCTGTGGCAGGTCTTTCAGATCTAATTAAGATAAATTTCAGAGTAAAAGACTTGGCAGAATTTTCAAGTCAAATCCGAGCATCAAGTGTGAAGACCTGCAGCACTAGTCAATCAATTTCCAGTAAAGACGGCAGACTAACTCAGCAATCAACCCACTAACACTTAAGCAAATTTCATAATCTCCAGGCCTGCTCTTAGTTACTCTCTCCAAATGTTCTGACTATCAATAAAAAGGAGAAGGTATTACTGTTTCTTAAACACCTGCATCTGCTAAAACCATCAACAGTATCCAGAAGTGGACACTCTGATAGATCTCAGCAATGTTGCCAAAAAAAGGGCTTCATTTTAAAATTTAAAAACCAGTCTAGAGTGGCCTTTTTTTTTTTCTCTCTAGCCGTATCTAGGAGCTGAGCAACATCTTTGAGGTGCTTTTTTGCACAATAAGCCTTAATGATATAAGATCTGAGCTGTTCCACTTAAAAATATTGCTCCTTAGATTCAATAAGACTCCAGCCCACCATGTTCTCAATATTCACTCACTCCACTTGCTTCCAAGTAGAAAAATTATTTTCCTGCAAAAACTAGAAACCTGTGATGACTTGCCTTTTTTTCTTTTTTTTTTTTTTTTTTTAAATACAGAGATGAGAGATATGAAAAATGGGGGAAAATAAAGTAATATTTTAGAATATTCTCTACTCTCTTCAAACATTTTTGGAAATGTAAGTGAAAAAATAAGTTAAGATAAATGAATGATAATAGAACAGATAGACTTGATTTATAAGAGTATCTGAGGGGCTGTGAGAACTTTTTCTGTCCTTAAGATCTCGAAGGGTCTTACTGTCTACCTAGAGAGGCTTTGGAAATAGAAGACCTTATGGGATCTGTATCCTTTCGCAAATTTGTTCTGGGACGATGTTATTTATTTATTTTCCCGTTTATTAAATACTTCAGTTGCTTTTGGGAGTTTATTAAACACTCCCATTTTAGAAGCCAGAGCAATCTGTTTGCTGGGCAAACAGCTCCACTCTCCTCTCCTTCAGAGAATTCTCTAGCAAATGGTTTCCATTATTAGCCTCAGCATCTGCCCCTTGGGTGCTAATAATGCCAGTTGTTTTGCTCAAAGATTCATTTCCTTTGCTTTAAATGTGAGTCAGACACCAGTCCTCCTTGTGCTTCTGAAACAGCAACAACTGCAGAGTATATTTGGATGGACCAGCCAGCCAGTGCTTCACCTGAGAGAAGGTTTCCTCAGGGAATGAGAAGACATGCTTATAAAGAGATTGTTTAAACATCTCTGCTCTGTTTAAATGCAGTATTAAACAGCTTTACAGGGGCAAGTCCCAATGCATTAAAGACCCCCCAAAAGCAGTGAATTACTTGGAGAAGGAAGATGGTTGAAGAGAAGAAGATTTGGAATTCTTCTCACTGCGTGGATGGACACAAGTCTTAAACACAACTGAAACTAGCTTTTCTGTGGAAATGACACCCAGGAATCTCCAGGGAGACATGAATACTAGAAGCCCTCAAAAAGCTAGCCATAGCAGGAACCCACTGGCATGTCTTTGCACTGTGCACCCGAGCCAGGGTACAGCACAGTGCAGAGGCTCCTGAGTGTCCAGCCAGGATAAACTGCCATGGTATCATATCAGAGCAGCCCAGCTGGTGGAAGACCCGGAAAGGATGAGTATCACCATGGCAGCACCAGATGAGGAAAAGAAGAAAGGGGGCTCTGGTGGCACTGAAACTCAAACCTAACAATTTCTCAAGCAAAGTTCAGATTTGTGAATGGTAATGTCTATGTGGTTCATGGAACTGCTGCAGTGGCAAAAAGAAGTGCACAAAACCAAAAGCAGAGTGCCTGAATCACAACAGCATTTGCAGTGGGAAATAACCATGTGTGAGTCTGTCCAAAGCAATTACCCACCATTTATAAAATATTTCTTTGTCCAATTGATTACTAAGTGACTTGTGAACAGATTCAATCAGTAATCAATACATTGCACAGTATCTTATGCAAAAGAGGTTAGATAATTTTAGCAAAAAAAAGCAACCCACCAAACTCAGTGGGATTACTGGTGTCATAATCTCAATCAAATTTTCTTTATCTCAGGATTCAATAAGCCTGAGAAAAATATAACAAGTCTTGGATGCAAACACGATCATAAAGACAGAACACAAGCATAACCCTTGAAAAATTGGCCTTTACCAAGCTGACAGAGACTTGGTTGTGACTTCTGTGTCTTAAAGATATGTAAATATGTCAAAGCCTCACAAAACATTGAGATTTCTTCAAAGCTGATTTTTCCGTAATGAGAGGCTGACCAGTGAATGAAGTTGGGCAGAAATGGAAGGGGCAGTTTGTTTTGTGTGACTATTGGAGCCTCAGACATCTGTGTACATATTCTCCCTCATTTGCAGCTAAGTATTTCAGCCTTTCTGCTGTTCTTTGTTCCTTTGTTATAAAAGTGTTGAGTTTCCAAATACATTATTTAAGATTAGTATGAAAATTTAATCTGAAGGAGGCTCTGGTTTTGGTATCCTAGAGTTTGCTATTACTTGCAAGATTTTTGTGCTGTTGTCATCTCCTCACTTCCCTTCTTCACTATTTTTATTGTTATTTTTTTCTCACTCATCATCTTCCATCAGCTGCAGTTATTATAGGTAGACTTCTGTGACAAAAAAGACTCTTCAGGAAAGAGTTCTGAAAACAGTCAGAATAATTTTACAGTAAGAAAATCTCTGGGGGTTTTCCTGTTTGTCTCTTCCTATTCATACACAAACAGAACAGTAGAAATCATTGACAATTCATCCATTCCTATAGTGCAGCTTTCCCTTTGCAGGTCTGGCTATGTGTACACTCATCTTATCCATATCTCTAAAATACACAGTGAGTGTCAGCACCAGAAGCTAACCTTTTTTGGAGCCAGCTAAATATATTTTGCTGGTAGCAAGTGCCTTATTCTGGTAGTCAAGCAGAATAATTAGCTACTTAGCACTGCGCTAATCTGATTTTATACTGCATATAATCGAGTTCCTATGACTCCAAAATTTTAATTGCATGGAAATTCTGTAAGATGTGGTAACTATCCTTTGAAGTTACAACACGATGACCATTCAAGAACCCATGTTTTACACGTAATAATGCTAAATGTTCACAGGATTAGCATATTTGGAGAAGTATATTTTCCCAGAAGTAAAAATTTTGAAATCCTCAGCTTATAACATGAGATAAGTTGTCTTTCACATCCAGATTCCTTTGTCTTAATCAACTGACACAATGACAATAAACATCAGGCTACAATTATCTTTATGAGGAATTTCACCATTTTAGAAGGGAGGGATGAAAGTCTTCTGTCATCTGCCTGACCCACTACTTCCTGAAGGAGAGGTCAGCTTTTAAAAATTCTTCTCTGGTTGTTGTTTCTTGCAAATCAACAGTGACGCTGGTTCTGCTGTGTTTGGCTTTTACCAGTGTAAATCTGGAGCATCTTAATTAATGTTAGCAAAAAATTCATATCCTGGAACCTAAAGGGAAGTTTTATGTCTTTCTACACAATCATTAAAAGATTCCATAAAAAGTAGTTTTGTAAGTACAGTCCAGCCCATTGAATCATATAAAGAATAGTGATAAAATTAAAGCAGAGTAATACAGAATAATCTGACAAGAATAATTCTGAGAATTTAGCTGGTGCACATTGCACTGGCATTATTAATTTCTGATCAGCTAGCAAAGTACCTCACTCAGGTATACCTAAGCAAGTCACTTTCATTTAATTTGCCTTCTGAAGGACATGACAGTAACTGTACATTTTGAGATGTAATTGCTGTTATCCTTCAGTTTTTTGAAGCAAACACAATCATCCTCCTGAATTACTGACTCTCCGTGACAATTTTTTGAGGTTGCATTTTTTTAAACTAATATCTTTCAGACAGATCCTGAATAATGTAAGAGGATAAAGCCCACATGAAAAAAGTCAAGAATTCAGAAATGAAATTTTAGCTGTCAAACTTTAACTTAGTTGTTTTTTATTCCCTTAATATTCTTCAAACAAAATCTACTTCAATATAGTTCATAAAGAATATTACCCAGAGGACATAATACCTCTGACTTTTGTTTTAGGTTGATTTTTAAGTTGGAGCATTGAACATTAAAAAAAAACACATTCTAAGCAGCTGTTTTGAGGAACTGCTACCAAACATGTGCTCCCTTCTTTTTTCTTTTCTTTTTTTTTTTTTTTTTAACTCCCTGTGTGAAAGAAAATAATTTCAGATCCAATCCTCAAGATGGGTGTACAAGGGTAAAGCACCCTTTCTCTGCAGGGTTTAGAATGGAAAGACAAATTTCATGGAGATCTTACCACTGCTCTGATTTAGAAAAGTACCTAAACAACCATATACAAAGTACTACAGCAGTTCCTGTGGAAATATTTCTGAGTGTCCCTCGTTTGCATAGAAAAGTTTCCCAGAATTCCTGGTAGTATGACAGAGCATGCTTCAAGTTTTAATTACTTCTAGGGAAGCTTTATCAGTATTAGAGTTGCTGTAGAAATGCTGTAGAGATGGCTCAAGGGCAAAATGATCCTATACACATTGCTTAAGGCAAGGGCTGAATAGTGTGCTCAGTTCTGGCTTCTCTTCTGATTGTCAGTACACAGCATATTTGTACCTGTTAACAAACTTTGGGATCTCATGGTTATTTAAATGGTGAGATCAGAGAGGAAAGACCTTTAAAACTACTTAACCCAAAATTTATTAGTAAGTTTTTAATGCTGAGCCAGAATTAACACCTAGTGACTTCTAATTCCTTCACTTCTGTTCTGAAAGCATCCCAGCCATGCAACTGGCTTGGCAGCACTGGCTGAGCTCAGCCTAGGGGAAATGCCAGACCTCTCATGCTGGTGGATTTCATTAAGTGTAATCCCAACTCCTAAAATGTTCAAGGGATAGTGTTTAACCAAAAACACCTCAGAGTACTTGGTTCCCTTTTTTCACTTCTGTTGAGTCTGCCACATCCAGACTGTCCTCAGATGGGTAGTTGTGAGCATAAGGATGCTGAAGAGAGAGATATGCCAAGGTATCTATGTAGAAGTGTTGTCATTGGCATCTACTTGGAAAGGTTTTATTTACTTTTATTGTACTTCTGAAAATTAGAGGTGACACAGGGAAGCTAAGAGTTGAAAGCACCTGTAGATCACAGATGAGACTGGAAATACATTCATCTGAGATTTACATTGGGACCAAAGGCTATATAAGAATTAAGACCTCAGATGCAGTGTTAGTACAATCCTCTTGAGGTATGTCATCTGAGATAATCCCACTTCTTCCCTAGTCCAACTCTAATTTATATGTGCATTTGCTTTGTCTGTAGAACTTAATGACTTTTGAAACACAATATTTAGCAGGCCAGGCGGTTTTAACAAAATGTAGAGTATACAGTTAATGTGCATATATTACAGCTGTACCAAGAAAATAAAATGTAACAGAAGCTCCCTGAAAATATCTGTGTCTCTGTGTGTTAATGATCTGCATACAAAAAAGACCCAAAGCACTCACTAACACGATAGATTTGGCATTAAGTGATGCATATGTAGTCCTTAAGACAATACAGAGGAGATGCTTTAGAAACATTATTCTCTACTTTAAGAAAATGTTCAACAAGCAAGGACACATCTCTTGCAGATTTTTAAGTCTATTATCTAAACAATTTAAGAAATCAGATTCGATGCAATTTAGTTGAAGCTCAGATTAGTGCAGGTTAAACTGGCCACATGCAAGAAAAGCTTCTTGTAAATGAATTCCCTTAATTGTCTAAAAAAGGATTGTTTAATTATTAAGCTAATGCAGTTTTATTTCTGCAGGAAATGGATCCAAATCCATCAGTGTGGATAAAACATTTTAAGTGATGTCTAAAAATGTAGAGACTAAAGTTGAGAGAGACTTTTCTGGTTTCTAAGTGCAGTTTCACTGCCTAGTGAATGAGACTCCACTCACCTCACAGACTACCCTGATGTTCAGAATCATACTGCTTATGGATACTGTCAAAGCTGTTCTTGCACAATGTGAATATAGCACAACACATGTAGTGCAAGAACATCCAGCTCTAAGAACATGGGACCATTGGACCAGAGCTTTCCTGTTTCTGCCCAGGACTTCTAAGATGGGCAGAGCTGAGCATCGGTATGGATGCAGCAGCTGTTGGTCTATTAAAAATAACTGTGTCATTGGAGTGAGCATCTATGGATGGCACTAACTGGTGTCCTTAGCTTTGGAATATATACTAAGAACCTTAACAGAAGTATTTGATTATTAGCAGGATAAAAATTAGGACTGTGATTTCAACAGGAAAGGTAACACATCCATCCCTTGTACATGTCTATCAGCAGAAGTTGACAGTATCATCTCCTAGTGAACTGCTAATACTGTTATCCCTTAAGCTATCATGAAGGGTGACTTCTGGGCAAATGCCATTTGTGAATGTCACATGATGAATCTGTGGAAAAAATTAGAGAGTTTTCTATGGATTTTACAATATGGACTTTAAAACAGAAGACATTTACTCTTCAGGAAGCATCATCCTAGAACCATCTTTAGATATGCTTTTTTGATTTATCAGGCCTTTTAGCTGTTATAAGCTGAATGCTCACAAGGATTGAGTGGAATTTCTCAGCCTGTGTGGTCAGAAGACATAATCTTCACTGGATTTCCCCTTGCAGTAAGAGAGAATGCATATGCTGGTTTTAGACCTTTAGGGATTTGTATGTAGCATCCTACCTGCAGTGGATTTGGTGAAGTAAGAGGAGATGGAAGGCCATGCCCTGGTGACTGGCTGGGTTTCTGAGGGGAGCTGGAGGACTGTGAGGCTGGAGGTGGTTGGCTCTGACTCTGGGACTGTGTTTGGCTCTGCTGTGGCGGTGCTGATGGCTGTGGCTGTGATTGCTGGCTCTGCTGGGTTGGCTGTGGAGTCTGTGCCTGCTGAGCTTGCTGCTGCTGCTGGCTTTGCTGCTGCTGCTGCTGCTGTTGATGCTGGAGCTGCTGAAGATGCTGAAGCTGTTGAAGCTGGGAGTTCAGGGATGAGGTAGCTGTGAATTGAAGAGAGAGAAGGGAGTTATACAAGTTTCAGTAATATGTACTACATTAAAGGTATTCTGGATAAAACTCTGGTTTTGTTACTTTGAGGAGCACACTGCTTATTGAGGACAGCTGGTCCTAGACTTCAGGATGTGGGGGAAAATTGTTCCCATCAATAACAGCCTGTGGTTCTTCCTGTGTAGTTCTGTGGTAAAGAGGCAGATTTCCCTGGGTCAATGAAAGCAAAACTTTGAAATGGCTAAAGGTCTGCCCATAGGACGGGGCTCAGAGCTGACCAGGATTCTTTGCTCAGACAAGCTTACCAGTGAAGCCAATGGGAATATTATTTGCCTAGAGAAGAGAGGAACAGATTGTCACTGTACTTGTAAGTATAGCAAGAACTCATAACACGAACCAGTGCTTTTATTTAAAGGAGGAGAAAGCCACAGTTGTAAAATAAAGGATACTTTGAAAAGAACTTTGTCACGTCATTATGCAGTAGATATCAGGAAATAAAACATTCAGCTGTGAAATTTCTAGTGCAATGCCTAGGGTGCAAAAAATACCCAATAAAATGTGTGTGTCTCTGAAATAAGAACTGCTCCTTATAATTCACATCTAAAAGCTATAAATTCCTTCTTGTAACTTGCACTGCTCACTTAGTCTTCATAGTTAAGGTCTGTTGTGTTTTGCTAGCATATGGTTCAAATGTGATGTTTGGAAGTACAGGGCTTACAGGAACCTGCTGGCACAAAGGAGCAAACTTTATTTTCCAGAGACACTTTCAAACTGACTAGGACATTCATTAAATTCAGGAAGACAGGAAGTGTGTCATACGGATTTCACTAAGGAAGAACAGCTTTAAGCAGCAACAAGAGCATCACAGAAGACTACTGCTTTCTGGGATTATATCCTGAAATGGTCACCTCTGTCCCAAGCCATGCCCATGTTAATCAGCATCTTAAGGGTTGAATTAGTTAGCTATAAGATCCCAAGAGAAACAGCTTACAAGGCCATAATGATATTTTTCACTTTGTGTACTGCTTTTCCATTACCACCCTGTATTCTAATTTCTATCCACAGAAGCACAAGTAAACTGGGAATGAATTAAATTTGTTATTTTTAAAATGGGACTCAGATTTCATGGCCAGAAATTCTGTTGACCAAGTTATTTGTGGACTGGCAGATAAAGCCAAGTCACCTCCACTTTTTTTCATGCTGACATCCCTGTTTCAGCTTTCTAGATGTCTATGCCCTGAGTCTGAACCTGAGGTCTTGATACAACTTATGAAATCAATGAGCCATAAACTGGAATAAGAAAAAGAAAAAAGAAAAGAAAATGGAGAAAGATGAGGCAGAAAGGGTACACCAGAAAAGGCTCTAAGAAGGAAAAGTATAAGATTTGATAGGAAGAGCTGTTGGGTCTCTGTTCCCATGCTCTAAATTTTCTTTCAACAGATGCAGGAATCAAACTAGAAATATGCCTTAACAAGAATTACAGCCATGTATACGTGACTTCAACGAAGAATCGTAATTATACAAAGGAGGACTGATAACACCAATACATTTCTATCATGAAAGTTACTCATAGAATTTTTGTGTTTCAACACAAAGCAGGATGACCATCAGATCAAAAACGTGCATGGTATCTCATGCAAAAGAAATCACCCTGGAGAAGTAAGGGAACACTCCCATCAATTTCCCAGTGAGAATTTGTACCTAAATGCCCCAAAGCCAACAGGGTAGTGAAAGAAAATATAATCCAATATAATATATGAGAACCAAGAAGGTGTGTATACAAGAAAGCAACTGCATAGATGAATTAATGATTCATAGCATGAATCATCTCAGATGGCAAGGAAAACCATTCACCAATTCTATATGTAGGTATGTACATAGAGGCAGAAAGACCCTTACCATTCCCATGAAGAAAGAAGAAATCTAGACCAGCTTTTTCTATTATGCAGGCCATTTCTTCACCTGTGATATCCTAGCAGACTGGATGAGTCACTGATAACCAGAACCAAGACTTCAAACTGACCCTTACTGCATCCACAGACTCCAGTACAGAAATGAATTAAATTCCATCCCACAGAAGCATAACTTCTGATCCACATGGCTCATGGAGAGGAACGAAGGACCATTTTATGTTATATGTGCAGAATTGGACAGGAGGAGGCAAAACCTTCTCATCTAGGACTGGAAGAGCTTTGCTTTCAGTACTTCTCAATACTTGACTACTGGTGAATGCAGGAAGATCAGTATGTCTACCATTCACTTGTGTACTGGAAATGAAAACATTCTTGCTGGGGTAGAAGATATTCCCTTAAGGATAATCTGATTAATGGAGAATAGTTACTTCATGGAAAAGTTTCCAAGTTTATTGCCAGCAACTGCACAAAATTATTCAAATGACTTCTTGCGTTTTCATGTAACTCTTTCAAAAAGCCTCTCTGAAGCCCATCATCATGCTGAGCTATAAATTGCATTGAAGTGGCTTAGAGAGGTATGATTGGTTAACATGCTGCTGCTAAACAAACAGATAAGGAATTGGAAGAAAAAATCAGAAAAGGTGTTCTGATAGCCACACAGTAGGTGTACTGTGAAGGTGGATTTAGGGCTCTGGATCATGCCCGTAGTCTGTTGTACATGCTGCCAGATTGCCCTGCCTCTCACAATGTGTGTACCATCCGCAGCAGGGGTTGTGTCATGTTATTGTTTGCAATCAAATCCAATCCAACTCCCAGAGCTTGCTTGCATAGCTCATCCATTATAAATCGTATACCTGTCTAGCATTTGTCACTTTCTTCAGAGTTTGGAGCCTGATGGAATTTTAGGTGGTACAACAGTGCTATGTCTGCATGTATAAAAGATAACATGCACAGCCTACCTCACAGGAATCTTTTTTGTGACTTACTGGCTAGCAGCTGGGTAAAACTGACATATTTTAGTGAAAAGTGCTACTTTCACAATTGCATTCAAGAATTAAAAAGACTTGCAAAGAATTGCAGAAAGTTCTTTCTATGGTTAAAAAGATCAGCAAGAAGTACCTCACCTTAAAAGAGAGACATAACTAAAAATGTGTGCAAGTTATGAAAAACTGTAAGAAAAATTCACAAAAGCTGCATGACATTTCAACTCTCCCTAAAAAACACATATTGAATATATACAAGGTACCCAAGAAGAAGGTAAATATAACTAATATCTATGAAGAAACAATGACACGAGGGGTTTTTAAATCTGCGGTTCAACAAACTTCTTGCTTACAGTGGTGTTGTTGCAGACTTTCCATTAGATCACCCCATGGTTTATGATCCTACTTTAAACAGACTATACTTATAGTATCAAAGCATTTACATTAAAATAAGAGGCATGGAGTTAAGTGGTGCAAATCAATGGTCAAGAGGCAGTGAAAGCAAACTTTCTGATCTCCTAGGTCATCTACTGCAATACTTGTCACCGATCCCAGGCTACTTTGTGGATTAGAGAAAGTTATGACCTAAGGTACTCCTTGACTTTCTTTGGGGGATACCTTGGGCATAGTGTTGCCATGCATTTACAATATTCACACAAAATGCGTCATTTCATATTCAGATTACCTGCACAGGAAACTGAAATGAAATGAAAATGCCCTTCTGCCAAGTAGAGTGTTACAATGGGGAAAATTCACCTCTGAGGCAACCATCCTGAAAGAAGCAGTCTCACCCATGACAGGGGGATGACTGAAGCTTTGTTGTAGTGGGCAGACTGAAGAGGCTCTGTCTTCATTGCCCAAGTCTGATTAACAGAAAATAGTAGCAATTGTCTGCTGCCTCTAGCTAACATATATATCCTTGGTTATAATTTAAGTTAAAACATTCATTTTAATCAAGTTTAATCATGATTCTCCAAAAAGCAAGGAACATAAGTGTGCTCAGAAATGTTTATATAATGAAAACAATTTAAAATTAGGACTCCTTTTTCACCTTTCCTTCACAATATAAATTCAGATTCTTAAGACCTCTACAGTGCTTGGCAGAAGATCAAATTAATATTCAGGGATTCAAACTGTATCTAGAATCTGCTCTTGTGGATAAGCTTCACATAATGTCTGATTTATTTTATTAATGTTCTGTGCATGTTTGTTTCTGTGTAAAGAGGAGGGAGGGGTAGCAGGAATAAGAAACAATTTTAGCCTACGAACAATTGTGCTACTCGAGCTTCTCTTCTCCTACTTACATAATTGCACAGTTGTTCTTCAGTGACTTGATACAATGTAAAATGGACTAAAAAGAAGAAAATCATACATTAAACCTTTTCCTATTTGACTGAGCACAAAATTTGACTCCTACCATTTCAAGGGCTTAATATCTTTTTCCACTTCCCCAGTAATGGAGAATGGATTTGCATTGCCTTAAACTGAAAAGTGTAACTAACTTAAGCATCTGGGCTTGCGTTTGAACTGACATGGCTCGCTTTTTTTTCCACCCTGTTGTTTCTCTTCTAATGAGGTTTATGCCTTTCTTTTCTTTGAAACAGATTTCTAAAGATTGAATACACACTGAAAAATCTAATGCAAGCCTGTGTTTACACTCTCTCGCTCCTGGGTAATGAGGGGTAGGTTAGCCAAATACCCGTGTTTTTCCATATGCTCAGATTTTCTTTTTGAGGGTAAAATGTGAGTTCTTTTAAATATGTTAGCATTGTCTTTGTGAAAAAAAATTCCTGAAGGGTTGGGCTTGTGGCTGAAGAGATTAGTAATGGGACACAGAACATATTATTTCTAAATCACTGTTTCAAATTCAGCCTTGGTCAATATAGGGAGCAAAAGTCATTGTACTTTAATGGAGCATGTTTCCTGTCATACAGAAGATGTATTAAATATATAGAAGTTGCATTCACACACAGATATCCCAGAGAGCCTGCCTGCATTGGAAGAAGTTTGCCACACAGTCAAGGTAATAAATTGATGGTCCTACAACATCTAATGAGGAAGATCAAAGATTATGGTCTTGAATGGCATCAAATGACATCTTTATTTGCACTTTCAGCAGAGAGGCTAAGAATGGAAAGAGTACACAGATCAAGTCATCTCCTGGTTCCTAAAGATGATCCCTCAAAGTTACAGCTGTTAAACACAGATGGGATTATGTGGAGAAACTTGCATTGCCAGTAGTCTTCTGCACCAATTTTGCAGATAAGCAGAGGACTTCACTTTCTACTGTTGTCATATCCAGCATCATTCATGAGCACTAAATTCACTTTAAAGAATGTAGGCAATAAAAAGGAAGTATTAAGAAGAAAACCATCATAATTTATATGGTGCCTGTGGTGTGTCTACATTTTGATGAATACTGGAGCTTCTCTGAAAAATGATCCACTGCATTAAATAAATCTGACTTTTTTTTCCCTTACCAAACTTTAAAATCTTAAGGGAATAATCCACTAGAATCTTAAGGGAAAAAAATGAAGAAAGAGTTCTAAGGTGGAGAGTTTGACTAAGGACAAGTATATTTGGAATAATTCCCATTTTAAGATAATCTAAGGGCTATTTTGCTCTAGTTCATGACAACACTCTGTGAGTAAAGTTCCCTGAGTGCATTGTAAAAATTACATTAACCTATTTAAAATGCCCAAAGGCAAGAGCAAGCTCAAGAAATTAGACTTTAATAAGCCATTTGCTTTCTCAATTCAAATGGAACCTTAGCTCTCATATTGTACAAATAGTTGAAATGGTAACTGGAGTTGGGGTATCATCAAGACACAGGGGATCAATCAGGATGCCTTGTCTTGGGATTCTCATTCAAAGACAGGCAATTAAGCATAGTATGACAACACTGTAAGTGTTTGAATGCCAAAGTCTGTGTGTTAAACAAGTAATCTAGATAGGGTAAATTCCTAAGTTTTATCAGCCAATTTTGTTGTTGTTGTTGAAAATACGACTCAGAGATAGGGGGTAGGATCTTACGATTAAGTCCTTATGCCAGATAAAAGCAGTTTTCTAATTACAGGGTTCAGAACCAGTTCCAGATTGTCTAAGAATGGAATAGAAGATCAATTTGAGCAGCATGGTATTCCTACAGAGTGGATTTCCAGACCATATTGAGCTTATAATGATGTTCCTGTGCACCAGAATTTAATGAGGTCCTGTGGACTCCGAATTCATGGGAAAAATTCTTCAGGACTCCTTAGCAAGAAACTAATTGACAGTGAAAAGATTATACTTTAAAAGCCAACAGAACCCAATGTAAGATTTCACAACTGAAGGGATATGACAGGGAATGGATGAATGACACAAAGAAATTAACTTTGAAACAGCAGTCTGCTGACTCAGAGAACAATGACCATGATTATAAAGGACATAGAACAAAATCTGGGCATTCTCTGCACATACAACATTTAAAGAGCAGAACTGCAGCTTATTTTTGCTCTCCTTCACTCTTTCAGATGCTCTAACATTGATGGGAACCACAATTTCAGTGGCACTTAGGCAGACTAAGTGTTTGATACACTCAAAGTAGCAATAGTATTAGAAAAAGCAGTGAAACAACATACAGCCCCAGAAGCCTTGGAAGAGGTTTTGCAGAATCTTGTCCTACAGTTCAGAGAGTCACAGGTCCCCAGTCCACCATGTATCCTGCCATTTCTCCTGACAATGTGCCTATGCGAGGCCTTGGGGCAAAATATCATCAATAGGAGCCTGTCGAACTGCTTTCGTGGCTTCAGAGTGATTTTGCATTCTTTCAGATAATAGATCTGCAGTTGCATCTTCCATAATTGTTTATAGTAAATGGCTCTTTGGACAAAGAAATATTTATCCAGTTGTAACTTCAGCAATGGTTCTTTGAAGATCAGAAATTACAAGAAGTCTCTTCAAAGAGTCTTTGAAGTGAGTGATGTTTCCTTAAATAAAAGTGAAATTACTGTAAGTGAAATGTGTTGGGTATTTTGTGCATGTGTGTGTTTGCATGGGGTTTTTAAATAATGCAATCAAATAGTGGGTCAAAAAGTTTGTGGTTTAAAAGGTTGGTTTGTATGCTGAATTTGTGAAAGCGTCCTGAGAATGGCATAGCATAATGTCACATTCTCCCAGCCTCAACCTGGCGAAGCAATAGATGTGACTTAGTATGAGTGTTTGCTTTCATGTCTCAGATGCTCAATGTAACTATCAATTTCTATCAATTTCCACTTCCAGTCTTTTCTGAAAGAAAAAGACTTGAAACTCAGTTTTCTGTTGAGAACTCCAAGAGTCAAGCACCTGTAAATTCTGTTCTTTGTGTGTGAATTCCAGCCAAAGAAGTTAGCTCAACAGCAGTGAGAAAGAGACCATGGAATGACTCAGAAAACAGCAACATATACATTATAAGAAGAAATAGAAAAAAGTGCAGTGCAGCCCACTTCTCTTTACAATCAATAAAACTACAACAGCAAGTACAAGAACAAGGTGCAAAAATGGCAGTTCTACCGTGCTGCACACAAATTCTCTGATGGAGCAGTGGCTTGAGCTTCAACCCTGTTAGCAGGCCCAGTTTTTCTCAATACAGCCTTGAAGATCTGCTTTTACCAAGACATGAAAAATTAAAAATAGCAGTAACAGGGTAAAAAAAGTGGGGGAGAACACAAAACAAAATGAAACACATGGCTGCAATGTTCCCAGTCCCTGTGTAGGGACTGAACACCACTCCTCACCAGCTGGAACACAAGTGCAGTGCCATGTTGAATGTGGTATTTTTCACCAGGCACTGGAAGAATAAAAATGGACTAAAAAGCTTTTTCTGAGTCACAAGGGGCACTGCATTAATAGCTGTGGTCCAGAAACAATCTCAAGCACAGGTTGGTGAGGAGGTGCTGTGCTAGGGGCTGTAACATCACTCTGTGAGCAGAAGATAGATGCGTTCTTTCTTTAGATAAGGGATCAGTGTTTCTCTAGACTATGCACCAACCTCCACATTAGAAATTAGAGAAGAGCTGGGTGGTGAACTTTAATTTGGTAACCTGTCTCACCACAAGCTGTTCCTGAATGTATGTACCACCAGCAAGGCACCTGTTGTTTGCCTGCTGTTCAGTAGCTCTATTTTGAATCTTCCATGATTTTTATCATATACTGTGCATAATTAAGAAGACTGCATTTAGTTATATACATTTCAAAACATACCATAGTATCTGTAGCTGTTTTCTTTTTGTAATATTTAAACTGACTGCAAGTCAGTTTGAGACAATCTGCCTATGTCCATTTTTCTAGTTTATTTTACTTGCGGAGACATTCAAAACACAGTTAAACAATAGGGAAGAAATGGTTCTAGACTGTGCAGTTGATATTTGGCACAGATGGACTAACTGCTCAGTTTTAGTTTGTAGTAAAATGGGAGTGGCTGAATATGAGGTTTTTTTCTTGTCTCTACAGTTCATCAACCAAACATCTTTCTGCTTCAGATGCTACTCCTAGTTTGGCTGTGCTTGGCATCACCTTTGTGCAGCAACAGTGAATTAGCTGCTCTTTGGGTGCTTATGTACTCCCATCCACCTAATTTCCTGCTCACCAATGAAATGGACAACCTGGTTATTCACATACTGCTACATATTCAATTGCTCTTCAGTAAAGATTTTGGGTGGGAGACATAGGGAGATCTTATAGTCAATCCTCATTCACAGGCTGTGAAGTCAGTCACACTTCTGCTAGGATGAGCCCCATGCACAGCTGAAGAGAAGGACTGGGGAGACCAGAAAAGCAGCTGCATTGCACTGCCCAATCAATGCACTGTACACTTCATGGCTCCCAAAAGCCCATAGAAAACCCCATGCTGCTTGATGATTTGTACATCTTTGTACACTGAAAAGCAGCAGTTAATAGCAACCCTTTAAACCAGCTCCATCTAGATCTTTGGTTCTTAAGTTGCTTCTTCAAAGTTAATTATTTTTAATTTGAAAGGAACACACAGACACTGATAAAAGAACTTTCACTTAAATAATATATTCATTTAAATGGAGCCAGAGTCCCCAGTATAGAACAAAATCCAAAGAAGGCAAAGGAAGAATTTTCGATTGGCAAAAAATATACTCAAAAATGATTCACTATTTATGTACACATATTCAGTCTGAACAGAATATTGGAACCCTTTTGATGCAGTAACTAATAACCTTATTACCCTTATCAATGAAAATACTTGTTTTTCCAGACCAGTTAATAGAAGAAAAGCTTTGGTTTTCAACCAAAATAATTTGGTTGCTAATCTGTGATTCTTTGGAAAAACTAACACAAAGCTAGCCTTTGCCATCCTTGAGGAAACATTGCCCTAATTTTAATATTCAGAATAATCAAATATTTAAAATAAGAGTTTGTGTCTCCTCAGCTATGTTAGCCATACCAAATCTCAGTGATACTACAAAACATTACCAGTGCATTAATGCTGTTATACATACAAAATACACCAGCTATTAATGACATCCTCTTAAGAATTGTAGAAGAATCCTCCAGAATTTGCTCTAAAAATATAGAAAATTCATACAAAAATGTATCCTAACAGGCATATTTTATTCATCCTATAAGAACATACTGGCAGTGATGTATTTGGGTTGTGTGAAGTTTCCAAACAACAACTACAATTTTCTTCTAAAATTTTCTTCTATTTCACCTTTTCATAACATAATGCAAGAGCTACCTTAAACTACAGAGAATTAAGAAAATGTTGATGATAATGAAAATACTGGTCATAATGTCAAACTGATTGCTAATGTATAGCTATAGGTAATGATGTTTGGGGGTGGAGGGCAAAAGGAGAGAATTTGCTGTTCACAAATTCCCTTGTTTTTGAAATTAGTGAATTTCTCATCCTCTTGCAAAAGCCCACTGACTAGTGTAGGTAGAAGTATTACACCATTACTGGGCAAACATAATTACTATATTTACTGCATTAACTCAATAACAGTCAAATGGAGATGAGCTTGTTTCAAAAAAGTGTATTTTAATGAAAAGCCTGGACCATTCAACAGTACAAAACAAAGAAGTACATGTCAGTGCCCATACAAGATCTAGCTTTTCGCTTAAATTAACTTCTAATTTTAAAAGTTAGTGGAAAAAACATTGAGCAAGTGAGATGAACTTTCTGTCATGGCAACCCTGAGAAGAAAACCTGGCACAGTTAGTGCACGCGGAAATCTGAAACCACTACTTTAGATTTGTTTTGCCAAGTTTTAACTAAGTAGACACAAAGACTGTTCTTTCATTTTCAGTGCCAGGGATTTTGTCTTTACTCTGTTGATTTTAATAGCTCGCTCAGAAGCTTGGAAATGAATGTTTCTTCCATCATCAATTTAAAAGTTTTCCATTTGCCGTCTATGAATGTTTTTTCTACTGTGTGTTTTCAGTGAAGCCAAAATGGATATGGATCCCTTTGATTTTCCATTCAAGTGCCAGGGAGCATGCGGCAAACTATTTTTTCATCTCCATCTTTGAGGCAGAGCCAGGTCCAGCATCACATGACCACAACAGCACTCCTTATCTACTCTCTCTCCTGCAGTCTTTAAAAATATGGCCAGTTTTGGAGTCATGTTTGTCTAAAGTCTGCTGGGAAAGACCAGCTCTACAGAGGTCCTCCAGAGTTCTATAGGCTATGGCAACTCCTATGGCCATCATCGGCAGTGGTTCAACCACTGTTCTTCTCATGCACAATCTTCTCTTTGTGCACATATGGCCCCAGCAGCTTCTCTTCTCTACCAGCCGTAGACACATTTACTTCCTTATAGCTTATGGATTTTTGATGGCACTCCAGCAATCCTCACCTTTGAAGAGCGAACTGAAGCAAATGTAAATATGGCTAAACATTATTGTCAGAAAATAAGATTATATTATACACGTAATTGTGAAAAAAAAGCTGTGCAAAAGTTGTGTAAATTCCTGCCTTTATTTTTTCAGGAATCTATAGGGATGGTTTTTTGCCAATAGCTACCCAATCATTAGAGCTTTTGAGAACTGTACCAGGAAATAGCTAAATAGATAAGACTCTTAAGTGATGGCTAGTGTTCTGAAAGCAATCATCCAGTGCAAAAGATTTCATTAAAAAGTTTGCAGTATACTCTGGTGACCATTTTATGTATTTGGATTATGGGTCACACGGATTTTCAACTCATAAAGAAGCTAATGCTGGGAAAGCACTTTATGTTTTGAAGTTTTACACTGAAAAATCAAGAGTGGAAGCCAAGAACATAAGATCTCTGATATTTGTGAATCGACACTGGTCCAAAGACCAGTACAGACAAAACCAGAAGTAATTCCCTTTTTTTTTAATGCTGCAGTATTAAGCAGTATTCTTAAATAGATTAATTCCAGCGCCTCTTAATAATCTCTCACAGTGAAATGACATCTGGCTTCATACAAAATAGCTTCAGCTAGGAACTTTGCTGGTTTAACTGATGTCACAATGATTTTCAGACTCAGTCACAATACATCTGCAAAATAGATAAGCTTTAGATGTCTGCATGATTCTGTCACTTTTTTCAGCTGCAACCAGGAGTGGCTTTTTTTTTGTGCACTGTCTAACGGGTGTCTTGCAGACCTGCATCTCACTTGACTGAGAGGACTCAGTGTTCCCCCTGTCAGTAGCCCTGAGAAGACCACAGGAAAGATGTGCAAGGCACCGCCTGCATCTTGTGCCAGCATGGGTATGAACACAGAGCACATGCCACAGAGCAACTCTCTCCTGCTGAAATTCAGAAGAATGCCATTGGCTTATGTACTGATCTGCAGCGTTAATTTTCCCACAGAACACTTTAATCAGAAACCACTTTCATAATTTGTAAACATTGCCAAATGTTTGATTCCAAGCTGTTTAGGTGATCAAACCTTTGGGTAGAAAAAATAAAATAAATAACAATCATACCATCAAACAAAAAAAGAAGTTATAAATAATTAAATATGATGTACTGACATATACTATTCCCATCTGGATGCTGTGCTTCCACAATATGGAGCACAGCTTTCCTAATCAAGAAAAAAAATTTTAAATACATCCTGTATGACAGAACAAGTCAGATCAGAAACAGGTACTTAGGACTGACTCTCTTACACATGCAAATCAGCACCTGGGAGTCCACTTTCTATTTCTGGTCCTACCAGACCTGCACCACCTTGGACACAGCAGTTAATCCCATTGCCTCACTTTCCTGTTCTATAAAGGAAAAAGAGGGATAATAAACTTCACTTCCCTCACCACAGGAAGCTAAATTGGTGAAGTACAGCAATGCATGCTGAAATCCTCAAAAAGATGGAGGTCAAAGATACACAAAATGTTATTTCTCCATGGAAAAGATTGTTGTAGAGTTAGCACCTGCATGGTGTTAATGAGAGATAGATGATCTAAAAGCATGCATAGTTTGTTCTTACTTTTTGATAATATCTGGGTAATGCTTTTATTCCCAGCAGCTCATAGAACTTTTTGGGATCTACAGCAAGCAGGATGTCTTTTAGGATGAACTCTCAGCTTAGGCATGTTTTAGGCACTTATCTCACACTGAATTGAAAGGATACCTCAGAATGAACACTAGTCCCAGATTTTCTGGAAGATTAATACTTGGATTTCATTGCACACTTCTATGAGCACCTCTTTAATCAGAGACACACCAATGGAACTAGCTAAACTAAACTAGCTAATGATAATGACAGTAAAAAAATCCAAAAGAAAATGTCATCAACATGGCATCAAAGATAATAAAGTGCAGGAAGCTAGGCCAGAGAAACAGGAGGATGACAAAAGAAAATAAAGAAAGGAAAACAAATTCAAGGGCGATAACTATAGGACCCCAGTGGGCTTGTTACATGCGTAGTCTGCAGACAATCACATCCTGCTGCTGTGATGCTTCATAAATTCTATCATCTTGTTAAGAAGCTGCAGACTACTGACCTCACTTCCTCTGCTAATAAGACTGTGCTGCTTTGTGCCTAGACTTTTATAATGCTAATGAAATTTGAGCCATTTTGTGAGCCTCCTTCCTTCTTACACCAATAATTACTGCCTCCCAAATTACTGAAGGACAAATGGGAAATGGAGACTCCTCTCCCTCTTTTGTGCAATGGAGACTCCTTTCCCTCTTCCTAAACCATTGCAAAATGTTTTTCAGGCTCTCAGGACCAGTGATGCTAGGATTTGCTTGGTTTCTGAATATAGTACAAGTAATCATAGTAATAAACCAAGAAATCTGAGTAGATTTTAAGATGTTCACATATAGGTATGATATTTATACATGCCAGAAAAACCTTCATGGATGGTCTTATTATAAAGCCTGTGCAGGCAATACTCAGCCGTTTAGTCCTAAGAGAACACACAGCAGGCATCAAAAGGCCAAAGAGAGAGCATCCACAAAGGTGTTTTGGAAATACTCTCCAAACACAAAGATTACATAGGCTCTGTATGCAAAAGCTCTTCTTATTAGAGCTCAAAATAGGAGAAAACAACTATTCTTCTTAGCACTTACTCTTGAAGAGCAAAATATACAAAGGCAACTGAGACAAGGTCCAGCCCAGCTGTCTAAAGCCACTCATGATCATGAAAAATCCAGAGAAAGGCAGGCCTGTAACTTGTCCTGTCCATGTTTTGCATCATTTTCTTCCCAGTCTATAAAAGCACAAGACAAATCAAGGCAGTCCTTTTGTCTTTACACGTGACAAGGCAAAAATGTGTTCACACCACTAAAAAAGGGAAGGCTAGTCCATCAGCTGCCTACAGCTTTGAGTGTTCAGTAATGTAAGTACCTACCAAGGATGTGCCTTTAAAATTTTACACTATGAGACTTAAAAAAAATGATCAACCATTATTTCCTTCTAGTATCTCTACAGAAATCACTGGCACCGGGAAAAAAAAAGTACCAAACCCCAAACCCTCAACACTCACAGATGCCTTCTTTTCCTTCAGACATCTTATCCTTAAAAGTTAAAAAACTCCAATGGTTGCCTCTTGCAGCTAGTGGATTACATTACAGATGTCCTTGCTGAGTAGCCTTACCTTTAATATCTCAAAACAAAAATGCTGCAAATAAAATATACAAATCAACACAGCTGATGAGGACAGTAAGACCAAACTCTTCTGCGGGTTTCACAGAGCAAGGAGGACGGTGTCATGGAATTTGTATTTCTGAAACAATGAAGACAATGCAGCCTTGACTTACACAGTTCTAAGAGCTCTATGTTTTTTTGGATATGACTTTCACTTTGCTAGTTGTGCCACTAATGCTGCTCAGTGCTTGCGCTGCTCCCCTTAACAGATAATACAGCAGACGTCCACAGTCTAGACTTTCTCTCCTTTCTAATAAGGAAGCTATGCAAATTCTTAGTAGAGTACACAGCAATAAAACTTCAAACAAAACAGTGAAAACCAAACCAAACCAAAAAGAAATACTATAACAAGTCCAAAAAATCCTAGTTTCTTCCTGCCTTTTTCATAGCTCCTACATGGTATCAAATACTATCTCTATTGTGTTGTCACTCTTATATTTAAAAAAATATACTCAAACCAGCTTATATGTAAAAATTTCATTATTTTCTTTTCTACAGGACATAAGATGACATTAGGAGCCTCCATAGTTTTCTCAGATAGACCCAATCTGTACTGCCTTGCAGTCCAGTGACCAGCTTGACTGACATTCCAGAATGGCCCTGTGGAATATTAGGTACCACCACCAGCTGTTCCACATGTCTCTGTTCCAGGGACACTG
>VZSR01000170.1:2409116-2431794 GCA_013398615.1 Brachypodius melanocephalos
GAAGGAAGGAAGGAAGGAAGGAAGGAAGGAAGGAAGGATCCAGAGTCAAATGTGAGTGGCACAGCTCTAATTCTATATGAAGTAGCAGGAAAGATTGATTGCAAAGGGTCAAAAGGCTAGGTCAAACTCTGCTCATTCATCAGCTGAATGTCATTTTTGCTTTCCCTGTCACCAGATAGCTTTAAAAAAATTGCAACTCCTTCCTTATTATCTAGGACTTGGGTCCCTTCCTGCCATCCAGTATCAATGAAACTGTGCTTCAAGCCTGGCCTTCATCTTTCAGGTTCTTCTTCAGGTAATTCTTTCCTTTCTTAAGTACTACAGACTGAGGACAAATTTAAAGATTACTTTCTCACACAGAGTAGTTGGAAAATTGCTGCTATAGTGGGAAAGATTTGAAAACATACATGCAATATAAATGTCTGAATGAACAAAAATGTAACTAAATCATAGCAAGTCCAAAGCCTTCACAATGATGTAATTGAATCATGGTTAAATCTCTGCAACTCACGTGGAATCCTTGAAAAAACAACATAGTACAATATTTTGAAATACTTTATGAAAACCTCACCACCACACATTTTTGTTGTAACTACTAGCTATGCAGCATTGGAATAACATTTATACTGAAATGATCCATCAATTTACTGTGAATATGATTTACATGTGCCTGATTCAGGCAAAAATATAGCAAATAATTCCCCTAAAAAAATTAAACACCTAAATTAACTGAAGTTAAATTACTCCTATGTTGTGAAGTTTCAGCTGGCTTAAAATGGGATGCCACCCAAAGGATACTTCCTCAAATAAAACCATTTTGTGCCAAAGGTAAGTTTAGGTGGGGTTATCCTCTTCTGAATTTAGATAAAGACAATACTCACATGTTCATTCAGTGCTTGTCACAAAGGGATCTCAGGATAAATTACACAAATAATTAAACCTTCTCTAAAGAGTATCCCTATGAGAACTATCTCTGTGTTTACAGGAAGAGAATCAGGAACCATTTGGTGACAGAATTAGATGATTTACTAAATTAATTTCTATTAAACACATTGCTGAACAGGGTGGTTTAAGTATGTTGACTGATTGACATAATACTTTCTTTTATCTAGGAAAATGACCTTTTAAAATATTTATAATCACTCTTTGGCAAAAACATCCTGAAATCCTGTGCTAAATTGGCATAGAGTAACATTTCACACAAATCTAATTTCCCTGGAAATGCGGTGACTTCTGTGAAACTATCTGCATGAATGGCATCTCAGACAGGGAATTCAAAATGTTTCATGAAAATGATCAGTTTTAACTGTGCAGAGCAGATAAAAATAAATGATAGCTCAAAACAAAAGAAAAGGTTTCAAAATGCTTTGTGTGTTCTCCACCTACAACTTGGGAGAGCTCTTTCCAGGCCTGGCTGCTGCAAGAACACAAGCTAGTGTCTGTTTGCTTCCACCCACAGACAGAGGATAATACCCATTTTAAGTGTACAGAATTCAGCTCACAGAATAGTGAATCACATAATTATTTAAAATAAGCACAAAAATTTAAAGGAGTAGTTAATCCAAATCCTGAGAGCATCTGGCTCTCCTGTGATACTCAAAAGCCAAAGGTGACGTTTGAAACAAATAAATTTTCAGAACTTCTGGTATTTTTTTGACCTGACCAGGTTTTCAGAGCATGCAAAATATGATGAGCTTTCAAAATGTTAGCCAGAATAACTCAGTTTTTATAAAATTAGAGGAAATTTCAGTAAGATATAAGGAGGACAGTGAAGGGAAATAAAGAGAAAAAAACATTCTTATACAAAGCTAAGTTTTCCTTCAGGATGTTTTTGCACACCAAAGTTCCAGTAGCAACAAAATCTGACTTTTGAATTTTGAGGTTGAATTATCGAATGACAACAATTAGAATTTGAATAGAAGGCTTATCATTAAAGTAATTTTGCTTAGAGCACTGTGTTTGACTGTACATTGCTTGTCTAGCCATATTGCAATGTGGACATTCTTCTGCATGCATGCTGCAGTGCATCATTTTAAAACATGGGGTACTCTACGTCTCTAATGTGGGAAGCAGAACTAAAGGATTGGTCTCAGTACACAGATAAAAGATATTGTAAAACAGAGTTGGGTGTGTCTAGGAGAATCTGTGTTTATTATGTAAAATCACTGATTATATTAAACCAGCTAGTTTTGCATGGGGCCTTCTTCCCTGAAATATTAATAGATGACATTTAGCTAAACAGTACAACAGAACCCTGATAGTGTGCTGAGAACTGTCAGCATAAAAGCACCTGACTTCAATAAATAAATAAAAACATACATACAAATTCATAGCAGGTTGTTACCAAATTGCCATGCTTTCACCTGAGAAGTAACAGGATTCTCTACTACCCGCAGCTCTTAGAAATCACACACTTTATTTTCATTTTCTTTTTGCTACATCTAGCACAAAAACCGAGGAGGCAGTGAGTCCTTTATCTCTCAGGCAGGAGCAGAGAGCATGGTTAGGTCCCTGTGGATATAACAGGGATATAACACAGGCAGCTGCTCTCCTCAATAGTCTGGAAGCAACACAGCTTGTCAAGCACTACTTCCAGGTGTGGTTACACACAAATTTTCAGCTCTGTAAGTGCATTGCTCCTCTCAATGAGCTGAGGAACATTCGTTAATCACACAGAGCACAGTAACAAATGCTACGTATTTTGTGAAGAAGACAAGATGCTACATGAGCCTTCACGCCTGCTGAAAGTTAGTTCACCTATAGCACTTTCACTTGCTTCTTTGTTCATACACTGAACTTGCCCCTTTGCTCCTTCCTTTCACAAAAAATTACCTTTCTAATTTTCTTTTGTTTATATTTTTATCCTTCTGTTTCCTTTCATTCTGTGGTTCCTCAGGGGTCCCTGTGTGGATTTTCTGGTGACCATCAGACAGCACCTTTACAATTCTCATTGCATGAAACTGAACCATATAAGTGAAAAGCAGTTGAACTCCTTCCAATTTTGGCGGCAGCAGTTTGAAAGCTGAGTTGAATTAAGGAAAAAAAATATAAATCTGTGCTCTTTTCCATGTTATTGAATGTTTCAGATTTACAAGGAGACAATGAGCTAAACTTTTTTTCTCATCTGCTTGAGGACTCTTCCATGGTTTTTGGTCTTTCAGTGGTTGTATAGTTATATACCGAAGGATAAAACAGTAGTATGTTGCCCTATCCTTATATAGGATATTAGAAAAACTTTCTTCTCACTATTGTTTTAATCAGACACTAATGGGCTTCTACTACCGCCTTCCTTGCCTGCCTGGTTCTTACACGTTATTTTCAATACTGATGTTCATGTAACTTAAACTCATTTCTAAGTTAGCTTTTCCTCACAGAAATTTGTCCTCTCACCTCTAATTTCTTTCTTTTGCTGCTTTTTGCAGTATTATGATCATGATAACAGCTTTGCTATTGTGACATGAACAACACTTCTCTGACTGAATTAATTCTTCTTCTTAGCTGTGTGTCAATTCTACAGTTCATAGACCCATGTAACACAAATTACCATCACATTTCCCTGTCATTAGAGAGTAATGCCAAGCCTGTTTCTGAAGTGGTTTGGTACTTTTTCCCTCCATTTGCATATGTCATCCCATTTCACCCCCAATCCTGTTTCATATCTCACACATGATGTGGATTTCTGCTTTCAGAATTTTTTGAGGTTTTGAACCTTAATATATTGACTGAACTAAGCTGTATTTGGTTGCTTTAGGTTAACATTCTCTTCACAAAATTTACATTAACCAGTCACTCCAGCAATCTTACAGCTCTCTCCAGTCATTACTTGGCTCTGATATTACCTGTATGTCCCCCTCTAATCTCCTATGATGAACTTCATGTCTATGGCAAAACAGCATGAAACGACATGTATTCTGATCATGATGATTTATCTTTTTCAATACCTCCTTTCCTTCTGTGGCTGTGCTTTAGGAGTACTCAAGACAATCCTAAAACTCCACACCATGAATAAGGCAAATAAATCCCAAACTGGATTTTCTAAAGAATCAAGGAACCAACAAGCATGGACTTTGCAAGATAGAAGTGAAGGATCTAGAAGGCTATAGTGAGAGCCATTAAAATAAATATGTGCTGTGAGCAACAAGCAATATAGGGGTATTATTTGTTTGACATCAAGAGGCCAGAGTTAGGCAAACCCAACAAAACGAACTTTGATAGCAATATTGTCCCTGAAAATGAGGCGTTTCACAGATTTGTTCTAAAGTTGACTTTGGAAAAAACTCTGTACATATAACCAACAACTGAACTCAGAGTTCTTCCACCTGCTTCAGAGCAAAAATTAGCATATAAAAATTAAAAGATCACAAGGAGTATACCCACTTCAACTTATTGCTGCTCCTACGATTTTTTTCTATCATTAAGTGACTACTACCTATGTGAGAGGGAACAAGCAGAATGTGAATAAGTGAACAATAGGACAGAAGACTGTGAGTATCACTTCACTGCATTCTAACATCATTTTTAGCACTGAATTGAAAGGTCTGTAAATACTCAAACCGTGAGCCAGATGATACAATTATCACTTCAGCATAATTCCTATTCACTGAAGGAAATTTGCCTGAGTAAGGACTGTAAGAACTTATAAATTTCCCCTGTTACAAGATTATTCTTTATGCCTCACATGCATCATGAGTAGCTGGGGCAGAAAACTACATTTTAAAAATCATTTAAAGAAAGATCAGGGACAGATATGATTTCTTAGAATTGGAATGTAGGGCTTTATTAGGACTTTAATCAGAAAGATGTGCATTGTAAGAATTTTTTTGCTTTCATTTTCACACTAAATGGAGATTTAATATGACTACTTTCATTTGTCACAAATGCACATAAGCAAGGTTTATGAAGGACTCATATGCAGAGACCTGAAACAGATTTCTTCAACAGGAAGCTTTGCATTTTTGTGGTAGTAGCAATACTGTTATTTTAAGAAATGAGGATCAAATTAAATGTTTAGCCCTGTAACAGTGTTGCCAACATCAGTATATTTATGAACAGTTTATAGTGTTTAGTGTCCTTTAGACAATAGGTCATATGTTCATTAAAGTAGTCATAATAGCCTGTCAGTAAAAATCTCTTGTAGCCCATTCATAGGAAAAAAAATGTTTCCAAGTTCAACAGCTCACTTATGTACTGAGAGAACAGTGTCTCCCATGAAGTGGTACAGCCAAACCCTCCAAAAAACAATTTCATTTTGACCTCACGTGCTGAGATTTTAAGACTTTTTTTTTTAAATTTTCAGAATTTCTTTTCAGAATTCACCAGATACCACTCTTAACATGCAGTCATTGGTTAGAAAATTGCCTGCTGTTGCCCTTAGATCTCTTTCATAGAGAAATAAACAACTACTCATCTTTGACACAGGAGTTACTATGTATTACCTAAACTCAGTAGTATGCAGGAAGTGAGAGGCTTTCCAAATACTTTCAGAGACAGGATTCAACAACCTGAAGCCTGCCTGTCAGTGTGTTGTCACTGTAGCTACAACTTCTTCAGGATTTGTTCTCTTCTCCCCTTCAGATCTGCTCTCCCCCCTGCTGCAGTAAGCTACTTTTTGTAGGATCAGGCCCACCACATCGCTCTTGCTGTTCAATCTCAGCAAGCAGAATGGTTTTTAGGCCTGAGTCCTCCCATGCTGTCACCTAGCAGAGTACTGAAATCTCAAATGTTATCCATCAGTCAGGCATTCCTAGTGCTCCTTGTCCCTCCTGGCAGGGTCACAGCACCAGCAAGGTTAGCAACAATCTAAAGCACAATGTTCACTCACTAAAACAGAGCCTTTTACTCTTACTGGCTTAAGAAATACAGCAAATGGGAGTGAAAGCATTCAGCTTTGAACAATCTGAACATTCTGCAGTGAGATGTCACTTGCTGAGACATTACAAAAGAATACTTTCCTCACACATAGGCACATCAGCTAACTTATGAGATTTACATTTACTTTGGAGAGGAAGAATTGCCTCAGTTTACCCCGACCATTACACAGAGTGGATTAAAACAACCACAACAGATTTGCTGATGTCTTATTTCAAAGGCAGTATTCATGCTGTGGTCAAGGCAAACCCAAAGAAGGTGATCCCTGCCCAACAAGCATCCTCTCTCATACTAGCAAATTAAAGACTACTGGCTTCCAATTCAACAAAATAAGGTGAACTTAATTTTGCCTTGGCAGTGCCTCTGCAACAGTCAACAAGTATATAAACTGAGCTATTAGATGTTTAAGGCTGAGTGCTTTCCTTTCCAAATGCCTTGCTTTAAAAATCCCAAACAAATCCAACCTGAAACAGCCACTGAGGGAGACCCATTGAAGACAGAAAATCAGCTAAATGTGCATGAAAAGTTACATAAAGCCAAGTTCAGGTGAGGATATTTCTCTCTAACTCCAGTTGGAAGTTTATAATGTTGTGGGGAAAAAAGACTTTTCTTGATTCCAGCCTCATATTTAATGCCTCCAGAATTAAGATCTGTGTTTTCTCAGGACATCAGCTATTCAATCCATATTGTCAAGTACAAAATTGACTACTCTGTCTCTAATTTACTAAGGTTATTGGTAAAGTTATTAAGCATGTCCTGGATATAAGAACATACAAACTCCCCACTTCTCCACTGAGTTTAAACAGACTATTCTAAATTATGGATGTTAAGCAACATTCTGGATGGACCCCTAAACACTTCAATTATGAAGAAAAAAGCTTTGTTTCTACTGAAGCCAAACTTCATTTTCAATATGTTATATAAAAATTCCTGTTCCTTTGGTTAAATGGTCCTTCTATTATTCCTATTTTTCTCCTGTACTGTGCTTTAAGTACACAGCCTTTAAGTTACCTGGGGTGATTTCTAAACATTTTCAGTTTGTTACATTTAATTTAGAATGTTTTATCATTTGTATACAATTTAGAGTTTTATAATCTTGTATTTAACTACAACAAATTTTATCCTCTGGTGAAGTGCTCAGTTATACAGTTCTGGGCAGGGATGGTGCAAGGAGTAAGAAAAATAACCTCTTGCAACAGATCCTTGCTTTGAGTGTACTCTGAACCCAAACCTCTGAAATATACCTGTTATTATTATTTTGTATCAATTATTTCTTAATTATCAATTATGTAAATATAAACTTCGCATATTCAGTAAGAGAAGAAGAACACCTTATTAAACATTAGCAAAAAATAGCAAGTTTTACTGGAACAGTTTACAAAACTTTTAATATTGTTTAGGTTTAATTTGTTCTTTTCAGAACCGACCTTATTCAATATCAATCTTTTAATTAAGGGTGTTCTCCAGCTAGATATTGTTGGTACACAGATTTCTGTACAGCATGTACCTGTTGATCAGAACGATAGCCTTATATGCAAGACAGCTATCAGAACAATAACAGACAGGCCATGGCAAGAGACAGTGAAAAAAATATTTTCATAATTAAAAAGAAGAATTATCAATAGTTCCTCTATAATCAGGACAAAGTGGAGTGTTAATAATTATTCTGGGAGGCTACAGGATACTTGGTATTGAAGAGCTTTCTGGCCTTCTTATGTTATAGTATTCACTGTATTGCATATCTCATGTGTTATCCAAATCATAAACTCTACCCTGCTGCTGCTATTCTAGACTGAATGGCAGGCATAAAACCTTCATAAAACAATTGTTTTGTCTTGCTTTTTAATATTTGGTTCTTCTTGGTGCAGCCACTGGATTAAATGGAAAGCTCACTTATCTAAACTTAATGAAAAGAATGGCCCAGTCCTGTGGCAGGTGGTGCTGGGGAGAGGGTTACAGCCTACAAAATAGTTAAAAAGGATGTTGCAAATTATTGCAAAGCAACTGATGCTTCTACTTAAACACTAGCCTAGGGTCTATCTGCAGGATCTGATATTGCTGTCTGCATATGGGGGTGACAGACCTGTGTATCTCAGATGTTTATTTTTGTCTTCTGTTCTTTCTGTTTACAGCACTTACTGGTTCTTGTGATTTTTCCTTCTTGGTCTCTTCTCTATACCCTCAACCAGGCAACTGGCTCTGCTATGAAACCTATCCCTGATTCTGCCTCTGCAGCATTCCTCCATCATTGAATGTTCTGGCTTGTTGTTGTGCGTCAGAAACACAAAGAATTCACTAATAAAGATGCATCTTGAAGTAAAGCCTGCCCACTTATCATGACAAGACATCCTTGAGCAACTCTACTATTTTTCTCCATTACATCCATTTACACAGCTTCATCCATTTGTACATTCTGTGTTTAGGGCCTTATCCAGCAGTCAGTTCTCGCATGAAAAATTTATCAGTGAGATTACTGTCAGACATCATTTTCTGAAGGAGGTCAATGCTGGAGACTGGACATCAGGGTAGATGGATTCCTGATCCAATGCAATATGGCAATTTCTGTATCCTTAGACTCACAAAATTACTCACTTTTCAGTTGGAATGGTGCTTTACTGCCACGGCATTCTGCACAACTAAACTTATGGAAGTTGCCTTTTTTGCATGTGACTGACTTTAGTATACCACATACCTAACACTCTTTGGTGTGCTCTTAACGAAAATTATGGTAGGCCTGGTTCCTGCCTCATCAGTCCTTGGTTGCTAATATAAAAAGGACAGCCAGGAAGCTGTCCCAGGTGGAACCTGTGACTTCTTTCTCTTTTGTCCCAGAAGATACCCTAGGGTTCTGACAATTCCTAATCAAACAATAGAAATTATAGAGATAATACCATTACAGTACATTGACTTGGTCAGCTGCATAGTCATTAACAGGCTTTATGACTCCCTTTTCTGGTACAGAACAACTTCAGGTTAAGGAGCAATTAGTTAAGTTATTCTTTTTCAGCTTAAAAGTAACAACAGTACATTTCTAGCATATTGGAGGATAGTTATATTCCAAGAAAAGCCCAGTAACATACAGTGAATTGATACCTTCCTTCCAATATTACTGAAAATTATTCCATTGGAAAATTATTCTCCATGTGAACACTTCCCAGTGTTCTCACTGAGAACATGGATATTATATCGACAGGAATGCATCTCAGCAAGAAAAGAGTGCAGTGATCATGCAACTGTGATAATTCAGAGTCACCTGTGGAGCTGCACCTGCAGTATTCACTTTCCCGGCAAAATATTAAGAACTGTTGCTTTTCATATAATTTCATAGCTATGAAATCATTCCCTGGATATAGGAAAATATTCATGGCACCAGCTGAACGCAAAGGAAATGATCCTAGCTCTTCAATCCAGGCGGGTGCATTCCCTCTGACCTGTCTGTACAGACTAACACAAATGATCCATCACACGGCTAGCACTGAGACACATTAGGAGCTTGGCAGGCGGAAGATGGCATATTGTTTTGCATGGTGCATAGATTTGACCCTTCAAAGTCTGAAACTATTCGGTCTTTGGGTAACAACCCAACCTAGTAATGAAGTAATTACTTGTGGTAGCACTTGCTATATTAATCATATTTTTGTGATCTGGTAACAGATGCTGGATGCCTGATGGCTGCTCTATGATGGCTCAGACTGGTATTAAAGTAAAAACTCAGAGATCTTGATCTACTACACCTACTTGACATAGTTGCTAATTTTCTCTTTTTCCATGCAACCTTCTTTGTCTTTCCATCAATTTCTGTTTCCCGTCTCCTTCCTAGGCAGAAGTCAGAGATGTGGTTGGGGATCTATGTTGATTGCCCAGCATGAGAATACTGCATTCTCACATTGTGGCAGAGATTTGAGGAACCTTAATTACTTGCTGCTTTCCATACATTTTTACTGTTTTCCTTTCTTCTCCTAACATTTTTTCCATGGGTTTGTTTTGTTTTGTTTTGTTTTTGGGGTGGGGTGGGTTTTTTGGTTTTTTTTTTTGTTGTTGTTGTTGTGGGGGTTTTTTTAGTTGGTTGGTTGGTTGGTTTTTTACTAAGCCCTTTCAAGTTATTTGCATTTGCTGTTACACCTTCAGCTATAGTCCCAAAGAAGTTTTTCCTACCCCACTGTCCCATTCAATCTGTTTCATTTTCCTTCCTTTTTGGACTATGTTTGCAACTAAAGGCTTGCTATCCACAGAACATGATTGATTCAGAGCGATAAACATGCATGATGTTTTGCAGAAAAAGAAAACAGACAGATTTCTGCCATGATGAATTTACATTGTAAGAATTACTTTATTCTCTTTCCTAATTCTCCTCTTTTTCTGTCAAGACTGACAACATCACCTCAATCCCTTCTCCTCAGGGCTCCAAGGTAATCTCTAATTGATACTTTGCTCTGGCAAGATGACTTTGTTTATAAATGACCTTCATAATTTGCTTTGTTCCTCACTAGGCAAAACCATCTTTCTCATCTCTGCCTTTCTGACTATTCATAGAATTTGTGGGACTGCTTCATCCTCTTTCTTTTCCCTGCATTGCAGAAGGATGCTTCAAAATCAGCAATTATTACTCTCCACTCACGTGAATAATCTCACTCCACCTGTCTACTTCTACACCAAGAATGTCTCTCATTATTTTCCAAATCTCATTGTGCTTAACTATAATATTAAAATTATTTTTCTCAAATATCCTCTATTCAACTCTTTCCATCTAAAAATCTCTCTTTTTTTAGCCCTTTTCCCATCCTTTTCCCATTATTCTGGCTTCTCACTTTCTGGCCTCCTACGATTTTTGGATTGGTATTGGATCAGTTACCCAGTGATGTCCACCAAGTTTCCTGCTCTCAATCTGGAACTCCTAAATACTCCTCACGTGGAAGGTCCATATCTCACTCAGGATCCTTCCTTTAATTCTCTGCAAAGGTCAACCACTTGCTGCAACTGCCTTATGAATTGTACTGCATGCATTTGTGGTTTTTTTTCTGAGGCTGCTAAAGTTGCTATGGTTTCAAAACCATATGGATGTATTATAAAGGAAAGCAAGGATGCCTCTTCCTTTCAGTTTATGGAATCTCAGTCCCTGCTGTTTGGTGCAGTGTAAAGGTTGCAAAGTGTTTTACATAACAATGCAGTGTAACACAACTAATAATGACAAGCAAAAAGTAAGCAATGTATTTGGACTTGGGAAAAATTCACAGTGGAAGCTTCATATTTAAATAGTAGTAGTCTTCATTACAGCTGTGCTGTTATTAGAGAAACATACAACTAAATCCATGGTCAAAGGACAATGGAACCCAAATTCCAGTTGAATATCAGGAAGTGCTGAATTACATCAGGGGACACAATATAAATGGTTAAATGCTTCAGAAAGATGTCGATTTCAGTGACAATTTCCTTGTACCTTTAATTTCCGTAAAATATGGATTATTTGCTCATTATAGAAGCCTGGGTAGGCATCTATTAAAAACTAACCAATCAAGGCAGGATGTTTTTTTCAGATGTATTTGCATTTAACATGTGAAGTGGGGGAGGGGACAGATGGAAGAGGTGACAAATTATAAGATAAATTTCTAGAGTTAGTGAAAAATAACCAACCCACAACGAAACAATCAATGGATCAGTGTTCTAAAACATGCTGGCAATTATTTAAAACTAAAAATATATTGTATATAACAAGCAGTAACCCTAATTTGGACCTCCTAATAACTGGTGAAGATGATTTAACATCTTAACATCATGCTGCTGAGTGATGAGAGATCATGACCTGATTATGTTCATCGGGTTCCTGATGTTGTATAAAGAACTGAACTCTTACTAATATCTACATCTGAGGATTGAAAAGAGAAATTACAAAAGTTGAAATAAGAATAAACCCTGACTAGGAGAGAGAAAAACACATGGGAAAAATATGAGGAAAATAATCATTTATTAGCAAAAAGGCATAATTGTTCTGTAAATAAGATGCTAAACAGACTTCAATCTCAATAAAAGTAACAAAAAAGTATGGTATTGGATTCTCTTAATTAGGAAACAGGAAAATAAATAGCACCAATCAATGTGGCTTTATGAAAAACAGGCTTAGATGGACAAGTCTCAAGTCTTCTTGAGAAGTCTTTAAGAGAGCTACCAGTTTGTCGTACAAAGAAATTGTGATGACATGAACTCCTCAGATTTCTTTTTAGAAAATCAGGCATATACCATAACAATATAGTACATGTCAAGTGGTTTAAGAGCTAGCTAACTCACAGTTTGACACTTGGGCATAATTCTCTGAAAGGGATATTTTTAGCAGTCTCTGCATGGATCAAAAGTAGACACAGAAGAATACAACCACTGTAATGCCCGAAGTGGTTTACATTTTCTCTCATAACTCATATTGTTATCTAACAAGAAGATATATAAGCACAACACCAAAAAGTCAAATATTGGCCAGTAATAAAAGGTGACCTGACTCACCCAGTAAGCTGAGTCTAAATCCATTTTAACACGGCACAAAATGTACAATGATATACCAATGAGCAAGAGGGCATATCTCCAAAAGAATAACTGCCTCTTCCAGGCTAAAGCTGCTTATTTTGCTGCATCACAGAGCTTCCAGAGTGTTGCAGATAGGTAAAACTTTACAAAATGAAGGCCTTGTTACCCTTGTAAAATCACGGCTCGCTTCTGTTATTTTGGCTAAGTAGAAAAGGACTCTCGGAATGACTCTGCTAAATTAGAGGTAGGCAAAACAAGTTACGTAACCATCACATGTTCATGTTGTGTTGAATTTTGGTTGGTTGAGTTATGTTTGTTTTATTTTAAAAGCATAACTGATAAAAGCCTAACTGCTTTAAAACGCATGGTTTTTGCAATAAGGGAGTTCTCTTTTGCACCTGTCTGGGGAGTCTGCATTGCTCTACTTTGTAACACCAGAGCACAGCTGTTAACCAAAGAACCGCTGAAAGCAGAAACATCATGTGAAAAAGGAGAAGAGTAACGTTATTGTTGTGTTGAAGCCACCGGTGAGACAGGTACTGGAGCACTGTATTAAGTTCCAGTGACAAAAAAAAAATAAGTTTTTTAAAAAGTTCTTGAAATATTGAAGAAATGTGAGAAAGAACTTTTAAAATTGCTACAGAAAGCACACTTTGATTTTCATTTGAAACAAAACCAAGCAAATAGTGAGTGAGATCATTGTACTTCACTAAAAAAATTCCTTGAAGTAGGCATAAGAAGCCAAATTCTATGTATATACAGACATGAAATAAAAAAGATTGTAAGTAATGAAGTTACTGCAACACCTCCCAAAATATCGCTGAAAAACAGTGGTTTTTCTCTTGTTCTGAATTCAAGTGTATGATTTCTGAAAGAAATATGCCACCTTAACTCCAGAGTCTGCTAGATGAGAAATAATACTTTGGACAAAAAAATGGCTCTACAGTTCTAAACAGAAATTATGAAACGAATTAGAGTGTAAATATACTTTGTGGATAAAAAAGTATATGTTGTACACACACAATACCAAAATGTAACACAAGTAACACTTTAGAGTAGAAAAAACAAATATCCCCAGACTCTAACGTTAGGGATTCTCTCTTTGCTGCATAGATTTTGTGGAAGAAGTTGAATACAAAGGGAAGAACAACGATGTTATTCTGTGAAAATCAGGGTGTTGAGGCCGTTTTGCAGTTCTCATTGCTGAATCACCGTGTTCACTTCATAGGAAAGAGGTTTTTCCAGTAATTTCAGAGTAAAAATCATGTTATCATATGCCTAATTTGCCATGGTTATAAAGTGCATGGAAAATGGCTAAAACCTGGCACATCATTTCTTTTTCTCTGAACTCCTACTGGAGTTTCAGTTATGAGATATAGGCAGTTATTGGATAGAGGAAGAAAGGAATGCTTGTATTGCTTATTCCTACTCTAAATGCTGTTTAACAGTTTAGGAGCTATCACCTTCCCTTCGTAGCAAAGACACCTTCTTCTCTATAGGCTCATGATAATTATATGTCCTTTAGCCTTCCTTGCTCGCCTGCTTGACAGCACCTGCATTACCCTCCTAATGTACTGTAAAGGTGAAAGCATTGCAGGAATTTATTGTTGCAGTTTTGTGGGGAAGAAAACCAAAAAAACTGAATAGTCACTGAATACAAAAACAAGGAGCATACTCTTTAAAGCTTTAAGAAATGCAAAAGCATGGAGAGAGAATGAATTCAATTCTGCAGCAGGCAGTTGCTGTTACAGTCTTCTCATGTGGTTCCTGGGCTGGAAGTACATCTTTATGCTGTCTGGTGCAAATATGTGTGCATTTCCAAAAAAAAGTCTCTTTCCGGTTGTACATATCTACTCAGCCTCTGCAGAGTAACCCAAGAGAAGTGTACCATGGGGTTGGATTCAGCAGAGGCTAAGCCACATGTTTGGGGGACTGGATTCTCTCTGTTAGGAGGCTGAGGGAGCTGAGCCTGCTTAGTCTTGAGAAGAGTCAACTGAGAGAGGACCTCATCAGTGTCTACAAGTATCTGAAAGGAGGACACCAAGATGATGTTTCCAGGCTCTTAGTGGTACCAAGAAGCAGGACAAGAGGCAATGGGCAGAGAATGATGCACAGGAAGTTCCACCTGAATACGAGGGAGAAGTTCTTCACTGTGCAGGTGACTGAGCACTAGAACAGATTGCCAAGAGAGGGTGTGCAGTCTCCCTCACTGCAGGTTCTTAAGAACTGTCTGGATGCAATTCTGTGGAACGTGCTCTAGGGTGACCCTGCCTGAGCAGGCAGGCTGGACCAGATGACACACTGTGGTGCCTTCCAACCTCACTCATTCTGTGATTCTGTGATTCCAGTGTCCTGACCAGCTCTGATGACTCTTTGGGTTGGTCTGCCCCTCACAAAGAGTGCTGACTTTACAGTTCTACAAAGTTAAATGTTTGCTGTACCAGGTGTGGGGATAAGAAGTGAAAGGAGTTTTTCTCTGACAAGACAGAAGTTTAGATCAATGCCCATAAACACTTCTTCAGTTATGACTTGTGGGGGTGTTTTGGGGTTTTTTTTTTTGTAACTTCAATATCTATTTTCTCAGAACTTTATCAGTTTCTTCTGTCACAAGCTAGTGGTGCTTCCTGGCCTTATAACCATAGCAGAATAGCCTTGCATTAAACCAGTAGTTTTATTCTTACTTTGTTTATTACTTAATTCAGTAATCACACTTTTTTTGACACTATAAGATCAAATAAAATAGTGTACAGAACAATAGTAGTAGTAGTAGTAATAATAATAATAATAAGTGCAAAAAATCAGAGGAACTTAGTGCCATAGTCTTGGATGTTTATCCAAAATGTGAATCTATCATCCCAATGGTTTCTATATTAGCATGCAGAGAAAATGCTATGTTATAACTTTGTTATAATCTTAGTATGATATTAGCATTCATCTTTTATTTAAAAATCCTCAATTAAGCAGAGTTTAAGAAAATAAAATTGAAATTTGCAGGAAAATTGAGCACTGACACTTCTTACAGCAGTTGCATGCCACCTGAGATATACCAAGCTGACTCACTCCATTTTCTTACTAGCAATTATTTAAAAAATAACTTGTAGAAAACCTCTATTTGGTACCTGAAGAGTTAATCAAACCTTAGCTGATGTGAGGGACTTCTTCCCTGCACGTCCTCAGAGACAGTTGTAATTAATTTGATCTTCTCTAGTCATTAACTCAGATTCATAGTGAGCTCTCCACACACTGCTCTATTAATTCACTGGAGATCAGTTCTCAGGATTCATTTAGTTAAGCAGCACTGCTGGATTACATTTTAAAACCCTTTAAACTGGTTGTAATTGATGTCTGTTTATAAAAGCTTACTTTAATGGAGTCAACGTGAGATGAAAATTTACCATACTAGTCTAAGACAGTGCCTTGTTGTTTAAAGCACATCTCCAGAGGCATCCAGTTAAATAAGAGACACTGCAAAATAAAATAAATTCCTCATTAATCATCAACCTAGTCTTGGCATTTAAAAAATAGTTTTTGGTCCTCCTGACTGCTTGTGCCCTGGAAACAAATCTAAAGTAGATTTCACTATGCAATAACACACATATTTGTTAGGTATTAGGACTTGATCCTGAACTCCGTCAACAAAGCCCCTGTTGGCTTCAATATAAAGTCAACAAGAGTGAATTTAAAGAGCAATGTTTTCCTCCATTAAAATCTCAATGCAACCAGCACACTGGCTGTACTTCTCATTGTCAAAGGGCAACATACTTGTGAGAAGCTATTCCAAAAATACTGGAGCAGCTAGATGTTGACTGCATCCTTTAATTGCTGTTTGTCAATTAAAGCATCAGTAAGATAATGGTGTTACTGCTGCTTAAATAACATGACTTTTATGTCTGTCTTCTACATACAAACAGTTATAATAATGACACTTAAAACAAAATACAGAGTTTGGTCAAAAATATACAGCTTGGAATCACCTTTGAAGCCATGTAAGAGGAAAGAGTGCTATTTATTATGTTTCCAGCAGAAGACTGGAAATTCAACCAATCCTCTGCAGGCCATTAACTTTATGCATTCTGCTTCCACACTTGGACTATCTTATACCTGGTCATTTTGAAGCAAAGACAGAGGAGCTTGGGTCTGTCCTATCTATATGGCTAGACACAAGCTGTGTAACATAAGACAAAATACCTCAGGTAATGTTTTCTGAAGCAGCTCATTGACCACAGAGTCCCTGTTTATGAGAAAATAATTTGAGACTACACAGACTTGACTTTCTCTCCAAGCACTCAGAATTTTAGCTGAAATGAAGAGCAATTTCAGATGTTCACTTTCTCCGAACATGAAACCCAAGGTCTCTTAGTTTGCCATTCAAAAACCACAAGCATCACAAACTAATATTCATACAGAACATAAAACAGGGCTTTGTGTTGGTCTCTGTGACCACAGAAGAAAGATAAACCTATTATTAAGTTATCTACTATTACATCTACGGTTATCTACTGTTCATTTGTAACTTCTTTACAGGGCTGTTGTGAGGCTAAATTAATAGCTTTAAAAACTTGCAAGATCTTGGGTGAAAGATGTTATTTAAATGCAAAATCACACCACTGCATGCCATGGGGAAGAGATTCCTATCTTGTAGTACCCTTTTCTAGAATAATGTGTTTCAGACCTCCCTGTGTTGCGCACAAAATATAAAGAAAAATGAGTTTTACTAGGTTACTGTAGAAGTGACAGTCTTAATATTTACAAGGCCAGATTCTCTTTTGTTTTACAGGCAGCAGTTGTTCTGCAGGTAAATAGTACAGGAAACAGCTCTCAAGATGATAAAATTTTCCAGGCTATTTTATCTGTTAAATATTGTGAGCATAGGGGAAAGATCATGCATACCTTTTATACACAAATGGTAAAGGAGTGGAAAATACTGGATACACCTATTTTCTTTTTTTTCTCAAGCCCTAATTGCAGCAACTCAGCCTTCCTTAGGTCCACTCAATCACTCAAAGTATGGTTTGAGTGCATAGGGACAGTATGTGCTTTCACAAGATGAGACAAATTGCAACAATCTTCTTTAATGTGATCTCATACCACATGAGCTGAACAATACTAGAGGAAGCCAATGACAAACTCGACTGTTTGCTGCCAAATAAAAGTGAGGTGGAAATGGAGGTCGGTGATTTTCTTGGTGATGGTGTTCTTGTCAGGAGTGAAAAGGAACTGGGGTGCTGCTCACAGAAAATGCAGTGTGTAATTTTGTTAAGTATATGTTATTCACTGTAGCTTATAATGCACAAAAAAGCCCTCAAGAAAGCTGTTTGATTCTCCAAGACAGGAAAGAATCTACAAGAAAGACACAAGCGAGAAGCAAAATATAAGAAGGACATCACTTGCATTTTCTGTATTTACCTTTTTTATTTTGTAAGATATGCCACCATATCTAACATTTATATCAGGAACTTGATCACAATCAATATTTTCACCTACTGACATGAAATGGAAATTCCTCAAAAGGTCAAACAGGTGTCTGAGCAGTTGCTTAATGATAATTTTCTCTGCTTGTTGAATTTGGTGTAATTACTTACTGTGCTCTACTGGCAGCATGGGAGATCACACAACCTCTGTCCTGTCCATTTGGGGCCTTACTGCAACCAGCAGCCTTCTCTTCCACTAGTGTGGAATTATTTTAAGGATGCATGAATATTTTGAATATCAAAACAAATTTGCATTTCAAAAAGAGAGACCATTTGAGTGGCCCTGATTTCCCTCAGGTCAGATGACTGGTGCCATTTCCCCATACTTCTTCCTGTGCTCAATTCCCCCGTACTGTGAGGAATGCCAAGGCAGTTCCCACACTGTTACACCATGGGAGCAGGGCAAGCTGCTGGAAAATCCAAGCCTCTGTGAGGAAGGAGCTTTCAAGGGCTGCAGATGGCACATGGACCTTAGCCAATCTTGCAGCAGGACCACTGGGGAAGCATTGATATCTTCTGTTTATGAAGCACTCCAAGAGCTCCACATTCACCTGGCCACTGGTCATCTCCCAGGGTCACAAACATTTGCTGTCAGGTCACACCAAAGAACACTCTGAGACTGAAGTTTTTCAAAACCCTTCAGATCCTTGGTAAATAATATATTGCTGCATGCAGTTACTACACACATGCTCCCCTCAAAGGACTCTTAATGGAAGCATTCCAGGTACACCCATCCATGCTCAAGACCAAGTCTATTTCTCCACACAGAGCAGTGCTACCCAAGTGTGTCCAATTTGCACCTATACTGGAAATTCGTTCATAAATTCTGGGAGCCCCAAATGTCTGGTCTGGCAGCATTAAGCATATTAGCTAAGTGAAATTCCTGCTTGTCCTCCTCAGGACACTTGTAAGAACATAGATAACTGCTAACTTCAGTGCGTTAATCTGCATTTATTTAGGGAGGCTTTTGGGATTGAATCCTATTGTGTCACACTCCTACCCTATTTCTGTACTTACATTTGTGCTGAATATGTTAGTTTATATCCAGATTTACTCACAGAGCTTATGTTTATGTGAAATAAGGTGCCATTTTTTGCATGAGAGTGAAAGCCACTGATTCCTAAGAGAAAATGTACTGCTTCTCCCCAATGTGACAGGTCTGTGATACAATGCAAGCTCCAGTTATAACTACAGAGAGGACAGCACATCAATGAAATAAGTGCAAAATGTCTTTACTTTTTATTTCAGAAAACAAGAGGAGTTATGGACTGCAAGAGAGTTTCCCTTTTCAGAAGATGTAACACAGTGTTATACTGAAGTGACTATATCCTTTACGTTTCAAATGTGAAAAGCGACGGCATTTACGGCCAACAAGCCACAGAGCTCAGTGTGTAATATCAAACAGTCCTACCTTCATCAATCCATACTCTCCTCAACAATCCTGCTCAAAGCAGCTTGTGGGTGAACGTCAGAGTTTGATAAAGTGATTACTAGATAACAGTATCAAATAACTATGTTGATTAAAAAAGTTACGAGTTCTGAAGCACTTTAGGTGAGGAATGAGTTTCTCCTTCAACACAATGAAAATATATAAAATAAAATGGGGTTGGAATTAGGTCAAGAAGAAATAAGCTTATATTTTCTGAATAAATACAAATACTACAAACTACTTTCCTATGAATAATGACATTGCTTTAAGTAAAAGAACAGTTTTTCAGTCCCTCTCTTTGGTATGTTGTTTCATGATGTGTGTGAAATCCACAGCAAGGTTGTCACACCTGCCCCTCTGGTTTTCTGCACACCTGGATTATTTTACGACAATAAAAATTTCTTTTTCTCTACCCAAAGTACAGACACACAAATCATCTAGAAAACAATTTACAGCTATTCATGACTTTTGTATCCAAAATATCAAAAGCTGTTAAGCATAATATGAGCTCAGGGCCTTCTTGTAATCCTAAAACTGAGATGAAGGAATTAACAATCCGTCAGAGTGCTACTGATTCAGATTGTGTGGGAATTCAGAGTGGCCTATGATACAAAATACTTCCAGCAGCTGAAATGACCACTAAATAAATTGATGGTGGTCCTTATTATGTATAGTTCATAAGTGGAATGCAGAAGATTTACTATAGTACAAACATGATTATCCAGAAGAGAGGAAGTACTTGGAATAAAGTCAGACAACAGAGATGCCAGGTCATCAAAGAAATCATTAATATAAATATCTGATGGCTAGTCCCTCTCCAACTGTCTCTTGATACCATTCATATTCAGGCTATTTAAGATCTTTTAGTCAACTTCCTCTGCAAAACAGATTAAAGATTGGGAATCTTCTACCAGGAGACACTTGTTCTTGCCATCTCCTCTCTGCTGAATTTAGCAATTTGTGGTTCTTTCACGCTTGTTTCAAGTTTAAGCAACTCCTTCGCTTTCAGGTTCTGTATAACTGTGTCCTTGAGGCAATTCACATCTTAATTCTCGTCACTCTGTGGCACTCTATGTCTCTTTAATCCTCTGAATTCTGCTCTCTAACTTTTTGTCTCCTGTCCCCAATACGTTATCTGTTGTTCAAGCCTCAGTTACCTCATCTTCATCCCAGTCCATTCCCCAGATCCATGCTCTTGGACTCAAGCATCAACCTACTCCTGAAACAATAATGCATTATTTCTGAACAACAGCCAGTACCAACACCCCAGCTATTACTCCTCTCTGCCTTCCACACAGTAATTCCTACAGGGCATGGGCTCCCTTTATATTTATGTCTTGTACAGCCCCAAGCACACTGTAAGCATTTAATGCATAAAATAACAAAAACATGCAGCTCTGCTGAAGACAAGAGAGAGCATTGAAGAAGCTAATCAAATTTGTACTGTGTGAGGTGGCGCTTCAACTTACAAAACACTCAGAAAAGATAACTTGGGAAGGGAGGAGGACTCTTAATATTGACCCAGCAAATATTCTGGCATGTCTTTGATTGAAAGGCCTTAAACTACCCTTGTAAGCACAAAGGCACTATCCATACATACATGACAGGCATTTTGTTACTAATCTGAATGGCCCAATTTCCAGATGCACGAGATAAACCTTTAAGAGTCAGAGTACTTTTTTAAAGACTTCAGAGAAGTTTATCGTTCAATGGTTATTCATCATTCAATGGTTAATTTCCATGGCCTTTATCTAAATGCATCTTTTCACCATGTAACCTCAGCTATGTGTCATCCAAATCTATAGGTGTGTCTGTTGGACTGATTTACTGTAAGCACAAAAGTTTTCCTCATTAGGCAATTGTAGGCTGTTATAAATTTCATCTTTTTACAGCTAGGAACTTTCAGACCTGTAAAGTTTACAGGTGTAAACCAAACTTTTCAGCTCTCCAACGATTTTTCAACCCCTTTCCTACATCTTTGCCAATGAAACCATTTCTGATGATGTCTATCAGAACTGTGAGACTGTTTTTGCAAGGATCCTAGTAGGGCTAACAGTGATGCAAACTCTTTTCTTCTGTCTGCACGTAGAAATAATTCCACTCATCAGTTTTAAAGCAGTAAAAATGGTTTACATTAATTTAGCAGTTCCAAATAAGCTTTTAGTTCGTGTTTCACCATGCAGTATGACACATGCTCAGCCTTGATCTTGGGCAGTATTAATAATTTAAACAATCATGTTGCACTATGCAAACTTAAATGCTACAACACAAATGTGAAAGTGTGTTTTGTTGTGAGGTTTTTTGGGTGGGGGAGGTAATTTGTTTGTTTTTGTGTTTGTTTTACTGTTAGAGCCCTGATATGCATTAGCAGTTCCATTTTTGTGCAGGCAGGGGAAGACAGTCTTTATTGTGCTGGCAGCAGGTCAATCCAGTCCTCCCCAGCCATGCATGATTTGGCTTAGGGAGGTGACATAACACACAGAGTCTGTTGTCCACCAGGACATAAAAGAGCATCAGTCAGTGCATCTTTGTGGTTTCACTAATGAAAATATAATGAAAATGCACCTTTTCCACAAAGACATCAAAACCACACCTATCCCATAGACATATTCTTTCTGTTGACTAAAGTTCATCAAACTACCAGAGATTTATCTTCCATGAAAAAAGTGCCAGTTCAAAAAAAAGTTCTCATGCTTCAGTTGTTTGCAGTATTGACTTTCTATTATTTTATCTATGATAACATCTGATGGATAAATAGGATAATTTAGTCCTATTTAATCCTAATTTAGTCCTAGTAAGAAGCCTCAGGCTCTAAAGTTTTCCCAAAGACATCAATTATTATGTCTTAAAATCCAAACAAATTTTTAAAAAAATCCCAAAACCAAGCTCCAACAAAATATTTCTGTTTATTCAAGTATGCGTCTTTTTTTCCCCCCAAAGTTACCAGGAATGCAAATAAGAGATGTGCTTGATTAATCAAAAAGTCCTTTCTTAGATCCATATTGACACCTTTCCCATTTGAATGATGTAGCTCAGCATTTTTTAAATTATTATTATTTATACATCATCATATGTGCAACTGGTGCTTTACAGAGACCTAGAATGACAAGACCCTGCCCTGAGGTGCTTGGAGTCTAAATTAGATGTACACATATTTATATCACTATTGCTGATACAAAATTCCCTCTCTAACATGTGGTACTGAACCTGAGTCCCTCTGGATATTCATGTAAGGAATAAACCATGTGTGGATGGGAGCCAGGAAAAAGGAGTTAGGGTCTTTGTATCACAGGAGCCTAAATTTTATTGTATGGCATCAGAGCTATTTAACATGCCATACAGTCTCCAACCATGGCTGTCTTGGGTTGTAGTATAGGATTAGCACAAAGTATTCTAT
>VZSR01000170.1:2431894-2487006 GCA_013398615.1 Brachypodius melanocephalos
TTAGAGCCTCTCACTTGTTTTGCTTTCAAACCACAACAATGGCTCCTGCCAGATTTTTGCAATGTTTAAGGGCACTGTTAGAGTGATCCTTCCCTCAGCGCATCATCCCAGGATTCAGAAATCAGCACTGAAGGGACTTCCTCAGCCTGAGGTCACATGTAAACCATTGAATTTAATTATTATGAAAAAAACACTAAATTAATTTATGTAGTCCTGTTTTGAACTCATTTATACTTTTTGCTCCCAAGCTTCCCTGTGGCTACAAGTTCCACAATTATATTATGCACTATGAGAAAAATTATGTTCTTTTCCTTGTTTCGAACCTATTCCCTAACAATTTTAAGGGGCAGTTCATGTCACTTGTTTTGTTGCTCTGTGAAATTCATGACTTACAAACTTCAACATCCTACTCTTTGCTCTTTTAAAAGGAAAAACCCCTCCTCTGTTATATTTGCCCTACTCTAAAGCCTGACATTCACTTGTGAAAATCTTGGTCACACTTCTCTGGGTCTTTCTGGTTCTATAACATCCTGTGTCTGTGTTAGTAACCAAAACTGGGGAAACCCAGCATGTGAACAAGCTGCATATGTGAAAACTAGCAACATGATGCTTTTTGCTTTTGCTCTCTGTTCATTTTCATTGATAACACTTAATGGTCATTCCTAACAAACTGATTCTGATGTCCCATCTCACTGCAAAACTCATCTCGGCCATAACAAATCTTCTCTTCTACATATTTGACTTTTACATACCCAGGGAAGTGGTGAGATGAAGGACTACTTGAGCCATTGAGGTAATTTTGAGTGTCTTTGCTACTACCTTAATGTTATGAACAGTCAAACAGGACTCCTACTCAGGGCTGAAATCTATAAATCTCTTTCTGAGATTTCTTCTTGCTCCTCACATGACAGTGACTTCAAGACAGAGAACTGAAGGAGCAAAATAGGGAAAAAAATAAACAGGATGGTGTTTCAGATGGTGTGCCCTTGCCCACCTTTTTTCTCTTAGTGCTATAGGAGCATAATATGATTTCTTTCTCTTTTCTTTCTTTTTTTACCAACAAAGTAACAGATTCAGAACCAAACATCCAAACATGACCTATTCTTCAGTACAAATCGCTGTCTTAATCTGATGAACTGAATCTTTCTTTTCACACACAAAAATTGGGGATTTCAGTACATTTCTTCAAAGCCTACTTTTAATATATTAGGTTCTGCCATGCTTACTAAAGTTATGTTGGTTTTTGGCCTGAAAATACTTCATGGATAGCAATGGATTAAGAAAGTAAGAATCCTTCAATATAGGTAGCTATGCAAGAAACAAACTTGGAGTCTTTAAGTTGAAAAGTGTATCTACTTCACAATTAGATCATTCTTCCTGAGAATATTCTCAGTTTTCAAACTTGAATTAAAAATAATCAAACACCTATCTTTTTGAGAATAAAGTTGTAAGAAATGTTTAGCAAGCCCACACACACGCATTCAATTATTTTAATCTTCACTCATAAGTCAATACTTGCAGCACTTAATCATTTTTGATTCCCTTCCCTGAATTCCCTTCAATTTATCAATGTCTTTTTAAATACAGATTCTGTAAGATGTAGTGGAGTAATTTTTTATGAAGAAATGGGTGGTCATTAGCAATGTGCTCAAGTGAAAATAAATGTCAAAGATTAGACATACTTTTGAATAAAGAGTAACTATTATTTCATGTTGGAGAAAATCCTCTTTTTCCCCCTTCCTAAAAGCCAAATAAATCTTTCATTAAAACTGCATTCACTGGACTTCTTGAGGAACTCATATGCATGTGAGTTTGGGCTTTTTTCCCTGTATATGGCTGGATGTATTTTAATCAGATGACCAGATTTTGATTATGTTACAACTCTGCAGAAGAGTCAAAACCCTCAGTATTAACAGGCTTTTGGATTGTGTACAATTTTCTGCATTATTTACAGGCTGGCTGGTGATCAAATTAAGTATGAGAAATTAAAAGATTGGAAACAGTTAAATTACTGTTTAAATTAATTGGAAACGGGAAAATCATTGTTGTACCTACTGGTCTATGCACATTAAGGCAGGTCTGTACCATTCATTCTCTGCTTAGAGATATCTTGTTATTTCAGTGTGTGAAACAATGACGGTTTTCCTCTCCAAAAAGACACATTGAACAAAGCTAACCCATGGAAACTGCTGTGAAGCAGCAGGTGGCTGAAGTAAGCAGAAGCAGGAAATAAAAAACAGTATCAGCAATAAGTAGAGACACCTCTGCACAGTTGCCCAAGGTGACACTGATGAAAACCAAGTCGTAGTAAAGATCTGTGAAGACAGCTTTGTCAAGGAGACACAAATTCATGGTGGTACAGGACCCTATACAACAACATCCAATTCCTTGAAAAGTCAGGCTCCAGTGGTGAAATTAAGCCAATCACATTATTGCTTATTGGATGTCTTTTGGGCTTTCAAGCACCCAGAAGGATATATCTGTAAATACATACATACTTGTACGGCTCTCCCTGCTGCTTACTTAGCATAGAAAAATGATCCATTAAAAGAAGTACCAGTGGTGCAGATTAGAGCACAGAAACTGAACCTCAAATTATGCTCTCAATTTAAGGAGAGTATACATCTATGACCACAGATCTCAAATTGAGATATATCACAGACTGGTCAGCTAAACTTAACACATTTGGAACCATTGGCTTTGACTCCAGCATCTTTCTTTTCCTACATCCAAAGACCTCTGAGAGTTTTGGGAGGAAAATCTTTTGCATGAAAGGAGGGGCTATCTTTGTACTCTGTAAAAATAGTCCTAAAATATATATTGCAACTTGAGGCAAAATTCACCCATCTAAATCTCAGCACATCAATTCATCTTAGATACACTGCCTTCATGGTAGCCAGTGGGAAATGATAGGCATTTCTTACAAATGGCTCAAACCTCAGTCAGCTTGTGCCATTGTTGCAGGTGCCTCTCTGTGTGTACTACCTTTAAATGGCACTGGCACTTAGGGGAATCATGTTCCCAAAGTACACATTTCAGATAAGTTAATTGTGAAGAACTGAGGTATTTGTATCCTGTAAACTCACCTGGAAATTCCACCTCTCTTTCAACAGACAATTCAAGGCTGCTGTACTTTTCAGCCCAGGAACTGGCTGCAGTGATGCCAGCTTTGGGGTTATGAGCCTTTCTGGAGGAGCTGTCTCCAGGTATCCTGAGTAAAGGTTTTACTAGAGACTAAATGTGATGTTCTCCTCCAGTTTTAGACCTGGCATTTCCCTGTCCTGAGAACTCCTAACAAATGAGAAAACCATCTCAAGAATTCACTCTAGCACCTCAGTCAGGTATTCCCTCTCATGTGAGATGAGAAGATGGATTTTAAACCTGGCACAAGAGAAAGAGGCTCTGTTTGAGCATGTAGATACTCACCCAATATTGCTAAAGCCACTTGTGCTTCCTGGAAAAGACTTATTTCTTGGATGGTAGACTATGCTGATCTGAAATTGGACCTGTCTATATTACTTCCTGCAAAACTGCACAGCCTTTCTGAGGGGCATAAATTTCTTTTTTATGTCTACGACGATGCAAAGCAATTTTAAATGCCTGGAGGAGAGAACTAGAAAAGATGAATGAAAAGGAATTGAATGATTCATTAGAGTCAAGAAGATTTGATGAGGAATTCTATAATTCTAGACTTTTAATTTAATTGCATCTCTCTCTTCACTTTCACTTTTCACCCTTCTTTACTTTTACAGAGCTTCATAAAAAATATAATTCTAAAGAGGTCCTTATCTTGCATCACCTAGTAAAAAATATAACACTGTTTATTCTGTTTCGACAGTACATTTGAGTTTTGAGGTTTTATTTATTTATTTATTACTCTTCTCAGGTACTAGCTATACCTGTACACCTGAAATGTCCCAATTCCTGTTTCAGTAAAATTATGCCTTTGATATAAATTCCTGACTATTTGTGAACTTTATAACATTTTCTGTGGCTAGGAGATGAGTGCTATGACCTCTCTGCTTATTTGTTCAGGTATTGGCTAAAATCTCTTATTCACATTGCTCTAAGGCATAGGAGTGCTGCTGAAATCAATGGAGCTGTTGAGGATTTACACTCTTGAGCACAATCTTGCCTATATCTGTACATAGGTATTCTTGAGGATATTGTTATGGTTTGGATCAAACTATGACATTCATCATACATATATTAATCTATAGATTTTTCTTTATACTAAATATCTGCATATGAGGCTTCTGTTGTTACAGTTGTTCAGTTGTTACAAGGAACCAGTTTATATCAGATGAGGTTCTACCCTCCAAATTACAAATCTGATTTAATTTCTCTTTGATTCAATAGGCTTTGATTCAGTCTTACTGTATTCCTCTAGCCTACCTTTTCTGAAACCTGTTCCCTCTACTCTTGTTTCAAAGATTTGGTTGATTTCTGTGTTCACCACTGTTCTAAGGATCACCTTTAAACTAGCTACTCAAACAGAAGCAGCCAAATGCTAAAAGAGACTTTCTTAGCATTGGACAAAATAAATTAATAAATTAGGTATCCTAATTTCATGCAAACAGTTGAGCAGAATTACAAATTGTTCACATGTTCAAACATTATATGCATAAATTATCCCAAAGTACTCTGCCATATCTGCCATCACTTCTGCGGAGCAAGATGGGAAAGATCTTTCTTCAGAGAAATGAAGAGCAGGATAAAGGTATGTAGGTGCACCTTGACTTGAACTACTTTCTTAAAAGTGATTTTTCTTGCTCCATGCTGTGTTTCTAAAACATGTAACAACTGTGTGTTCTCCTCATTGCTATCTCACCCCCGTATACATTTTTCTTTGATTTCCCAAGCAGTTTTTCATCTCATACAGAGTATTCTCCTGACAAAAATTATTACTGAAAATAATCTGATTTTTTTTTCACAAGTCCTATCACTTATATTTTCAGTGAACCATTGCCACTTGTTGTTACTCCTCAGCAGGACAATTTTACACTGTAATTTTACAAGTAGTATGGCCAAGACATAAATTCAAAGAATCTTTGAATTTCAATAAATCTTTGAGGGCTTCAGTCTACTTCCACTATACCAAAATGAAAAGTTTATAAAAATTATTAATGCCCAGAAACACATGGCACACATAAAGTTCCTGTAAATTAATTAGTAATTTCATATCAGGTAGGAGATAAAAAAGGAACAAATAGTTACAATACTTCAACAATGACATTTGGTTTCTGAAACAGTTCAACAACAAGCTTAAGGTTTTTCGACTATTCTAATGTCAATCATTCTCTGTCCTCCCATTACTGTATTTAGGTAATTCAGAAAACCATTGACTCAACAATTTTATCCCAGACCCTATAAATATGTTTTCTCAGTATGACTCAATAGAAATGCCTCTGTCCTTAATATTAGGTACTTGTGGAAGTGTATGCATCATTAAGAGTGGGTGAGGACATCTATACAGAGAAACACAACTCTCTAAGTACAGATCTATACCTGTACCCGAATGGGTAGGTATAGCTATAACTATTATTAAATCATACAAATATTTGTGTGAAATAAACCTAGGAAGTACCTTTTATATTTACTTATTTTAGCTAGTGATTAATATTACAAATTTAAAAATGTATTTGCAGTTGTTCACTATTTCACAACAAACAAATTATTATGACAAATGTCTATAGTGAAGCCCATGCATACAAATGTCATGCTCATTGCCATTCCAGAAAAAACCTCATTTCAAAGAAAAAAAATTTGCTCTGATACTGTAATTCCTTTGATTAAAAAACAAACTAACTAAAAAAAAGCCAAAAACCCAAACCAAAACACAACCCAGGACAAAAGCGCATCCCTCCCTCTTTTTCTAAGATATGTTCAACTTGAAACAAAATTTCACAACTCTAACTATGAGAAAGAGATAGCATTTACACAGTCACTGTATTCAGATCAATGTGTTATTATACCCTCAAGAGAGGAGACAGGCAAATTTGGGTGAGAAAGAAGAAAACAAATCTAAAATTCTCCCTTGACCAGGGAGGCCAGAGCTCTTTTATCCCCAGCGAAGCATTTTCAAATAAAGAAAAGTGAGTCTCTTCTCTTAATGCACTCAACACTAATCTGCCTGTACAACAGACTAGGTCCTTCTATATAAATGTTAAACATTTATTTTTATCCTGCATAAATAGAAACAGAAACAGTGCTTCTAACATCTGTCATTGCTGGGATAATCATGCTGCTGTGCAATTATTATGCTGGGATCCTTTAACAAAATGAAAACAGCATTCATTCGCAATTATTCATTACAGTAAGACCCATTTCCCTCCTGTGATTGTTATTTAAGACATAACAGCTCTGTCGTTTTCACTGAGTAAAACTGGCTTATCAGTGAGCTTTTTGCTTACAGATATATTTTCCTCTGGGTCAGTCTAAAGTAATTTTAAGAGGTTGCATTGCATTATATTATAAATAAATTACATCAGCTGCCTGCAGTTAAATGCACTTTAAGGAATAGTTAATGCACTGCTGCAGTGTGACAAATTACTCCTTGTGCTGTTATTTCAGATTCACACGGGTTAGGATTACTGCTCTGTCTCCTCCCATTGACATGATCCCATAACAGGATGAATGCATTTTTCACTAAATATTTAAAGAATAAACAGGGAGAGAGAGAGAAACCAAGAGAAACAGAGACAGAGACAGAGACAGAGAGAAAGAGAAAGAGAAAGAGAAAGAGAAAGAGAAAGAGAGAAAGTGTGGGAATATTAATGAGCAGAGGAACTTCATGAGGACTGCAATGAGATGAAAGCAACACTGCTATTAAGGAATGTTTTCACTCTTGTCTGTCTATCACAAGGCCAAATCTTTAGATAAGGGGTTTTCAGCATGATACAAGATGTTATCAAATGCCGTTGTACAATATTTAGTCTCAAGGGCTGACTTAAAAGAAATGGCAGCAACTATAAAACAAAGCAACATACTGCCACCAAAGAAAAGTGGAAAGCAAGTGCAGCAAAGGGTTCAAGTTTGATGCACAGTTATTATCACAGCTCTGCTTTCTCATAGAGCTGATTTTTATCTGTACTGGATATCACTGATATAAAAACATACTTTATGTTTATACGTGTTTGTGTGTGAGTGTGCATTTCCTCCCTAAAAGGGGACCGTGAAAGTTAGGGACTGGGGGAGGGGGATTGTGGGGTGGGAATGAGGGTATAAAATTGAATGCAGGCTGCCAAAATAGAAATGATATTTGTTTTCTATCACACCAGAGATGCACCATTCCAGCTTTTGTCTTTCAAAGCTGTGAGAGACCACTTTAATGCCTGCAGGTTGACCATGCATTGTTATTATACAGTTTTCATGTTCACATCATGTGTCATCTGACCAAAGGAGAGTCTACAAAGTGAAAGCCTCATGCAAAATTTATGCTTATATGGCTGTTTCAGTCAGTGGAAAAATCAATACTGCAGGCTTGATGCACAGAAATGACTGAGTGCTCTCTGACTGACACTAAAAGCACTGGGAGATTGAGGGTCTGCATTTGCTGTTCAAGAAATTGAGTGTATTAGAGCTCTTATAATAGTCTGTTCACCTTATATTAGCCTTTCCTTGGGATTATTTTTTGATAACAATTATGATTGTGGGGTTTAAGGCAATTACACTATTACAAAGAAAAAGCTGCTTTTTATGTCCTGTAAAGCTGTCATATATTTCACACCACAACTGCCTTCCAATTATTTTGTTACAATGCACTTTGGAAGCAAAATGTCCTAACTGATATATATTAGTCTTTTATGTTTTATAAATAAAAATCAAAGCTGTAATGTAATCCTTCAAAAGAAGCTTCACAGTTTCCCTGATGTTATTTTAAAAAGAGTCAAATGCAATGTATTGTAAGTCTTAAAAAAGACATACACAGGACTTGTTTTTATATAGAAGTACAACACAAGCCGGGGATATTGCACAGATTGTGCAGACTGCTGTAGCTCAAAATGCTAATACTGCCTATTAAACATGGATGGAGATACTACAAAGATGGAGTATAACAAAAGAAAAGAAACAAAATCTATCTGCTCAGAGGGTTTTCAGAGAAGCATTTTCAACATGCAGTTTAATGTTAGACTGAACATCCTACCATAATGACTCAAGGAAATAGACATAGAAGAGGGTATCAGAAAATGGGCAAAATTAATGTTTGAGATAAAAAACAAGCTCTTGTAATCTGCTTAAATTACATATATTCCCTCCATCAAAATTACCTCTGGTCAGAATGGGAATGTTCTACAACTTTGTCACTGTAAACACAGAGAAATACTTTATTAGGTGGCATTACTGGTCAGAAATGTCTTCTACTTCTATTATAATTCATTAAAAACTAGCAAAATTATTAATACAGATTAAAAGAAAGGATTAAGAAATACATTGCTAGTAGGTTTAGAAATCCCTGAATTCCACAGTAACAGTAATTACATTATTACAAAATACACTTCACTCCCATATTTACCTTTTTGACATCTATGCACAGAGGTGGGTAAAAAATATGGCCCTTTCTAGTAATAAACAAAAGAAAAATTGATGAAACTAAAACACACCAGCTGTCTTGCAACGCACTTATGTTTTTACACTATAGAAATACAGTTTATACCATCTAGATGAATTCTTACAAATTAAAAATTACTACCTCTGCAGCTCCTGTAGCAGAGTTAATGTCACCTGCCAGCAGCTAAGTATGGACTATTTCCACCCCAAAAAGTTTCACAAAGTTGTGTCTAATAGCTGAATAAAGCCATGTAACTGAGTATCCTGATTACCCCTCTTTTAAAGTGAAAAAAAAATCTGCTACTAGGGCTTGTGAATTTAAAATAAATTTGCCATCAAGTTTCTGTATTTTTGTGCAGATATGTAGTGGGGGTGCATGACCCTTTTGAGTTCAGAATGCCTAAGAAACATCTGTCATCCACAGAAGCTGAACTGGCCAGCTCTGTAGAAGCTGTAAACCAGCTCTGGAACCCCATTCAATATGTGCCATCCAGGCACCACTTCCAGGACATGAGACAGTCTGCTTTCAGTGACATCATTAAAAATGCTTAAGTTGCTCACTTCCATCAGATTAAGGTCCCCCATTCTGTTTTTTGGTCACACTAATCCTCTGAAATGGGTTTGTCTGTGGAATGACTGCAATGATTTGGGCCCTCCTGGAGCACTAAGAGACAGGTACTGGGCTCAACATGTAACTGCAATAAACCTACCTGGGCAATGGAAAGGAGTCAGTGAACACAGTTTGGCGAGAGGGGGAATTCTTCTCTGCTTGCTGTGAGAAGATAGAAGGAAGGAGGAAGGCTGACTCCAAGAGTACATAGCTGATCGACACATGGTAGGAATTGGTCAGTGTAGAGTCACATTGTAGCTCCATGGGAGACTGTCAAGCCTACAGTGTCTCAGAACAAAAGCTGAAACCAACTTCTTCCTGCCGATTGGGGGAAAAAGCCCTGACAATACGCCTTAGAGTATGAATGCTGTCATATAAATCCCTGCCTTGCCCATTTTTTCTATCAGGATCAGGGGAGGTTACGGGCACTACGGATCTAGCAGGACAGAGAAATATGTGGGGCAATGCATTTCCTCTACCTACACAAAAAACAACAGCACAGAAAAAGGCCTCAGAGTATGAGGATATCTTCTGGTAAACTTAGTTCCTCTGGTTTTGTCTCTTTTTTGTTGTTGTTGTTTTTTGGGTTTTTTGGTTTTTTGGGTTTGTTTTTTTTTTCCCTGAGTAATGAGACACTACTCTGGTAGATAATTTAAAAGAAGAAACAAAAAGAAGAGGAAAGATCACAGATGAAATGATAGAATGTACTGTTTCCTTCGATGTCTCTTTTCACTTAGCCTAAATGATTAACAGTGTGGTTAAGTAATCTTGACTAGAAAGAAAACAGCACCACAACGGTGAAAACAGCCATTTTAGCTCTGAGTAGAGGAATGAGAGGACTGAGAAAGAAGACTGATTTCAGGCTCACAGATGACTGTTGCTGAAAAGAATCAACACCATCCTATTTGCAAACTAGTATATCCATCTTCCACAGTTTTCCTGCCTCATCAGGCATGCAAAATTAAAGAACAAAATGTGTGTACAGAACATTCTCATAAGGTGGAGGTGTCCCACCATCAGACAGATGCTGAGATGAAAACCGACAGCTCTGTTTTCACCCTCTCCTACAGAAACTACTCCTCTGGCTCCAGTTTCTTCATCTGTAAATTCCTTACGAACTTACAAGATTTGACTCAAGGAAAATGACAAAACCAAACTAGCAAGAAGTCCCCCTGAAAGGACTCCAAACTTCCAGGTCCAAGGTAACTGAGGAGAAGACATGGCTGGCTGTTTCTGCAGAATGGTCATTTCTTCATTTGTCCCATTCACTGTCCCCATTAAAGAAATAGCTATGATTATCTCCACTTAAACCAAGTTCTCTCTCCTAGACTTTCTCTCCCCAAAATAAATGATCTAACGAAAATGCCACATTAAAAGTATATTACAAGAAATGTTTTAGTGCTTAAATATGGAAGAGTAACAGAAACTAGTAAAGGTTGCTTTTTTCCAATACATCACAAGATTCACGGGTTTTTCTCCAAGCATCTTACAGTTTACTAAGAAAGTATCTCCTCATCCATAGACATGGAAAAAGTGTAAGCTAGTATCCACAAACCTATTCCATTGTCCCCACATTTACAATGTTTTACTAGCAAATTTTGGCCATGTAGATAGAGAACTGAGAACTTGGCTTATTACACAGCAGCTTGCTATTCTTCCATTGTGAGCTACTCTCATGCACACAGCTAGAACTGGAAGTTGCCCAAGATAAGAACAGTTGTTTTAATGTGCAATTGTGAAGGCTCTAGCATGTGAGGTCTTTGATCAGTGTCACTAAGTTCTAGGGAGGTACAAATAAACCCAAGTGCTACCACATCTACTCGAACAGCTAAACATTACCTAGTGTAAAATGTACTTAAAAATGCAAAGAAAAAACCAAAACCTATAAATTGTGAAAGTGCAGAACTATAGCAGGAAGAGAGCATATAGAAAGAAAACAAGAAATTACATACATGGTATATTTCAGCCTGTTAAATGAAAAACCCAAAATTTTTGGAAAATATTTAAATGTATGCATATACACACCAGAAATTTAAAGATAGCTGAGGGTAATACATATATCTGCCACTATCAATAATCATTGCTGATGTGTCCCTAGAACAGATATAAGTGGGTGACCTGAGAGTGAAGGCAAGGATAGTACATCCATGCATAAGTGACTGCTAATTCAGAAGAAGATACTCAATACTTTTTACAAAGGTACTTTCATTCCATATCAACAGATTGACCAAAAGGAGGGAGAAGATATGAGCAAACTTATAGAGAATGAGCAGACCATTAACGACATGGAACAGAAACATTTGAAAAAGATTGGTAGCAGTGCTAGCCTTCTCAGGAGAGCAGACTGAAAAATATATATCCTAGCAACTGAGCTCAGAAAGGAGATGGAGCGTTAACAGGGTGTTCTAGGAAAGGAGGAAGGAAAATGACCAAATAAGGAAGATGATGCAAAAGAGAGCAACTATGGGAGGTTTTGGGTAAAGCTTGTATGTACAAGGGAAGAAACACGGAAGTCAAAGACAGGTTAAATGACAGACTAATGTCGGGGATGTTGTCAGAAGTGACAGACAGTGGTGAAAGCTGAGACATCTCTGGAAAAACAAAATGTCAGAAAGACAATCCAAAACAGCTTTGGGGAAGTCCGGGAAAGATGGATACAACCGTAAGTCACCACTGTGGACACTCTAAGTGAAGCTATGTGTCCTAGGGTGACTTTACGATGCTTGTATCCCCAACCGTCTGTTCTGTGTATGCTCGATATTAAGTTCTGCACCTTTAAGCCTGGTTCCAAGAGCGAAGCGGGGGAAGCAGAAGCGCGCAGTTTGTTTTCAGAAAGTGCACTTGCTCCGCGCATCCTCCCCACAGACTGTGTGTCTGTGTCTGTGTGTGTCTATGCTGGAGAGAGCTCTCCTTTGCTTTCAGCTAGTTTTTTCTAGCTAGCTGAGGCCAGAAGTTTTTTTGGAGCTGTTCAGCTATTGTTCAGTCCAGGAACACCAGGACTTTGGTCTGGGGGACCCCAAGCTGTGCCACGGCCTGAACAGCGGGCCCGAGCCCAGGGAGACTGAGAGAGCTGAGGACACAGCCACGGAAAGGACTGACTCTCCAATTCACACAAGGACTTTCTGAATTTGCCATCTCTTCAGAGCAACGAGACACTTCACTGTTTAATATTATTCATTTCTCATGTTTGTGAGTACTTTGCTTGTTAAATAAACAGTTTTTCCTGCTTCTCACGAAGGAGATTTTTCTCCTGAACAGGTTGGGCAGCTTAAATTTGCTTTCTACAGGAGACCACTTCAGAAGCTTCCTCCCAAAATTTGCCCTAAACCAGGACACTGTGTCAAAGATATGTTGAAGTCAGCATAGCTTTCAAACAAAGAAACAAAGAAATAAACAAAAAAAAATTTAATAATTAAGGAGTATTTCATATTACCTGTGTAAGAACAATAGTTTCATTACCTCAAAGCTCAGTTTTCGTGTTGATATTTTCCACAGAAGAAATGTAGTATAGTTATTGTTCATAAAATCAAGTTTGAAGGAAATACAATTAAAAACAGTTGAACAGGCTATGTCACTATACGTACAAATATATTCTGTACAGTTAAATAAGGATGAGTCTGTGTGGAACTAATCAGAGATGTGAAAGAGGGCTCCTTTTAACTTTCTCACCTATTTACCTATTCTTTATGCTATAATTCTGTTTCTACTGTGTGAATGAAACCACCTTATTATTCTGCATTAGCTTAACAATGCATTTACTTTGTCTTGCTCTCCTGCTTAAGAACTTCATTGAAAAAAAGGTTTCTTGACAATAGCCGCTGACAAAGTACCCAGGTGGAAAACATAACTTCCAACGTGGTTACTTCATGTAAATTTCTATTAGACTGCCAGCCTTAATTATACTGAGCAGTACCACACATAAATCAGGGGGATAATAATATTATACATTGAAATACAACTCCACATAGTAAACACAAGGTATTCTAGAGCAGCAATACTCAACAGGTAATAGAGACATAAAAAGACTCCCTCACCCCAATACCTGTGAACTATTATAATCTAACATGTTACAATATTAACTTAAGAAGGAGAAAAACACACTGTTATAAAAACAAGGATCTTGCAGCTAGAGGACAAGTTGTATTCCCCCTTTAATTTAAGGGCATCACCTTCTGAGTGATGCACCCACGCATCTGAAATCATTGTTGAATATTCAGCATTTTTTCTGTTAAATACATAATTCTGAAACATAATACACATATTTACAGGGATGTATGTTTGTTGATCTAATGGACTGAGCATGAACCAGTGGAAACAAGTTTGAGTGGCTATACAATCAAATGCACTGATAATTTATTGAATTGAGAATTTAAAGAAGTCAACAGTCATTATCCAATTAACTTTCACTTCTTTTGTAGTTGGAAAGTGACAATGACAGCAAAGATGAGCTACTGTGATACTCCTGAAAAGCCATTTGCTTTTGAAAATCAATATATCTCAGCAAGTTTGAAAGTGTTTTCTCCTAGAGATAAGTTACAAATAAGAGGCACATGGCAAAATAACCTAAAGCTATATTTTTTTTCAGATTTGCATTCAGTGGTACAATAATTTGTTAATTTAATGCTGAGCATTTCTTCAGAGGCATAATTCTAAGTACTACATTTCAGAGAGAAAATTAAAATGATTATTCTCTTTGCCTTCCCCTCTTCAACACTTTCTGGAATATATAGGGCATTTCTGAGGTGATCAGAAGGATTTGTGATTTGTTGGCAGTTGGGTGCCACTGTGCTATTGTCACTTTGAAAACCATCCCATGTGGAAGTCTCTCCTATCCCATAATTACCTAACTCCAATTTGCTTGTGAGCAGAACAGGGTATTTCAAATCACTGCTCCATACTCCTTTTTCTTGGCTCCTCTTCACACATAGTATTGCTCTGATGTACTCCAATGGAAAGCTGAGAAAATATAATGTAGTTACAACTTTCTCTCTTTCCAACCATCAGTTTCTTATTTATTGTGCCACTTGTCCCATTAACTAGATCTTCTCTCCTCATTACAGATATCTTCATTGCCATTAGTTCACCTTGCGTGTTCTGATAGCTTTTCCTTTTAAAAATACTAATTTGCTTAATTTTTAGAAAAATGAACATAAATATAAATATGTTAGCCTTAACTTAATCTTTGCCCACACATATCAGTATAGCTACTGCTCCAGTTGTTTTCTTCAGTTAATTAATAATTAAACATATACTCACAATCACAGCCTAAAATTGTTTACTAATTTCACCATATACACTTACAACCCATCATTTACACTCAACAGAACTTGTTCATATTCAGTGTTCTGTCCTGCAGCACTTCACATTTCTAAATGCTCCATTACCACACCTTGCAGAAGAGCCATCTAATTCCTCTTCCAGCTTTCTGTAACAGTTTCTTCAGATCCCATTCCTGGCCCTCCTAATATTTTATCTGATTAATCTCAAAGACATCAATTCTGTTTATATGCTGACAGCAAACAAATCTGCATGTCAATCCATTTCTTTACACACAGCCGAATTCTCCCTAACTACTTTCACAGCCAAAACTTTTGTTCAAACTCTTATGACAACATCCTTTTTTTTTGGCCACAAGAAAATAACTTGCTCTTGTTTTATTCTTTTAGAGTTGTTGCTGGTTCTCCAAGGGTATTTGAGATGTCTCTTCATGTCATTTAGTTCACTCATCCTTTTTTCATCACATCAAATAGAAGCTACTTCTTTTCATTTTCAAGGATTTGTATTGCCCACCTCTGCCCTTCCTCTTCTCCCATTATTTCTCATTTACTCTTCAAGGACAGACAGCACATATTAAGGCTACACTGACCACTACTGCTTTACTGGTTTTTGTGTTCCCTTTCTGACCACATTAATCTCTGGTCTTCTGCATTTCAAGCAGCTTTGGGAAGCCTTCTAGTTCTGTATTTTTTGTGGACAAATGGGACAAATGGGATACCAAGAATGATGGGATCTCAGTTTGTTCACTAGGCACCCATAAAACAAATTATAAATGACTAAGCAAGTAAAAATAACCTTTTTTTTTTTTTTTTTTTTTTTTTTTTTTTTTTTTTTTTTTTTTTTTTTTTTTGCAGAGACACTCCTATCTAGGAAGTCTACCTTGACCAAGAACAAGTTGAGGGCAAGCTCTGCCTCACTGCTTTGTGGAAACAGAATAATAAACAGATGTTGAAAACTCTTTAAGAGCTTGGTAACTTTAATAGCTACCTTTTAAGACACCTATTTAACAAGTAAGTTTAATACCTTACCTTTTATGTTTCATAGCTGCTTTCAGAAGTCAAAGGGAAATCTTTAGCCTAAACCAGAACCTTAAGCAAAATTGCTATAAAGTATGTTGAATCATGTAAAGTTAGGACTGTTGGTGCACTGTGTTTCTCTCTTTTTGGGTCCTCAGCTTCACAGAAAAGTGCAAGGGAACCACATGTAACCAAGGGTGGTTCTCCCTCTGAATACTTGTGATGGGACTGCAACTTACTGCTCTGCTTATTCTCTCTCTTTTCCTCCTTCTTCAGAACCTTCTCTGAACTTTAAGTACTTCAAATCTAGGGCATCAACACAAAACATTTGTCTCTAGAAACAAATCAAGGGTACAGGAACTAAAATCAAGATGATGCTAAGGAATACATGACACAGAATGAGAGATCCATGTCTTCTTTAATGGATGTTCATTTTTATTTTAAGAAAAAACTGTTGATCCTGTGCACTCCATTCTTTCCCAGGATGTTTCCTTTCTGTGAATGTTTTTAGACTCTGATTGTGAAAGGGAAGAAAATATTATGTGGAATGGAAGGGGATCACTTCAGAGGAAAATGTTTGGAGGCAGATCTTGGGTTCTCTTTCTCCCTGACTTCTCAGAATCTTAATTTCCTCAGCAAAGAAATGTATATAACATTATTTAATAGTGATATTATTGGTATTAGTGCATGTTTAGATGGCAAGATACAAATCATGGCCACTATTTCTACACAATAAAGCCATGGTTGCCTGGGTTTTTTTACATTTCTTTTGTTAATGTTGCTACACACAGAGTTTCTTCAAAGACTATCTTTAAATCTACAAACCCACCACAATAAAATCAACTCTTCTATTAACTAGGCTTGGATAGCTTTCAGGAGAACAAATGAGAACATCGCTGACTAAAGTATCTCACCAGTCCTTCCCCCATAAAACATATGAGTTTCTTCCTGTCTTCTATACTCATATTAAATATGATGTGTTTTATCAGCAGCTTGAAAAAAACAAAGTGAATGAGCATCTTTTAGCACTTTAACAGCATATGAAAAAAGCTGGCAAGGCAAAGAAAGTGAGGTATGGTCAATATGAGAAGAAATTATTTCTATTCTCTGTCGATCCCGCAGTGTGCCAAGCTGATCTGTTTGATATTGGAAATGCCATGGCTGTTTCCATTTCAAATAATTCTAAAGCAATACAGATGTCCTTCACTGCGGTTGGTTCCAGCATGACCTGAACTTCTTTATTAGTCACTTTGCATCACATTGCTTCCTGAAAACTAGATGCAGCAAATATTTGTCTTCTTGCATTGACCTGAAGTACATGGTCATGAAGAAACCCAAGTGATATTTTTTAATCGTGAAGCTATCTGTTCTTGTGCAAAACTCTTGTATGAAATGGATTCCATCTCCAAATTCCATAATTAAAACACTAGAGAAATAAAGAAACTCTAGAGATATACAACCAATAATAACCTCTCTACCCAGCATTTTTTTTCATCCAAGAGCTGAAAGAATAAAACATAATCATAAACAATATCTAACATATTATATGCAGCCTGTTTATGGAGATAAGCATAAACTATTTTAAAAGCTTTAATTTCAGCATTCCACTGAAGCCTAGCAAATCATCTAGTTCTATACCAGAAACTTAAGAGCGTCTACCTCTGCAGTATCCTGGCAACTGCAAATGGATCTACATGTACAATTCTAAAGAGCAATTTACAAGTCCTAACTCTGAGTTTCAATCTCTTTATCACTGAGTTTTAAATGGGAAAAAAATACTCATATGTTTTTAAATAAACCTTGCAAACTTCTTATAAACCAACCACAACTATTAGTTTCAAATGTAGAGCTGGTGGATCGTACTGAAATTGTGACCTATTTGTTCCTATGAAGAGATATAGATGTGAATGACAGTAAAAATCATCTTGACAGCTTTAGACCAGCTACATCATTTGTGCAGCACCAGTTCTACTTTCTTCCTTTTCCATCTGTTGTTTACAATATGTGCTGACTACATGAGGAAATGACTTGGTTTCAGAAGTTTTAATTCCCTTCATCTTGGTGAATTATGACTGCAAGACAACTGCACATTTCCTATTCAGATCACTTATATCTCAACATTTTGTATTTTGTACACCATGATGATGAGTTCAAACGGGGGCTTTGGTGGAAAACTTCTCAGCTGAAGGAAACCTGCTTTGGAGATTCCATTCTACCACCTTACCTGTCATCTTTTCTACAGATGTTCTCAGAAAGTACAAAACCCCCTAACCCTCTATGCAGATTTCTTCCCTATCCAGTAAGATGGGCTGACATCTGAGTTTCTTTTGCTTTTTCATTCTTCTCCTCCTCCCTCCTCTGTTCTCCCCAGACAGATCGCTATCGGCTCTGATAACCTGGTCAAATTACAGATTATGTAATTAAACTCTGTTTAGCAGATTCTTCTTCAATTGTAGCTCAAAGCTAGAACACAATGTCACTGTGAGCCATTAAATGCTTCTCCCCCTCCCTAGAAATTTATATACATGAGAGAGGGTTGAAGTGACTCTTCTATGTACAGTTGTTAAAAGATGCAGGATAAAAGGTTCTATGTAAATGTAAGACATACTTTTTCATAGTCCAATATTTTAGTGAAAGGTTGCAATTAGTGTAAGCATGGCTTAACATAAAAAAAAAAGTTTTGCATTCAGCATTTTACACGCAACATCTTGACAAGATGTAGATTATTTTATGTTGAAATAAAAATCTGCTTGTAATGAACAGTTCTGATGATGGTCTGAAGAAGCTTTGAAATCTATAGATGACATATTACCGAAATTAGGGAAGCTTGACCTGCTCTTCTAGGAACAGCTAGTACATCAGATAGACTTGGTTTTATTTGACCTTAAATTTCTTGTAATTGTTTTCTTGCTAAAGAAATTCTGAGAAAGAAAATCTTTCTAAATTCCTTAAATGTTAGAAGATTTTATTGATGTTGCTATTCTGGTTGTTTTTTAAATCAAATTTTGTTTTATACAAGATATGATGAAAGTTTAAACCAGACAGAAATGTTAGAAGAGCAGAAGATTCTTAGCAATGCTGCATCTTTCAAGCCTGTGATTTATTTGCAATGTAATTCAATTATTAAAAATAGACAGTATTTTTATATCTTTCAATTGTGCAAAATCATAAAAGCCAGATATATTATATTAGTGTTTGATAGCATGTGATTACGGAGATCATAAAAAAAATAAAGGGCATTTACAGTCTTAGTATGAACTATGATTAATTTTTATTAGGATGATACATTTATATATTATAAACTGATGATTTATTTGTAGATTTTTTCCTTGCAAGTTGAGTAGTTTTCCTTGGTGCAGAATGCAGAATTGTATATGAGATATTTGAGTGTCTAAAACGATGTATGATAAATGAAGTAGCATGCTACTTATACGCTTATCATGTTCCTTGACTAGCAACAGGTTCAGCAAAGGGCACAGCCAGTAAATGAAATTTTCCACCAGGACAATATATCATCACAAGAAATGTATGCGCTGGAAACTTACAAGCTTGCTCAAGATGCGGACAAGGTGTGAAATGGCAAAAAATGAAAAGCAGAAACAGCATATAGTAAATTTCAGATTCAGCTGTATTTCCATATTGGCTGAGCATGGTACTTTAACTGTTTAAAGTCACGTATTTTAAAAAATAATAAAAAACATACATGTAAACTTAGCTCAGCTTTAAGGCTAGGATAAATTTCCTTCATTAGATATCCTATAACTTCTTTTGAGAAAAGAAACCGTAAAGAGAGTGATCTACAGAGAGTATTTTTTAATCTACTTCAGAGTCAAAATATAAAACAACATCTTTAAATGCATATTTCTTCCTCACAGTTACAGGCTGAAAATATGCTCCAGGAAATGTTTATCATAACCTTCAATACTCTGTGGAGAGCACTAATTAAAAATAATGATAAAAAAACCAGGAAAAAAAAAGCAACAGTGTCTGTATATTTCCCAGTGGAATTTAGTTTGTTTACAAAAACATTTCATAATAAGAATTTCTGACATATAACCATTGAATCCTAACAAACTATAAATACTCCTGTCTTCTTGCAAAAAGATATGCCAAATACCAAGGAGAAACTTCTTGGCATTCTGGTGGTGGGTAAAAACATGGCTAAAAATACCTTGAAAGTGTCTGGTTTTTACTGTTACCAGCAGTACGGCCTCACTGAAAAGAGATGAGCCTTGGAAAATGTGATCAGGTTCTGCAATTCTATCTTAAAGAGGCTTCTGAGATGTCTTGAAATTTAATTACTGCACTGGAAGAAATCTAGCATAATGACATTGCTTGTGTTTATGTATTATGGTAGCGGCTGTATTTATATGCTGAAACAATTTTGTAAACTGAGTTGTGGATCTTGCTCTTTATGCCCTTACCAGATAAAGTACACCTCTGGAGAGATTTGGACGATTTAGTTTTTCTAAATGTGCACCATAATTTTAAAGTCAGCAGAACATGGTTTGAGCCATAATGTCTTTTCATCACTCTTTTTTTTTTAACCAGAAAAGTCCCTCTCGCTTATATCTTTCTTCACCGTGCTTCTAATTAGCAACACCCTTCTCCAACACCCCATTGGAAACAACAGTAAAATACATTTATAGTTACACTAAAATATTTCTTTCATAAATATCCTATTCCTTGCCAATGTATTTTGGGAAGGACTTCTTGCTTCCATGAGCTGAATTATCATCACACTATTCCAAAGATGTTAGCGAGGAAAAGTCACAAAAAGAAACTCAAAAAGGAGCAATATTCTTTAACAGACAGGAATCATCCCCTCTTCTGGACATAAATTTCCTGCGTTCACTCTCTAAGCTGTACAGCCTTTTCTAGTGGCAGACTGATGCCATTTAACCAAGGATTTTAACTGGAGAACAAAACAGAGTCTATGATACACCATGCCTCCAGAGACAATATGTCTAACATTCCCAGACTGGCTCCATTTTTCACTCCCTGTGTTTAGGTCTTCTGTTTTATCACCACAATGGCAAAATTTTGACCAGACTGGTATCAAAGGAAATTCTCTTCCAAGCAATAGGCCCAGGAGAGATCTTCACATTTTTGCTTAGTTCCAGCCTTTAATCATTTATGTCCTTTGGCTTTATGATTAATATTCTTCTGCTTCACTGACTATTGTGCCTCATACCCTATTGGATTTAATGTTTCTCTGTTCATCTCAAATCCAGATTTAGTTTTCCTTTTGTGATTTTCTCTAACCTTTTATTTTTATAATACTGACTCAGAATCAAAATTTTCCTGCTTAGACAGACTGCTGGTTTTTGAAGCACTGTGAATCAGTCTAAAAACACACATACAAAAGGCCATGAGAGCTATTTGTGTTTTAAATGGGCAGAATTCAATGAAGTCCATGCTCTCTGTAGTACATAAGACTAGACTCAGTCTAGCCATAGACTTCTGGAAATTTAGCACCAAATTACTGGTTTCAACAACAGCAGTCTAAAGACTAACTCTCAAAGTAAAATTAATTGGTTTTACAGCTCTGAGGAAAAATAGGTCACTTGCCACAAGCCTCCAGTTTGTATCCTTTGCTCTCTCTCACAGGTCTCATGATCTTTGCAATGTCTGGAACAAAAGACCTAATCTGCATGGTTGATGTCAAATGACAAGGGTTTATGCACTCTCTGGTTAACTTTGTCACTAGGCAATAACCATTGTCTTCTGGGATAGGCTGTGTCATCACTAACATAAGGACACCCCATGGGCTTTGTGACCATTTTCAAAGTGCTGATATTTGTTGTGCCAGCTGGTTTTGCCACTGTCCAAGTTCAAAAATTGAGGCACTGTAGTGTCCGAAAGCCACTCTCTAGTTCTGAAAGCCAGGCCCTTGCATTTATTCAAAGAGTAGTTTCTTTACCATTATTTTTCTATTCATTTCTTGCTGTATATAATATCTACCTTTTTGGACAACTAGCATATTTTCAGTGCCAATTGTTTCTCCTTGCCTTATTGGATGGATTGCAGCTTTCATTAACTTTATCTTCCATGCAGTTTCTGTTCTTTCCTCCTTTTCTCATGATTGTTTTCTTGTTCCATAACATTCTGGCATTCTTTCATTTAACTTGCAAAATTGACATTAGCATCCTTGATACATTCTGTATAAATATAGGAAAATATGGATCTCATTCATTTTCCTTTTGTTTACAGAGCATAAGCAGACGAGCAGTTAACCCAATATCTTTCTATTTGCCACCCTTCTCAGGTGTGTGAATGAAGGTCAAGACAATTGAACTTCATCACTGCTGCCATGGCAAAATGGAACATGAACTACTTCAATCTTTCTAACATATTGTCAGGTATCAAATCTTTTGGAAGGATAAGAATAAGTCCTGTAAGGACTGTTGAGGATAGTTGACAAACTTCATTTTGTACCATTTTGCTCTGCTACTTCAGTATCTCCCTGGCAGATTGTTCCTCCTGAGACAAAGAATATACTTATCGCTATAAAACGTACTAGTCCATAAATTGTCATGTGGAGAAGCAAAGGATCTTAATTAAGGGAGATAGCAATGATTCAATTTCTATATCTGATTTCAAAAGCTTGGGAACACTCTCCTCTTAGTCTACATGGCCCTGTGGTCTCCAAAGGAGCCACTTAATACTTATGTGGCTCCATACTACTTTTTCCTTAAAAAGTCATCATACTTATCTTACTTTGGCACTATGTACACTTGTCTCACGGGCATAATTAGTACAAAAACCCAAGCACATGAAAAATGCCACATGCCTATGAGAAACAAGTGCTGGAAAAGAATTTACAAAACAATTCTCTGTTGCAGACTGTAGAAATTAATCAACTGCCCATACAACTGCCATATGTAATCCTGCTTCTACATGCTGTACAGATACTGGGTTTATACTCCAGGTTCTATGTTCACTGGAATGCTGAAGCACCAACATTTCCAATTTTTGGAAACTTTCTTGGATTTTTCTATAAGCAGTTCTCCTTTTCTACAGAAAAAAAGATGGCCAGGACCTTTGTCAACTAGCAGCTTTATGACTCAGGACAGGACAACTCACACTGACCTTAAGAAGCTTTCTTACCTGTGTGTAGAGCTGTAGGAAAACATCAGAAGCAGCAAATGTAGTTAAGAAAAGATCTATTTTTATGATATCTTCTAAATCCCTGAAGATATTATGAGAAATTATCAACTAATAGTACTACTTGTAAGTAACCTGGACCTATGATATTGTAGTACTACATAGCTGTTTCTTTGTTTAAACCAAAGTAGGCTCCAACAAGGGGCAGCACTCAATCCCTTTTATCATTCCAGCTGATCCAAGACTATGGACTAATTTCCAAAAGTATATTCCTAACCCTTTCATTCACAGACTGCAAGACCAAGAGAAATACAGCTCTGTTTATGTTTTCCCTTGTGCTTGATGAACATAATCTCGATTTTAGTGGAAATTCTTCTCTTGCCATCGTGACATCAGCCAACTATTGATTCTAACAATACAAAATTATCCCTAACATTCACCCTTAGAAGACAGCTAGATTCTATGTCCCAAATTTATGGACATTACAGGACCCATATAGTTGTTTGTTGGGGGGAAGGAGGGATGAAAGAGAGACAGAAAAAGAGGACAGAATTGTAAAAGGATTTAGACCCACTTGCCTCTGTAAAATAAGCTTCCCAGCCTTTAAAAGCCTATGGAAATTAAATTTTGCCAATAAAGATTTGGTAGCATTTTAAATTAATTTCATGAGAAATAGAGTCCACATAACTAGGGTCAAGAGGAAAGACAACAGAAAAACATGGGGTTTGTGGTCCATTTAAACACAGATTCAAAAGTAAAACCTTCTGATGGCAAGTGCTATGGATCTGAGGTTACATGAACTTAATATTAACTTTACAAATCAGGAACTTTATAACGAAATGGATCTCTTCATTAGACAGTCTCCAACTACTTTGTGGTCTGTGGAGATGCTATCTGATCATTCAGAGATGTACTTGTGGTTTGTGAAAATGGGAACCCTAAAGATCATCAGAGTCAGTCTCTCCACTGGGGCCTTTTTACTCTGCTGACACTTAGTCAAAATCTACCAGCAGTACAGTCTCAAAAGCACCAATCATTAACTCATTCAAAGTCACAGACACAAGGCTCTGGGGTTAGCAACTATTAATTAGTGTAATTATTCCCAGGATGACAATTACCAGCTGCAGGATCTACTTAACATCTATTTCTCAGAACCTGTCATTTTGCAATGCTAATGTTTCTAATAGGCTCATTTGCCACCATTAACCGATTACATTCACTATGGTATATTGTTTCAGATGGATAGGATGGAAAGCCAATATCTAATATTGACCTCTACAGTATCCTGTGATTAGAAGGGCTGCTCCTACCATCATTAGCCACATCATTCTCTTGAAAATCATATATACTATTTGTGAAGGATTAGTGATATTTCTCCTCTTTCAAATATGCTTATAAAATAAATTTCCTGGAGAAATAACATGGTATGTTTCAAACTATATTCTTCCATAATGGACTTGTTTGACCTAAAATACAGCATATATTAGTTGTACTCTTTGACTTTAATTCTGCTTCAGGTAACAGTAATATGGATTTGGTACAATTTCAAACCTGTCCCTCAAGAGGGCCAAGTTTTCAGCCTGTGTTTGCTCAAGAGTCTCCAAACCCTACATGCTGCTGAACTATGTTGAAAATGTGCAGAGCCATGCACATGTGCAGTGCAAAGAAACCAGAACATTTAGCATCCATTCAAATGACACCTATGTATTTCTTAAAGGAACAGAAAGAAAGAAGTGGCATAAAGATATTTTCACCTCTCCTATGGAAAGGAAGATGAGATGTCCTCAACAAACAAGACTTTGATAGGACACAGAAATAATTCATTTAATAACAGAGGGAAGCAAGCCTTTGATGGGAAGATTTTTCTCTAGATTTTGAAAATTTGAGAATTTTGACAAAGACATTAGTAAATCTTACTGATTCCAAAGAATATTAATCTTCTGCCAAGTTAGAGTCCTATATTTCAAACTGTGTAAAGTATCATAAATTAGTGGTTGCCATACATGGAGTCTACAGAAGAAAGAAGATTATCTGGTAAAAGGTAGTACAAGAGTTCTTATTTCCATTACCAGTAAAGTCTGGATTGTTGAAACAGGAGAAAGATCTTCTAGTACAAAAGCAAGAAAAGAATGCAGCAAGTATGGCATCATGTTATTCTGACATGTCTCTCTTTCTACATTCTCCAAGAAACTGACAGCAAGAGCAATCAAGGATGTCATACAGTGAATACCAGAGTTCAAAATAAACAGAGGAACAGAAGTAGGGCAGTATGTTTTCTGGAATAGCTTTAATTCTTTACTCTTGCTATGCTGATGAGTCATAAATTGAAAGAGAGTGTGTTTTTACATCTGTGTTAACGGCCTGTGTTTAAGAATGATAAAGCGCAATATTTTATAAAGCATATATTTTAAAGGATCTCCTAGATAGTGCCTCAACTACACAGGAGTAAGTGGAAGCAGCCATGTTGATTTTTAATGTGCTGCTAGATTGTTTTTGTGTGCATTTGATGTTCTTCTTTAATAACCTCAAGTAAAAGGCTGAATGAATTCAACAACAGTAGCTGAAAAAAGCACAATGAGTCATATTACAGGAAAATGGAGAAAAGGATACAGGACTCTCCACTGAACACAATCCTATATTGTAGGCAATCTGTGATAACACCCTTTTCATTTCAGTTCAGTCCCATAAAATTACCACTAACATTACAACTCATGCAGAACACAGATAAATGTAAAAATGTCACAGAATTCTTCCAGATAGGACTTTTAGTTCCACTAGATCACCATCTACTTTTTTTACTTGTCTAATATTTCATTACAACCTTCCATAAGTTAATTTTCTTTCCACTGACCATGTAAATCACAAATCAATTTTCATTTAAAATGCCTGACTACAGATTGCTCCTGAAAGCTCAAAGTATATGCTTCAGTGAGTTCTCCAACATTCTTAATGCACATTAGAAAAATGTTGTGGTTTTTAAAAAATCTTTTTAAAGGAATTAATTTTACATTAAAGTCTGGCATGAAACTCAAGTAGTGATATTCCTTGCTTCCCTCTCCTCCCCTCCACCTCTAAAATGCAGGTATATTTTTGAAATGTAACTGTATGTAGCGAAAAAAGTCTTTCATGATAATGACATTTGATCTTAAAACAAAAACTCAGACAAAATCATAAACAGCTCTAGATTTACAGAAAGCAGAGATGATTACTTAATCCCAAGACATTGCTGTGATTGTGTACTTCTCTAGGGGAATGAGGAGAGAAAAGGAGGAAACTATTCACAGTTCAGACATTGGCTGTGTTTTATTTGAGCCGTTCTTTTTTCCCTTTTTTCTCTTTGTTTGGGCTAAAATATGCAACTGAATGTTGTTAATTTTACTTATGGAAGCAGCCACTTTAAATCCAACGGGATATACCTGTGAGATGGATCCAGTCTTTAAAACAACCTATAAGAAATGTTTTATTGGAACACCCAGAAAATACCCTGTAACAGTATTCTCTTTAAATACTCTTTTTTTTACACTAACTTAATATTAAAAATTTATAAATATACATTTGCAGACTGGACTTTGGAAACATGGTTTCTGTGGCTGGTTTTGCCATTGTTCTGCTGAGAAACATAGGGGAGCGCCTTAGTTTCTCCATTAGTAAAGAGGGGATCATTAAAATGACTTGTTTTTTCCATATCAAACAGGACCATTTCAGTGGGCTGGCACATGCATTAGCATTTGCTTAGTATTAAGAAACAGCAGTTATCCAGCAGTCACTTAACTCGTTTTTACAGATAGACTGTATTTCCTCTGTAGGAACAGAGTGTGAATATTTCCATGCTGTTTAATCTCAAATTGTTTACACATGTTCTTGGTACTTGAGCAACCTGCTGTGGTGGGAAAAGGAAGCTCTTGGAACACAAAGGAACTGTAACCTTTTCTAATAGCATGACCCCACAAGTTTAATGAATTGAGTAAGAGCAAGGAAACAGAAATGTGGGTCCTCCTTTCCTGATCTGAACCCAGAGGCAAGTCTTCCATTCACTCTCCTTTCCTCTGCTTACCTAGCATATCCATATTTACCATGTCTCCCTTCACCTTTGGGATTGTCCTTCCATCTCAGAAGTTCACTTCTTTGCAGTTTTGAAACACTCTATCACAGCTCTTTGCCAGACAATATGGCTTTGAATCCGAAGTTCTTGAAGCACTCTGACATTGGGATTCTAGCTTGGGGGTGATGGAAAGAGTGTCAGTTTAAATAAAGCTGAGTGCTCATGACAATTGAGAGTAGTTCTGTGTTAAGTGGGGCTTTCTCATAATGGAGTATGTCAGTGCTGACCACTCAGATGGGGGAAGGGAAAGGCTCTTGAGCTGTCTCTGTAAATAGGGTCCTGTCAAACCATTTGCGGGTTATAGTCAGCCAAACCTTGAGGGTTTTCACACAGGGTTTTTAAAACCCAAACCCCCAAATGTCAACAGGGCCTCAAGCATCACATCTAAAATGAATCTGCCTCACTAAAGCCGAGTCGAAGGCCTCTGGATTTGGCTCTGTGCTGGCATATCACAATTACCACTTAGAGTTGACCACTCATTTGCAACAATGATGTGGAATCACTTAAGAAGAAGAGGTGTGTGGGAAAATGTTTACTTCCTGATTAGTGAAAACCCATCATCTAAGAAGGAAATTTCACAATGCTGAAGTCTGCAAAATCCCATTTATTAATAGTCACTGGAATCTTTATGGAGTAGGGATTACTATGAAGACAACCTGTCTGGTCTTTTAACTTTCAAAGCTAACTACTTTATCTTCAACTAAATAAACGAGCAGTTGTTAGGGGTATGTGACCAATCAGTAAAAGGTCCACAAAAAAAAAAAAAAAAACAAAAAGAAAAAACAACCATGGGAAATGCCTGTGTTCGGTTCATTTCAGTGGCTAGCTTACTTTTTTTCCTCTTTTCCACTTGCCTGGCCAGCTAAGGGCCAGAGGGCTGTGCTTTTTGGGTTTTACCTCACTTTTCTCTCTTTTTTTTTATTTTTTCACTCCTATTTCTTTCAGTGAATTTTCGTTCCATCAGCAATGGACTAACAAATACCTCTAATAGTCAAAATGTGAACAACCAAAGGGGACTCCCAATTACAGCAGCCAGGAACACGCAGACACTTGAGCATCTTACTATTAACTGAATCTTCTGCCTCTATACACTACTTTGTGAAAACCTGCTCAGGAAGAATTTGTACTCCCCAGCTTCCTGGATGAAGGAGCTAGCTGAAGCCTAAAAGGAATGGTAGAAATATCTCTCTCTATACATGTATGCTCATTGGTACAAGCTGGGATATGGAAAAGGAGGGGAGGGGAAGGGAGGGGAGGGAAGGGAAAACTTTTCATGAGTACTGTGCACTTTCCTGACAGTCTTTTCACCCATCCATGTTTTTATGTAGTCCTGTAGTACTTCTGGATGAGGAGACTAACATCTGTATGGAAAACACAACACTTGGAAAGCCTATGCTTTCATTGTTCCCATTTCAATGCCTATCAATAGATTTATGCACACACAAACATTCAGCATTCTGTCTTCAATTACTGAAGAAAACATTATAGCTGCTGCTGGCTAAAATCAGACTTACCAATTTAATTTTAGCTGCACATGCTGATGGCAGACAACTAGCTATTACATAAGCCACACAGTCCTGCAACTCAGGCACTCAGTGCTCTAAGAGAAGCCTCTACCTAAATAATAAGCAATGAGGATTTGTTTTCATTGCATGTGCAATAGTCACAAATTACTTCTTCCTGAAGCATGTCTACATCAATGTTAGCAAATTTCCTGCAGTATGAGAAGATGACTAGATGAAAGCAGTTAGCTCTAAGTCCTTCTCACTCCCTCTATTTGCAATTCAGGGTTTCTTCTTTGGTCAGAATTTACTCTGGTTTGAATGTATGGGTCTTGAAGCTGTCCAAAGGACCAGTTGTTGGTTTGGTCTTTTGTATCTCCACTTGGTTCTGGAATGTAGTGGGTATGCACTTGTAGTGGAATTTCAAGTTTAGTTTTCTCCAGAAGAAATCTTGTCTGCACAGGTCAAACATGAGGAAAATGGTGAAAACACAAGGATTAATTTCAAGTCTGCTGCACCAGTTTTGATCAAGATACTTCAGTAGATACAGCTGGCTCTACAGTAAGATATATTTTACAAACAGTGGTTTACTTCCTGCCTTCCTACACCACTTCAATGAAAACTTTTCCTGTATTAATGATACAGGTCTAAGTTTCTCAGCCTCGGTTTCTGATCTCCACCATGCCACTTACGAAATTACCAGAGCAGGAGACAAAAAGAATGCAAGTGGAATGGGACTCTGTATAAGTTGATCTGTATTGGAAATTTTAATGGTTCTGTTATTTACTTTTTTCAAATAAAATAATCATATTTGAATAGGTATAGGTATGGATATAGATATAGATTAGATGCTACATTACAAAGCCACAAGGGCTCCTGATCTTGTTAACATGATGGTTGTCATAGTTTGTTTTGTTTTGCATGAGCAAGGCTCATTATTGAGAACCCTTGCCATTCACATCAGATTGTGTCTTCTTAACGGAGCATTTCTGAAATGAATGGCAGGACATATAAATTTCAATTCAAACTGTACCTCGGAGTCTGGCTCCCACTGAAATCCATCTCACTTCAGGACAAACAAAGCTTTACTGCTTAGGTTTTTACTAGCGCGCCATAGTCTCTTGTTCAATATACTTTTTAAAAAGCCCCAAAGTGATTTTCACCTTCAAGAGTGATTCTCCACGTGATTTGGGAACGTAGTAGGTATGCACTTGTTTTTTTGTAGTGGAATTTTGAGAGGTTTTTTGTGTTACATGTTCAAGCATTATTTCAGCTGGTCTATTTGGCTACATTCTGTAATAAGTTACTTCGACACTTGCAGTCTCCTGGACTCAAAAGATGCTATAGTTCTTTGTAATCCTTGCAGTGCATTTGGATGCCATGATGCAACATACAAGCTGTACCCTGTCTCTGCTACCCAGAAAGTGTACAATTGTATAGTTTGCAGTGCAGAAGAGATGAACTAAAACTACATTTCACTGCTGGGGAGGGTAATGGCAGTATGGCTTTTGCAGCAATCCCCTGCTAGGCAATCCATAGACTGGAGACTGGTTGGTCTGGGGGGAATCACTTACCCTCCAAGCTAGAGCTAAGACGACAGATAAGCAGTAGTCTGCAAAAAGTGTTTAACAGAAGAGAGAAAACTAGTAGGAAAGATTAAAATAATTTACCCTTGTATATTGTATCCATCATAAATCCCATTGTCAGTATCTGCTGCTCAAGTACCTGACAAACTTCTGTTTCTACGCTTTCCACAAAAGCCTCCATCATACATAAGGTTGTATACCTTTCATGGTTTTATAATAAACTGGAAGTGAGTAACAGTGTGTGATATCAAAGGAAATAAAACTCCAGTTGCTATTGCTGCTGGGGTTGCCTTCTGAATGTGGCTTATACAATATTTCATCTGTGCTGACACCTTTCACTCTCAATTATTTGGCTGCTGTCAAAACAAATCAATCATATTATAGCACTGTGTCTTATGTTACCATTCCACTGAAAGTTAGCTGCATTAGCTTTGAAATGTATGGAAGTATAAAATTTACCTGTATTATTTATTTAATACAACTTTCTCCCCTGTGAGTTATCTTACAAACACAGGAAACTCAAATTATCTGATGGTGAGCATTGAATATATATAAATATCAGAAAAAAATTTAAAATAATGGCACTCATGGGAACATAAATGCATAAAGATACACTTAATAAGTCTTACACTTAGAAGCAATAATAATATTTTGAGAAATGGAGAAAATAATATATGTTTTTAATTCTGTTTACAACTGGACAAGGTGCTCCTATTAGATAAGTGTAACATGAACAACCACTCTTGCTAAAGCGGAGTAAAACAAATATTCAAAGAACTGATTTGGTTACCCATAAAATGAAAGGTGTGGGGTTGGAGAACTGAATGTTTTTTAAAGATGCTGCAGTGCTGAGGGAGGGGTGGAGGGGGAACCTCAGTCTTCTTTCACGATTCACAAACACTGCTTTAGGAAAAGAAAAGCTAAAATCTTGAATAGAGAATCTGAAAGTGATTGCTCTGTTCAGATGTAAGACTTAACAGTCTTCAGAAAACAGGTTCAAATTTTGTTCTTGAGAGGTTTTATCCTTTTAAAAATAAGAAAGATAAAAGAAAAAACTTTCAGGGTGCCAATAAGTGAATTTCATCAAAATGTTCTACTATAATTTCTTTGCTTTTTAGACATGATTCATGTCCTGTTACAACCATATATTCTAAAATATGGGAGCCAAACATAATGGTAAAATTACAACAGTTTTATCACCTCTTCTTCAGTTATTACTGCTGACGCAATAGGAAATCAGCTGCACAGCACAGAATACATTCAGGAATACTTGGGTTGTGAATAGCTTAAGAAACCAAGCTGAAAAATAAAGGATGGACAGAGCCAGCTCTGGATAAGTAAAGGCACAAGAGACTGAAATGGGATCTGAGAAACAGAAAGGAAAAGACACTATAAATCTGAAGCATCACCATTTACTTGAATAAAATAAATTATTGCAAATTATTTATTCTATTCTTTATGATGAAGATTTATTTTTAACATTGCATAATTTATCAAATTAAAGCAAAGTTAAAAAGGAGTCTCTAAGATATGTGAAGTCTACAGATGCTTAAGTTTAAAAGCAATACTTATGTAAAAACAAACAAAACCAGAAAACTAAACCAACAAACAAACAAAAAACCAAAACCAAACAAACAGAAAACCCCCAACTACAGCAGGCAATCATCAAAGAGCGTGTTAGTGCTGGAGCTTACTGACCTTGGTGGAAAACCACAGTCCTTCTATGAGCTGGAAAACATAACTGTAAGTCCAAAATATAAGGAAAATTCACCTTATTTTTACAGCCACTGAAAAAAGAGCCTAGAGTCTTCTATGTCTATGGACCAGAACAAGACTTACTTAGATCTAGCTCTGTGTGAGGAACTCCAGGCACCCAACAGTAGCCACTTTGTAGGAAAGCATAACCACTAACTGTCTACACATTCGTTTACAGGTGGGAAGACTTGCAAAACAATGTGCAGGAATTGTCTTCCATAATATGGAACACCTGGGCCGAAGTGTAGAGCAAGAATACAGGTTTCAGGTCTGTGTGCTCTGCTACATCTGTCAGAGTAACAAGCTTGCAAAGATGGAACATGCAAGGAATAAAAGCAGCTCCAGGAAAATGCAAAGGAGGCCTGAAGATTTCCATGAGTACAACCTTCTACCCAATGGACACAAGTTTGCATAGAGGTCTGGGGATGCAAAAACTGAAGGAAGTTTCAGTTTATCATTTCTGATGTTACCAGGCAGATTCTGTTCCCATTTATGAGGCAATCTCAGAGGCAGGCAGGTTTTCTTTTTTTTTCTGAAATTATTAAAAAAAAAAAAAAAAAAAAAGCAGAACCATAAAAGGTTTCAAGATGCAAGAACTTTAAGATTTTAATGAGAAAGTCATAAGATACCTTCAGAACTTTCCATGACAAAAAAGAATAGGAGGTCTCCATAAAGAGGAAATGTATGGTTCTGTGGTACAGAACAGCATAGACATTAAAGGAATTTAATTTTAAAAAATTGGCTCTCAGGCATTTAATTTGTATGTTCCATGCATTCAAAATTCACACTACCCAGTTGATCAATAAAGACTTTGTTGTTTTTATGAGTCTCTAAATATATATCTTGATTAGACTCTCACTGGTGAATCAGGAACACAAATCCTTGTCCAGGGAGTTTTTAAAACATGAATCATAGGGATTTTATTAATACAAAACCATGGAAAAACAAAGGAAATTAAACCACAAATACTATAAATGTCTGACTTAAATCCACTAAGGCAAGGAAATTAAGAGTGAAGGCTGCAAATCCATCCAGGTAACCTTTCTACAACTCTATTGAAGTAGATAGTCTTGGACCAGCATGAGAATCATATGTGTATATACCATATAGATATACCCATCTGTTTTTATGTGATCTAGATGTCCCTACCTATTTGCATGAGATCAACTACTGCATATAGCAAGTGGGCAAAAATGCAGAGGTGAAGAAGAGAGTGACAAACACCAGCTAGGTTTTCCACTAGCATTTGAACTTTCTTGGCTTTTGTAAGATTACAGTAAATTGAGTGCTTCACATTATTGGAATGAGTTTTCTCTACATTAATTTAAATTCTCGTGGTCTAAATTCAAGAAGAAGATTAAAGGCTTCTCAAAAGAGCTGCAAAGATATACTTTAAATGCAGCATTAAAAGGCACGCATATTCTGGTTGATGGAAATTTCATTTATAATCCTGCACACAGAATATTCCACCCAGGAGTAGTATCAGTCTGAGTCAGGGCTCAGTAAAGGTCCACATTCCCCAAAATTACCAGATCTTGCATACCAATCACATCACAACTCCTAACTTAGTGGTCATGCCTGCCAAATGATAGTTAACCTATAGGTTTCTGGTGGAAGCTTTAGGGAGGTTGGGGAGGTGGAGACTACTTCCATCTTTCCCATCTGCTTCTTGGCATATAATTCTGGAAATTTAGACTTTTTCAGTACGTGGCCTCCAATGTTTAAGTAGGTGAGAATATTTGATTTCAGAATTTGATCTACATCATATCATTACTTCTCACCAATGTTCCATAACCATAAGTAGCACAAAAAAAAAAAAAAGGCATGTCTGTGGTCTGTTTTGGGTGGAGGTCAACAACAGAGCATACAACCATTAGGACTATTGCATTTTAATGCCTCTAGTGGTAGGCCTTTAACTTATGGGGCAGAGAAACCAAACAACAAATAGCTAACACTCTGGGATTGATCAATAAACACTAGTAACTAATAAAGACCTGAACCTTTCATATTCCCTCTGTGAAGGCAGCAATTTGCCACTGAACAAGATGAGCAATTAACATGGGGCCAATGCATTTGCACAGGAAAAGCCTTGTATTATGGGGAAAAAACCCAAACAAATAAACAAACAAGCCAGTAAGATTCTTGCTATACTACCTTCAGAAAAGCAGATTTCGCCCTTTCTTCCAAAAGCAAATTTTAGGACTTCTAAAAAGTATATTTCCTGGGAGACCTGACAGAGACAGCTCATCCCATCTTCAGGGATCTCTGCATATTGGTTCAGTTATCCTACAACAGTTTGGATGGGATACAGCTGATAGCCTGAGGAAACCCGCTGTAGCAGCTGCTAATCCATAGACCCTCTGTGCATGCCACAGTGTGCTTACAGATGCTCACCTCTCTCTTATTTCTTTCCTTGTACTAAGCTAGGGAGGTTTGTCGTGGGGGTTGACTATTCCCTTCTTTGTGTAAGTGAGCCCTTCACAGTGACTGCATTTTGTGCTGCATCTATACAGTGATAGGGGAGGTGTATTTGGTTTGAGGGCTTCACAGAAATTGCTATGAGTGCAGCACTTCTTGGTTCTTGTCATTCTTGTTCTGGTTATGTTAGTACACTGCAAAAGTACCTGGGAATAAACTATTCCTCTAAGTGAAACATCATTTTGATTATTACTGACATTGGTGCTCATTAAAATACATAAGTGAAACACTGCCTTTCTGTAGACTCTGAAAGCTATTTCATGTTACATGAAGGGGAATACAAATGAATAGGGACTGCATCACTTTAGTTAAAAGGGAAAAATGTTCTAAGAAACTGGAATTTGGACTCTAGATCAGTAAGCAATTGAGGTTTGTAGTTTACTTCTTTTCTGTCTCTTTTTGTTTTTCATCTCTCTCTGATTTCTGATTTTTAAGGTGTGTGTACATGGAGGAATGGAGACAGAGCATGTTTACTTTATCTGTTGTACAATTAATAATACAAATCTCTGTTCAAAGGAAACAAGATCTAATAAATGTAAACAATAGGGTTTTTTCTTTTTGTTACTATTGTCTTTACCTAACATTCTTTTTGACTGATCTCCACATGAAAAAAGCCTTCTTATTTGTTTTTTACCATTATCAATGTCAACTGTAACCCATATCAGTGCATCTTAATGGCTACCTCCTATCTCTCAAGGTGTTTAATACATTTCCCCTTTCATTGTATTGCTGCTAAAACATGACCTACTGCTGTTTAAATAATATAATTTAATGATTTCACATTTTCAGCTATGCAAGACTTCCTTTCAGCACTGAAGCCTTTCACTAGTGATTTAGAGAGATAGTTTGTTCTCATTTTTTCACGACTCAAGACTAAGAAAGTTTGACTTGTAAATAAATTATTGACATCCACTTAAGGAGCAGTACAATGGGTAGTGGAAATAAAATACACAAAGTTTCAGTTCCACGAGCCTGCAGTCTCCAGCTTGTTGATTTCTTTCAAGGTTCCACTGTCATTCTCTCTCTGTATTGGCACATACATCTAAAACACTGGTGTGCCACTGCAGTGTGATAAAATGTATTTGGACCAGCCCTTCGCACAGAGACTGCCATATTGTTATCCATAGTGAGTGAACATCCAGCAGTGAGCTGACAGAAAACACGGTCATTTTCTAACTTCAAACACATATGCTATACTAAAAGAATAGCTAAAATATGTTAACTTTTTAGCTAAAAGTGTTTCGATTGTCACGGAAAAGAGACTAAAAAGAGAGGACAGCTGTTAAAAACTGCCCAGGACTGGAATGCTTTCCCATTTTTCAGTTATTTCAACAGGAAATTCACAAGGTTAAAATAACATAAAGAAAGCAAGTCAGAACAAACTCAACCACCTCACCAAAAAGGTTTCTTGTTCAGCTATAGAGAAATATTACATTGAGACATAAAAATCAGATGGGCTTAAGGAGAGAAAGTCTTTTCATGAATATCAGCTCCCAGGCATTACTGAATACTCTGAGATTAAGCAACTACTAGTTCCTTGGAGACTCTCTTGAGAAGGATAAATAAATTTAAGAAAAATAACACAGTCCTCCCAAAAATGAAAGAAATCTGACCTGGCAAAAGAGATGCAAAAACTGGAACTGTTCAGCCCATAGAAAATTTTCTTGAAGGCAGGAAGATGAGCACTTAAAACCACCAGTTTGGATGATTAAGAGGGAGGCTGTCAGACTACTTTCTGCACTAATCAGTAAAGACAGGCCAAGAAGCAATGGAGTAAGAGCAGAAGACAGGAAACACTCTCTTGGAGGATACCTGCCTCACGTTTTCCCTTTTCACAACCTCACCATTGTTACTCTGACACCTGCAAAATTTTAGGAAAGCATAGCTATGTTCCACCTGTATTTCTAAGAAATGGTGAGGGGAAAACAGGTGTGAGCAATCATTAATTGCTCCATTTTAAAATAAACTCTCGTTTTCTCATTTTACGTACTTAACATATCTCCTCTGTGATTCCTGAGTGCTCTTTTCACAAACGAGAATTTTCATTGTTTTATCTAGGCACTCTGAGGTCTCATACTCATCACCCTGAACCAGACATGAAAGTTCCTGAGAAGAAAATCATTTAAACATGTATGTGGAGCACAAAAAAGATAGTGGAATTACTCCCTTGATCAACATTCAGTATGAATTCAAGTACTCTGTCAGAACAGAACTTTTCTGAATTCATTACTCAAAAAGTTTTCAGGGTGTCTTTTGAGTTACCTAGATGGGGTAGTTTGTGATGAACAATTTTGGAAGTTTACATACAAGAGAAGAAAGACCCAGCATGCATGAGCTGTGGACATCTATGCTTGACCTCACTGAAAATTTAGGGACAGCAGATGTGACAACAGGAGTGTTAAGACAGGTTGTAAAAGAGCATGACAACATGTCCTCCCATTATCTAGGTGGATCATGCCACAGTGAGGTTAAGAGACGGGAGCTGATGACTGTGGTCTGATTTTGCCAAAAGAGCAGGAATTACCAAACTGTGTTCAAACATGGGCTCTTATGAGTATACCTATAAAAACGTCTACAAACCAGAACGCAAATTCTATGATTATTTTCAACCAGCCACAAAAAAAAACCCAAAACAAAACAGGGACCAGAAGTCAGTCAGGTTCAACAGAACTGATGATACCACATAACACTCTCATCTGATTCCTATCTTCATTCATGCATGCATTGGACAGTGGGCTACAGAGTAAGCAATGGCAGTTTACAGCTGTGATTCAGGATGGTAGGAGCTATCTCGACCAGGTTACTTTGCTGCCTCGTGTATCAATTTCACTTCCAAAAACTCCGGGCAGGCAGTAGCACTTAAAAGATCAGGAAGAAGATCAGGTAGAGAAGACAACAAACAGCAACACAACTAAATAAATTCATGAAGTGTTCACTGTTCCTTTCAGATACATTATGGAAGGTGTGATTGTGTTCACAGACAGGGAACTGAACTTGCTGCTCCTGCAAATCCTTATTTGATCTGAGGCTCCTATCTACTAGTAAAGATTATAAAGGAAACCTTTTCATCTCCTAAGGTCATTGCTTGCAAAATTTATTTGGCAGCTAAGTTAAGTCTTTTAGCTAGCAATTAGACATCCATGGCTAAACTAAAGAGCAAAGGTTGCCTGGCTTAGTCCCTACCCTCTAGATTTGCAACACAGGGTGAACAAATGACGTAAGAACCGCACAAGCTTATGTTTATTTATAATACTATATACCCAGCAACTCTAACCTGGAGCACTCCAGAGTGGAAGGATACATTTTTATAATGCCTGTTTCTTCATTAAGATTTCATCATCCACCTACGCTAAAAAGCTACTTCCCCTTCACTTTGTTATATCTGCTTTTACCCGTTCCTGTTCCTGCATTATTTTTTTAATCTCCCGTTCCTACTTTACATGCACTCTCAAATTTTAAACAAGCAAAATTTGTGCATTAGTGTGTCCTTTTCATCTATCATTTATGAATGACAGGTTCTTTGGTGCAGCTTAATGGTATGAGAGAGACATTATTTTAAACATTAAAGTGAAAACCATTTACAACTATGATAAGAGAGGTCTGTTGACATTAAACTTTAAAACATGCACAAGGTAAAGGCAAGTAGTTGCTCCAACAGGTGAGAGTACTACTCATGCACTTTGTAAGGGAGTTTGTTCAACACAAGAGCTGTCTCTTTGTTTTCTCTGTTTGACAACCTGTAGGATCTGGTGCTTCAAACAGTGCATTTGCTAATCAGCAGCCACCAGAGTTTGATGACTAAGAGGTATTTAGGGCACAGATCAAGGATTAATTTCTTTAAAATTACCATTTTGTTGGAGGAAAATATTTCATACCATTTACATTGGAAAGAAATAACAATAAATAAACAAATAAATCTAAAGAGTTAAAGCTTTTTTTTAACACATCCTGCTCACACCTTTATTGCTTTCACACTGGACTATCACTTCCTTTACTGTCTTCTTGCATTAAAACTATGTTTCAATTATGTTAAAAATTATGTTGTAGGATATTGGTTAACACTTATCTTGCTATATTTTATTTTGTTTTGTTCAGCAGCAACTGCATTCTGAGAAGCATCAGCAGAGTCAGGAATAATAAATAAATACATCTGTATTTTATATCATGTGTACTTGGATTGCATACTGTTCCTAACAGTGAAGAACAGGGAAGAGAAGGGATCTTATAGAACTACTTTCAGTCTGATTTTAGACAACAGAGAAAATGTAGCTGATCCCCTAGGGTAGAACCATTGCAAACATGGTGCAGCTCAGACAGTAGAGAGGGTACCTACAGAGCTTAACTTTCTCTTAGTTACTTTGGTGTCCTGCAACTCTCTCAACACCTTGTAAGAGGATGGCAGAACCTTATTGATAATGCAGACCTCTCACAATAAGAACGAAAACACATCTGGGGCATGGATGACAGATCAGAAAATTCTGATTTTATTGTAAATTTTTAAAAAAGGTTTTTTCATGCAATACTGTATTCTGCCTCTATTCATACAGCTGCTTTAACCAGCAGTGGTGAAATTAGTTGTGTGTTGCAGTCAACTTGCTTGGAGGCAGGAATAATGGTATGCAGAGGGACCTTGACAGGCTTGAGATGTGGGCTGAGGCAAACCTCATGAAGTTCAACAAAGCAAAGCACAAGGTCCTACACCTGGGTCACTGCAATCCCAGACACACCAATGGGCTGGGCAGAGAAGTGGTTGAGAGCAGCCCTGCTAAGAAAGACTTGGGGGTGACAGGGGATAAAAGACTTCACATGAGCCAGCTGTGTGTGCTCACAGCCCAGAAAGCCAATTTAATCCTGGGCTGCATCACAAGGAGCATGGCCAGCAGGTCAAAGGAGGTGATTCTGCCCCTCTATGTGGTCCTCTTGGACCTGTGCACAACTCTGGTGTGTCCAACATGAGAAAGACATGGAACTGTTGGAGCAACAGGAGAGGGCCATGAACTTCTTAAGAGGACTGGAGCACCTCCTCTATGAAGACAGGCAGAGAAAGTGGGGGCTTTCTGGAGAAAAGAAGATCACATGGAGACATGGCAAACTTCAGTATCTGAAGAGGTTCTACAGGAAAGCTGGAGAGGGACTCCTCATCAAGAACTGTAGTGATAGGACAAGGAATAAGAGGTACAAATTGAAAGAGGGAAGATTTAGGTTAGATATTAGGAAGATATTTTTCACTGTGGGGGTGGTAAGACAGCAGAAAATGTTTCCAGGGACGTTGCCACAACCTTGACATGTTGGATAAGACATTGAGCAGCTGGGTCTAGGGGAAGGTGTCTCTGCCCATTGCAGGTGGGTTTGGGATTAGATGATCTTTGAAGTCCATTCCAAACTCTCAATTTTCTATTATTCTATTATTCCATGGTTTGAAATTTCAAAGTGATCTGTGAGTAGAGAACATTGATCACTGATGACAGAAAAACCTAATGAGTCATTCCAGTGGTTTACATTACTGACCCATAGAACATAAGCTCCAATACGCTTTATAAAAAGGCAAATAGTCCTTAAGTATCTCTCAAGCATTCAAAAACAGTTCAGGTATTGCTTTCAATATCTATGAAGAGCAACATCTACTTTGAAAAAAAGATCACTCCATTTAAAAGAAAGAGATGGCATATAACAGGTGAAGGAACCTGTTAGAAAAATTATGAACATGACTTACCTTGTAGATTTTGCAAAGGCAAAGTCATGATGCCTCCTGCTGCAGCAGCTGCTACCAGGCCTTGGATGTTGGTGAGATTTGCTGTAGGTAGAGTTAGGACGAGTCCTTGTTGGCCCCCCAGCTGCCCAGCCATGTTGAAAGGAATAAGGATTGGCTGATTCAGGGCTGGAGTGCCTCCTGGCATCACCCCCGCTACTGCTGAGGCTAACTGTTGGGCTGTCAGTAATGGCTGTAAGAAAGCACAGACACAAACCTATTTTACTGTGTATAGCTCAGTATTACACACTTAGAACCCTTCTGGCTTGAGATCTTTTCGTGTTCCATTACAGACGTGCACTGTGTCCAAAACCTTAAAGCATACATTTTCACCAGCACACAAAGGTTTGACAAAGAAGACAGTCTGAAACTGCAATCCTCAGTCAAACAGCATAGTAGCAATCCCACCTGAATCTAGACTGGAAAATTCATTACATATACATGAAAGATCATTTATGAGAAAAAGACCTAACTCAGTCAACAAATAGCTAAATGCCAACGTTTGCCAAAAATTCTTGGTCGTATACTTATTGATAACAGCAGAAAACACTACAGTGACAACTAGAAGCTTTGTGGACCAAGACTGGCCTGGAAAGTGGAAGAATACTGAATACCTTCTTAGAGTATAGCTGAACTTGGATAAAAATGTGAAATGAGATGGGAAATATTTTAAAATCTTATAAAGTGCCATACTATTATGTCTATACTCTGCTCTAAAGAGAATAAATATCTGGCATAAAAGATAATGAAATACCTGTACTAATACAGGAGCTCTGTGTGACAGACATAATTGTCAGAGGCAATAGTTCTGTATTAAAACTGCACAAGCATCTTAATAATAAATTATTATATTAATTGCAGAAGTAATTTACATAAGAAATTAAAACATCTTAACTTCCTAAATATGTAAAACCTTTTAGGTTTTATTTCAGGAAAGCATACAAAATCTGATCTTGCCAAACTTGACTTTTAAAAATATACATGATGCATGTTCTCTTTTGTAACGCTTAATGCAGCCAAGGAGAAGCACATTTTCTACATTACACAGATCAAAGATGATCAATCACAGTTATTTATTTTTCATCAAACTGCACATCTCGATTAATTAAAAGGAAAGATACTGACCTGAGGCCCAACAGAGAATGCAGGATGGGACTGACTGGGTTGGTGCTGGTCTGCTGGGCTAGTATCAGGCAGCACTGTGTTTCCTCTGGCCTCTGAAATCCAGAGAACATATTGACTTTAATATCAAGTCTGGGGACTGCCACATTACCTTCTACTCTGATGTCACATAACATGAAGCTGAAAATGATATGTTAAAGTGCTTTATCAATAACTCAAGCACTCAAATCACTTATCAGCTGCATAAATTATGCTAACGTTCATTCAGACCAGCCAGCTCATTCAAAGAGTTACAGAAATCTGACAGCAGTGAAACTGAAGCTATCACCAACCCAGCTAATGTGGGTTGCATTATACATTAATTTACATAGAGTACATGAGCACTCCGTGCATGTGGGAACTGCATTTTCCTACACTTAGGTGAACATAAGCCATTAAAATTTCTGCAAGCAAAAATTATCTGAAAAACAATCAAGTCACATCTACTTTCTATCTTAATAAAATATTTTCTTTTGTCAGTTAATGAGGCAGGAAAGGTTCATAGAACATTTGCACAATAAAAAGGCATTATGAAAACTGGTATGCTTCCATATGACAGCTTGTTTTTTTTAAATTGCATGTGGACGATGAGTAAAATTCTGTGAAACCAAGGGTTTCATTTCCAGCATTTATTCAGATGATCAATAGGCAACAATCGAACTATATGTTGGGCACTAATGACTTGCAAAGCATAGAACATAGTCCAGCCCTACTAGATTTTGCTGAAGTCTGCAATACAGATTTGAAAGGGAGGAAGAAAAATAAAAATGTTCTATCAGTTGTAAGGAAGTACCAGGATGTTTTCAAAAGTACATCCCTATTCTCCATTTCCTCTGGGTGAAGGGCTCAACTGATTCCCAATTTTTCAGTGCTGATGGCATGATCAGGCCCACATTGATTTTTGAGGTTGTGAGAAAGACAGCAATTGTCAAATGTAGCTGCAAGAGTGCTGTGGTCTCTTATAAATAAAACCCTGGCAATGGCACCAGGTTTCCTGGTTGGTACAGTATCTCCTGTTTTGTTGTTTTTTGTTTTTTTTTTTTTTCCTGATGAGTGGTTGAAATTCTATTCTAAGTAAACCTTAACAAGATGCTCTTTTCTAATGTTTGTCCAGTGAATAGCAAGATAATTCAGAAAGAGTTTCTTGGCACACCCTTATGCTGTAAGGAAAAAGGATACGATTCTGTCATAAATTTTAAAGAGGGTATTATCAGCTCATTTAAAACAAATTCTTTTATATATTCTCCAAGGAGAACAACTTATAAATAATGGAAATGTGGAAAAAGAACCTTCTTCACCACATTAAGGTTCAAATAAAATTGACTGCTACATATTATTCAATTGACTTCCATCTCTGCAGCAAGTTGTCAATCATAACAGGTTTTTAGAATTGGATTAAACAATAAATGTGCAGAGTTATAACACAGAAATCTGAAAATCTGATTAATTTGTAATATCTTTGTGTGGTCTCAAAAATTCAGAAATGGACATTGCTCTGGGAATACTTACAAATGGTCTATTGAAATATCTGATTTGGAACTAATAAAAACATACAAACTTGCTGACATTTTATAAAGTGAATTCTACAGAAATATGTTTGACATTTTAATGACCATTGTCATTTAATAATTAGACTAAGCTGACCTACTGTAATCAGTGAGGATTACAACAATTGCCTAGTAACATGCAAAAAGAGATGCAGTCACTACATTTTGTATCTGCAATTAACTCATTCAAGTTAAATGCAAAGAGAGAAATGTAACTAGATATACAAGATTCAGTGAAAACTCTTTCTTTCAAATGCATAACAATCCTGGTGCTGATGCCATCCCTAAGACCAAAGACTGGGTTTCCCCAATATGATTTCCTCCTATACAAAATAATGCACTATGTTACTAAATACAATTTTTCCTTTGGTAATTTCCACATTCTCTTATGGTCTTTTTTATTTTTTTTTTAAATCTTCGTAGCTGTATGTATAAAGTGATATTAGATCAAAGGCTCAATACCTATGAAGATATCACTCCTCATTAAGAGCAAATCTTATAAATCAATTTTGTTTATTTCATTTTTAGGGCTGTTAATTTTGTCACTGTGTATGATTTAATAAATATTAAAACAAGCTCTGGATAATCTGTCATATCATTAAATCTTTCTGTAAAATCTTTGGGAAAAAAAAAAAAAAAACAAAACCAAAGTCAGAATTAGATTTTATTGCAATTTTTATACGTTGAGGTCTCAGAAAATATGTAAGAAGTTCTGAAGCAGTACGCCTGTGTTTTAGTATTCTTTTTTTCCATGGTGCCCATCTGAAGAACCACTGATTTCCATTATCTGTACAGTAAGGATTTTTCAATATTTGATCACACCATCTTTATGTAACACAAGTTGGTTATACTGGTCCATCAAGCCAAAATTAATTACACTGCTTTCCTTTTGCATTGTACTAATTGGAATCACTTAGGATTCCTGTCACACAGATACTCACCACAGACGATTTTTTAAAAAAAAATTTCAGGGCTCAAATTCTCTGCCTGCTACTTCTAATTTAGTTCCCATAGATGCAGTCATCCCAGGAAAACAGCAAACACTTTCATGTGGTCTTGCATGGCATCCTATATGAAATTTTCAATCCTGTATTCTCTGACTGAAATTCTCAGATCTCTCCTGCGCCTTCTACTCCATCTGCTCTAATGGACACTCAAGAGTCAAGAAAATGTACAAGAAAATCTTCCTGCTGGCCTGGCACTAAATACAGTCAAGCAAGAATTTCAGGGTTAAGGTCTGTTGCATCACACAGTGACAGCATTTTTTCCTTGCTGTATGCTGCATTCACTGATACACATAGGTCAACACTCTGAAGAAGGCAAGACAGAGCACAAAGCATTGCTAGAAGGCTACTTTTTATTTTCTCCCTTATAATAATATATTTCTGACTGGGTCGATTCTCCTGATTTCAGAGGAGTCAGAGAGCTCTGTCTATTTCTGATTTCTCTACTATTTGTGCTTCAGAGATTCATTGCCATGAATTTGGAAAAATGCCTTCATTAAGACCAACTGCCCTAAACTGGCAGCCCACAATCCCCTACACTGTTTCACTCTGCTCTTTTACTGAGTTTATTTGGGAGTTGATTAGTTCCAGATGCTGGAATGACCTCTGAAGGTAAATTATTCCCTTGTCCAAATTCCAGTCCTCACTAATAAAAGTGGACTGTCCAAATCTAGCTTAGATTTTCCACTTGTTCAGATCCAGACCTCTTACCTCCTATTAGATTATTCTCCATCTCTGCTCAGCCTTCTATCAGTGAGGGGTCTATCAGCAAGGAACCAGGATTTATAGCAATCCCTATGAAAGCTGGGGAATTACCAAGCAGTATCTTCTCCATTTGCAACTATATTTTGCAGAGATTCTACTCTCATTACAACCCCAATTGCTGGTGCACAAGGGGCAGAGGGAAGGCAGTAGCAGGGCTGCTACTCTGAAAAGAGAACCAATTGTCCTTAACACTGTTTGCCTAGGCAGGGTTCCCGTAACTAACTGCGTGCTGACAACACAGCCTAAGTCAATGAGTTTTCTCAATAGTACCATATGAACAGACAAGATGCCACTGCCATAGTACTGCCACCACTGTAGACAAGGCTTTAATATTTAATAAGCACTATTCATCATATGTGATTCATCATAAATTAATTATAAATTATATAATACATACATTCACCTCTCATCCCACCAAGGGACTGGAAGGGCATGACACAATAAAAAATTGAAGTGTACTGTAAACACTGTAAAATAACCTTCTCAAAATAAAATATTATGTAAAATAAAGCCAAGTAAAACAAAGGCAACCTTCTTCTCCCCTTATCAAAATGAGAAAAATAATTCTACAAACCAAGTGCAAAACCATGTTGTACAACATCTGATTTAGAAAAAACAACAAGAGAAACATCAGAAGAAATGAAGAAATTCCACATCTGAAGGCCACCAAGCTTCATACAAAATTACAGCTGTAAATGTACTGGTTATAAAAGGCTTTTCATAGTTTGCTTCCATTTTGTTTCTTACACACTTTCAGCTACACAACAGGTAACTCAGTTCTTAGTGTCTCCCAGTGCCTTGTGAAGTTGAGAATGTTCCAATCCCCCACTTTGGAACTAATGGGGAAAAGAGACTCCAATATGGATTCTCAAACAAGCACAATTTGGCTGATCTCCTCAGCTCTAGATCCACTGTTCAGAAAGGCATGGGTCAAAACACAAAACTGCTCTGCAACTCCTTGGCTGCTCCAGGGGCACAGCAGTTCTGCCAAGGTGAACCTGCACATGCTCCCCAGCATCTTCACTTGGATTCAATGCCTGTCCCAACCGCCCCTGTCTCACCTGGTCTCTGATGTTTGCAGGGAACCTGCAGCTGACTGGAAAATGGTGAGGAACAGCATCACAGGATGGAGTGCATCACACTTGTACATCCGGCTCTACCCTTCTGTGCACCTGTGCTTGTGCCTGCTCAAAGGCACGATGAACCCTGGCATCTCTTCTCAAACTCTGCACCAAAGCTCACTCAAAGCCAATGCTCATACCAAAGCATAGGACTAATCTCAGCAGATGATCTGGACATTGATAACTTCCTCATGGTCTTCATGAATGAATTTAATATGTCTCACATTTGTATCAAAACCAGGGATATGCTGGACCACCTCTCCTTAACATACTTTGAAAATGCTTTGAAAAATAAGCTGGATCAAATTCAATAACACTAGATTTTAAGTAATCAAAAGAATGTATAAATCCTTCTGAGATTTAAGAAAATATTTCAAATGCATTAACATTAATAAAAGAAGACATTTTAAGCAACAATTTATATTAAATCTTTAGCTAGTTCCATAATGTGACATCAAATTACTTGTATTTATCTCTCAGCAACCATAACAATAAGAAAGCAAAAGCAGACTTTTTTCTTACTCACTGAGACAACTCACATTAAAGATACAGCTTTGAGAATTAAATCATTAAAGTAAAAATATTGCCTGTGAGAAAAAAGTATTACATTTTTAAAACTAGTAAACTAATAAACTGAACAATCTGAGCAAAATACATCTGCATTTAGATCATAATCAAGAGAAACAAACTTTTTAGGGAAATTAAAGAGACCAACTAATAATATTCAAATTATCAGGTATGGTGTGTGAAAGTCCATCATCTCTGATTAAAGTAACTCAGCTCTTCACTAAATGAAGCCTTAACTCTCAGCAATTATACCAAGAGCAATCTCGCTGAACAAAATTTAATAGCTGAAAGGAAAAGATTCAACTGATAATGAAAAAATACAGCCTTCCCTCCAAACAATCTTCATTCTGCCACAAACCACCACATTTGGGCTCCTAATTTCACTGTTTTCATTTTCCTGTTGCACCAGAGTTTGGGCATGTCAGGATGAAGCATGCACAAGTTACCACATTGTAAAACCTTAGTAATCAGATTATTACACAAAATTTCATGAACACGCCTAAATTTTACAATACTTGCAGGAGACAAAATTGGAATTTTATGCTGATTCCATTTTACATTGGTATTCTCCTGTGGTTATCAGAGGAGATATTCCTGTTACCTCAGCAAAGAAAATCAATCTCATAAATTATATTAGAATAATGACTCTCCCACTGAAAGGTATTAATTTAAGCTTAGACTTTTCATATTCAGTTTGTTAGACAGTTTGTTAGACAGTTGTCTCCTTCCAGACCATGACCAGCACGTGGCACACAATTCACTCCTTTGGACTGTATAAAATTTCCCTATGTATCAGGCTATCACACAGATGATTAAGCAATTCACCCTTTTCTTCTAACCTGCACTTCAGATTTTAAGTTTTTATTTTTAGGCAGTAATTTCACCCTCACATAGAAACAAAAACAAGTGTGTAGAATTCTGGATGTGTGCAGAATTACTACTAGCACCTGTTCACTCTGAAACATAATAAAACTGCAATGCTGATGTTATGATTTCACTGTTCAATCATTTCAGCACAACATACAAATGCTGTGCACATCTTCTACAATGTTAGATTGTGTCAACTTACATAGCTCTTATTCTTAATTTTCTCCTACCTATGTACAAAACCCTTCTAGTTTACCTTTGAAAATGTTTGTGGTGTGATAAGGAAATGATATATTGATTTATCATATTGACATATATGTCAATGCAGTATCCTATACAGAAGAGCTAAAAATCCTGCATTGAAGATGCATTGAGTTAGACAGCAGTATGAATAGAGCAGATTTGCTTTACTGAGTGTATCACTCAGTACTTAAGTAAGGAAAACACCACCGTTTTATACTTATCTGAAATTGCCTCGTACTTTCTACTTTGCAGTAAAAGCTACTAAAATCATCTGGAGAGCTCAAAGCCATTCTGCCAGCACAGTATAGAATGCTGTCTTTGCCTGGTCTCTGGGGATATTTCCTCCTAAAGGATCTTCTCCCATCTTCTCTCTTCAGCAGTAGCTGAAATCACTGTCCTCACTACCCCTATGCACAGAGATTGGTTTGCATTTATGCACCTGCATCCTTCTGGATTAGGACTGATAACATTAAAATTCAATGACTTTATGATGAAAATCAGACTATTAAAGTGATTCATGTTACAGAGGACTTCTGGGCAACCACAGGTTATAATTATCACCTAACAAAATTCTACCATACCAAGGCACAAAATCACAAATAACTCAAAATCCCAGTTCTCCCAAGGGCCTTAAATTTTCTTCTTTCCCATTTTTATTTTTGCTCCTCTTTCCTTGTCTCATCTTTTCCTTTTTCTCTTTTCTATAAGTGATTTTTTTTTTCTTATTGGTGCCTATACGAATATTCTTCCACTTCAAATACCTCATGTGAGAAAAGAAATGTTGCTACCGCAAAAAAGGTGAAGGGATATAATAGCAAATGTATGTTCTTTATTCAAAATAGACTCATTCTACTTTTCTTCACCCAGTAAGTACAGTGCATAAAAATCCCTTGTTAGTGGTACATACATTTTTTATGAGTTGGACCCTTCATATTGAGAGTTCTAGTTCCTTGTATACTGTATGCATTAGCACAAATATTAAAGCCACAAAGACCCTATCAGTCTCCTCTGAATTCATACAACATTTCATAATCACTATTTGCTGACAGTGCTGGTGAATGTAATGATGATAAAAGTTACTTACCAGAAGATGGACAGTTGAATACATTATTATTTCATGCTGGGCAGCTGATCCCTAGCTAAGAAGTGTAGGAGGCTTCTCTAACTTAAACTTTCCTTTCTTTCCATCCCTGGAAGTTAACTAAATGCCAGTGTGAGCACACAAAGAACATCTATTTTGGAACAACTGTTAGAGTTTGCCATCTTTATAGCTATCTTAGTTTTCTTTAGGATTTTTTACAGTGCTTACCTATGCATATTTTTTTCGTTCCTAATAGGGAGGGCAAGCTTTCCATCAAAAGCCCAACCCGCCAACACTCACCCTCCCCACCTGACTTCTGTACCCTTCCCCCAAATAAGCCAGTCTATGAAGATATCTTATAATGACATATATTGCTGGGTGCCTGGAGAATCCTGCACAATTACTTAATATGTGTTTGGCTGCTGGCACTACAGCCTACTGAAAGCCAGGCAGTACATGTGGATGATCTCTGGTGCACAGTAATTCATGCTTCTGAGTGGGAGAAAAGTGTAGTATGTCTAACATATTTTGCTATTTACAAGTTATGTTGATAGACTAATTTCAACAGAGAGGGCACAAGTAGGCGGCTGGTGACAGAAATTCAACTCACTACTTTGACAGGGACCGGAAAGAAAAAGCTGTAAGGTGGGAAGCAGGTGAACCTAGTATTCTATCAGTGTTATGAGAGCCTGTTTAAAAATTCAAATCACCTAGTTTGATGAGAGGAGAATATCTAGTTAAGGAAGGAAGTATTCAATTAAACCTAGTAAAAGCACCTCACAGCAGAAAAGTGTTCAACAAAGTGCACCTCATAATATATGTTAACTCCTATTGGAGCAATCTGACCAGCAACTGTGGTGAATCAACAGTGGTTTATCACTGCTACTACTGAGTTCACTGATTTCTTCCCTGTGGTGTCTCTAACAATTTTACACTCTCTGCTGTGGTCTTTACATGGCCCTGTGGGGCAGCTCCATCAAGTGTCTCATTACAGGTTGTTCAGCTGATCAGACTTTATAGAGACTCTTGAAAGAGCCATCCTACAAAGTGGGACAGTGGACTGCTGTCCAGTTGATATCCCGGAGGAAACCTCAACAGTGACAGCAATTCCATGCAGGAGATCACATTCCTAGATCCAACTACCTCACAGATCTGGTAAGTCTTCATTACAAATCTATTCAGCTGCACATGTATCTTCAGAAATTCCCAGCTACAAAAAAATACAACTGCCTTTCAAAAGCAACTGGTGCCATTTGATATCTGCAGCAAGTTCTCGTGATGTAGCTCAGCAGGGTGAAGCATTATTTCAAATCGAAGTGCTGGCTGGAAGCTGCAGAAACTTATGGTATGCATGTCTCCAGATCTCATTAATCTTGAACTGAATTAACTTCCCTCTCTTTAGTATTGTCTGAAATCGGTTGTAGTGGCTGTTTACAATTTTGCCAGGAGCTTTTGCCATTTTATGTTTTTAAAGCATTCAGTCTTACAACCAGGTCTTGCAAAGTATGTCAAGCCTTACCATCACTAAACCAAGTTTAAACCACACATCAAGACCTTCTGTTTTGTGCCCCTCCCTGCCCCTTCAATCCTTCCCTCTTCCATAGGTTAAGAGCTAAAAATACAAAAAGTAGCAAGAAGACTAGTAGCCAACATCATCATAGTGTCTGGTTTTGAGGACCTATTTGCCAGTCAAAGACAATAAACCACTCTGCAGCAGCCACTAAAATAGTCTTTCTACACTGAAAATACCCCAGAACAGATCTCCATAGAAATAACCAAGTGGCTGACAAACATTTGGACACTGTCCCTGTAATATTGTTATCTTGCCTTTTTGTGAGTCAAACTCCCACTGGATTATAAATGTGTTGGATTAGTTTCCTAGGAAAGGTTTAAGAACGCAGCACAAGTTAAAAAATCTTTACGTGTAAGATTCATATATTCCAGCACATCCGAATTTCTTGAAAGATTTGGTTAGAAACATCTTGTCATGGCACGACCTCTTTGTAACAACATGCCGTGAAGGAAGCAAAAAAGCAAGAAGAAGCCATACAACTTAGCTTTGCCAAAATAGCAAGTAGTAGACAACTTGCTTCAAATAGGGCATTGCAACACATCCTAACAGGATTAAATTTTACGGAATAAAATATTTCTGATCCATGTGAATGCTTGTCTTCATATATATACATATGCCTCTCTATATATAGATACATAATTTAAACAAATCAGTTTCCTACATCACTTTCATTTTTATATTACTGTTTCGTTTATTTTTTTTAGCATTATAGTAACTGAAAAATAACTACTAGTAAAAGATGCTATTAATTTAAGTACATTTGTATTGTGTTATGTCACTAACAGACTTGGGTAACACTATTTCTATATCCTTTTTACAAAGCATTATTTTATTGTCTTCCTAATTTCCATGATTTTACTTCCACTTAAAGTTGAGTGAGGGCTTTGCAGAATTCTATTATATTATTGTCCTGTCATTATTCTAACTCCATTACACAACAACACAAAACCAGCATGAGTTTCCATTTGTCATGTTACTTACTTTGAGGATCATGTCAGATCTCAGACTATGTGTATATGCCTACTAAACATAATTTGGAGTCAGGCAAAAGGTAATCACCGATTCCTTCTAAAAATGCTTTTAAATAAAAGATTCTGTAACTATTTTGTAGGAGCTCTGGCATCTGACTTAGACCTATTCAGCCCTTTAGAAGAACCTCACTATATTTATATATATAATATAAAGAAAACATTTAAAGGTTATATATAACATATAGACAAATAGATTTTAACTTCTTTGTCCACACTCTCTAATTGAGGTGGCAGAAGACAGTCTTGGTGTGGAAGCCACACAGTTAAGTTCACATGGTGCTCTACAAGTGCATACCGTGCACCTCTCTAACACAGCTAATGTTGCTTCTCTGCCCAGAGAAGCTTCTTATATCTGGCTACAAATGGAGTACAGAGAAACTGGAGCAAAGAGAACCCTGGTCCACCTTTCCTACAAGGAGATCCTTCAGTAGCCAAAAGATGGTTTAGCACGTCTGGTGTGCTTTATGAATTGGATTGCTCTTGCCTTCCTAGTATCTTTTAGTGTGCCCAGCTTTGAGGATACGCAAAAGATAGCCAGGGCTGGTTTGAAATACTCAACACCTCCACTGTCTGTTCCTTATAGCTGTTACAAAGGCAAAAAGAAATCAGGTGTTAATCTGGCAAAAGGAAGACTTAGGCTCATCTCCAACCATTTCCTGTGGGACCTTCATCAGCTCTTTTCATCTCACAGGCAGAGTGTTGTTGGGCTGTAGGAGCATAGAGAAACCCTGGACCAAAGGAGAATGTCAATTGGAGTGGCAAGTATCGTCAGCATGCTGCTTCCTCCAGTCATAGAAAGAAGGATGCAATAATTTGTATTTGTATTATTTCAGTCATTGTGAAGAACATAGCTTATATGTACTAATGTGTACCTTGGACATGTATTTTTACATGCAGGGATTAGTAACAGGCATTTACTTAATGTTATTCTAATGACTTTCCTCCAAAGAGCATTTGTGGATACCACAACTCCCTAAGTGGTAACAATGGATAAACATCAGCTTGAGACATGCAGGTCTATATTATTTATGAAACTGCAATTCTCCAGTAAATAACCCAGTTGTTTAAATAATATGTATCTATGCAATTGAGTCTTCTGTATACAAATAAATACAGAGGCTTTATTGCAATGTCAGAAGTTAACAAACCAGTCAATAAAATCAATGACTTGCTTTTTCTTGCTTATATATCTAACTTTTCTCCACCTTTCCTATGTTCTGTGTTTGTTCTGGTTACATATTAACACTCTGAAGGATATATAGCTCTTGTGATACTGTTCAGTAAATAGTGATTGGAAGATTGAAGAAACACCACCTCAATGATCTGATACTCTTCGTCTTTATTGTGTACTCTAACATACATCTCACTGGTATAAATCAGGGAAAAAGAAACTGTCTTGGTCTATACATCAGAGTACTATAGATTTTTAATGTGAATGATTATATTAATGTCTAAGTAAATCAGGTTCATATCGATACATTTAGCTAAAAGTTCTCCAGGCCTGGATTACATGATCATATAACCATTTTCTAAACAGCACTGCCAGATTATAACACTGAGCTACTTATGCCTGTGTGGTTAAGGTTGTGTCAGCATTTCCATTATGCTTCACATATTTCAAATATTTATAACTTGGCCATAAAATTTGCTTCGGCCTGATACTTGGTGAACCAGAAGTACAATTCTACAAATCTTTATTCAATAAAGTTGTCCATTCTATTTCAGTCAATGTTTCCATTAGCAGGGTTCTGCCAGATTACAAGTCAAGGTTTATGAGTCCGGTTGTTTTATTTTCTTAATGAAAAGTAGATCGGGTCCTTTAAAAATATTCTTTAAAGAAAAATTTTTTTTTTTGAAGGACTGAGAAACAAGGCTCAATTTTGTAATGTGATTAGGTCCCCAACTCCAAAATCCCTTGGTTTTAGTACTTCAAAGAAGAGAAATTAACAGCAAAACTGCTGCTATGTAAAAAGTAGCCGTGGGGCAAATGCACTAAATTTTGTTCCACTAATTACATTTTCTTGTGGGTTTTCATCTGGGATCTAGCACACCTCCGAAACTGTAAAATTGGGAGGGCGCCAAATGAGCCATTCTCATCTATCAGGAATACAAACATGCTCACAAAAGCTATCTTATTATGTATGCTTCATACAAGCTCCTTATTCAAAAATATTTTAACAGATGTCATGCTGGATAAATATAATGGCTCATTTGAGGCTTAGAAACACTTTACGCACAGCAGAAATAAATTTGGGCAGCATTTTTCAAATTGAGTTAAGTCCTTAATGCACACCCACAGGCTTTCTTAGACTTACAGATACAATATCTTTTTCTTTCATTCTCCTTAGCTAGCTGAGCACATGATCTGCTATCAACAAAAATTTTCCTGGTCTGATACTGCTCTCTTGGTTAACTGCTGAAATATATCCCAACTCTTCCCTTGGTTTCTGAATGAGATTTCTGTGAAGCATTGGATGCAGGACAAATGCAAACCCTTTCTGCATGGCTCCAGCAGCCCACAGATTACCTTCAGAGGAATACAGGAGGTGCATGTTTTACAACAGCATCCTCTGAATCCTTTCTTTTTGAAAACTGACCACAGACAAGTCTTGCCCAAAACAGGAGAGAGTAGCAATACATTCCTACCCTTGTTTACCTACACTTGTAAGCAGTCTACTGAAATAAACTTAAGCATGAAGCACTCATGAAGCTTCTTTATGTTCCTGGGTAAGACACCCCTGTGGATAGTAGTATGGTACTTCTCAGGTCTTAGAGAGATTGCAAGACTTTTCAAGGTTTCTCAAGGCTTCATAAGAATTTAAATATTTTCTTTTAGTTTACACTATTTTGTTTAGTATTGAAAAACCTGGCTTGGCAGCTGCACAGCTGCAAGTAGATACTTACATCTATTGTGAATAGCATGAAAATTCCTTTCAATGGCAGTTACTTTTTTCCCCATAACTTTGATTTGATGTCATATAGCAACACTGAGACAAATTGTAGCACTAAAATTGTGGCCTGCTGTTTTGTATTAACTAAGGTTTCCTTGAAGTATTCTGACTTTTACAAAGTTTGAGACCTTAAGCACTGGGTTGTATGACAGTGCATGTGTCCTGACCTTTCAGAATGGCATAATGGTTGTGTTGTGTCATGTGCTGGGGCTGGAGGTTATCACATTTGTCTGCAAGCAGGAATGTGTGCACTGTCAGGGGAGTCTGCACTGCAGCTGGGGTCTCAAAGAACAGTCCTTTCCTATACTTCCATGCTGGGACACCTTAGCAGCAGCTCTGGCAGTTCAGCTGTTCTGAAATACCAGTGGGCTAAGCAGGAGAGCGCTGCAGTGCTGCTCTGCAGCTACAGAGTGCCAGGCAAGGGATCAAACAGCACAAATATCAGTTCTCCTAAGCCATGAGCAGCAGACTTAAAAGTCAGATGGAGAACAATATGGTGAATGTGAGTTCATCTAGCAGCACGTCAGTCAGTGCTTGCTGGTTTTAGTAGGCATTGATGTTTCTGTGTCAGGCTTTCTAGGTATAGCTCCCCAAGGTATTAGGCCACCATTAAGCGGGGATGGGTCACTGGTGACTGGTTTGAGCATGCCATACACTGCACCCACAGTAGCAGGGTCCATCCTTCAGAGAGTGAAGGCATGGCACTGGCAACCTACAACATCGGGCAGCATGAGGAGTGTGCTCTTCTTCTTGAGTTCCAGGCATTGAAACAATATTATATCAGAACTTCAGACTGACTCACTATGGAGACACAACTCAGGGAGTAGAAAAAAGAAGTGGTTTAGTCACTGCAAAGAATACTGACATTTATGTCTCGTATCTAGGTAAAGGGGGTGCTGTTTTAACTTCCATTCATTTCCTTTTGAAGTACACAGTTCTAAAGGGTTGGCTTCTCTTTCCTGCTGTTTCACCTTTTTCTGTGCTGTTTTCCTCCTCTTTCGGAGGATCCTTGGACAAAAATCTTGAAACTGTGGCTTCAAGAATATTAAAAATATATTGGTTAATTGCTTATGTTTTTAAAGGCAGGGTGGCTCTTAGGAAAAAAAAACTCAAATGCAAAATATAAGGCAATTTTAAACACTATTTTTTCTCTGATCATTGCTTTGTGTTTGGAATAAAAAAAAAATATTTTGCATTAAAATGGGACCAGTGGAGGAAGTCAGAATAGACGGTGACACATCCTGCTAATAACACAAGGGGTTAAAACACATCAGGGCATCCTGCAGGCTGAAGGCCCTACACAATTCACCCTCTCATGCTGGAATAGCAAGTAGCATTTCCCTATTAGGAGCAGCTCATCCTCCATGAGTACTTTCCTACCCTGCAAAACCAAGTATTTTCAAACCCAATATCATATTCACAGTTTAGTCTTCTACCAACCAATGACATAAATACCTAAATATTTCACA
>VZSR01000170.1:2490476-2505671 GCA_013398615.1 Brachypodius melanocephalos
GAAGGAAGGAAGGAAGGAAGGAAGGAAGGAAGGAAGGAATTATTACAAAAGGATCTAGATTATTTAATACATGCCTGTTTGGTCAAATTGCAGTTTTGATGCTGAATTAGATACATCTACTCTGCAAAGGGAAATTGTCCTCTCTAGAGATTTCCTCCATCCTAGTAGTTAGGGATACTCAATATGCGCAGTGAACTTACTTTTGCGTGGTGTGACACAAACTTGACTGATTTCAATAAAAAGAAGTCAATTGATTTCTGTGCATTTGATACACCATGACACCTAATAAAGACCAGGAGGAACATTTGAAAACACTGCTGTTTGCCAAGGTCCCAGAAAATACTGAACCACTTCCTTTGTCTCCCCCAAGGGGGATCTGAGTCCCACATCTGACTTAAATACTTCTTTAGACATGGTCTCATCATTCTTGGAACCCAGCAAATCCCTCTTATAAATTTATCATGCATTTAAAAGTGTCTTGTTTGTCAGATCTGTACCAGGCACTAGCAGGCAATTCAAATGAGAGAAACCACCACTGCTTACATGCAATCAACCTAACATGAAGAAGATAATGAATATACTTCCCCACCAACATTAGGTACAGTGAGAATAACTCAACAAAGTAACTCAAGTGATGAGCATTATCAAACTGTAAAGATCCCTTTTGCCATGTTGGTATATGTACAACGTCATTCTGTGACATTCTGTTTGGAAAATTTATTGTGATTTCTGTTGGATGCGTGAGCTGGTGGGACTTGGTCTTCCGAAGGCAACAATCCATGGCAGTTTTTCCCTCTCTCTGCCTTCTTCCCCAAATCTCCCTCAACTGTCTTGCTAACAGGAGGAGGCATTTATTGTTTGTGAATAAATCTTGCAAATCTAGTTAATCACTGAAAACCCACTTCCTGAATGTTGAAAGTCCTCCTCATAGATAGTAATAACCCAATTCTAGCTATGATCAGGGAAAGAAAAGGACAAAAATCTTATTTTTCTTTGTCTATGTAAGAACTGAGAAAATTCCTCATAGATCTCTAGTGGCCCTCATATTTAGACTGATCCATTTGTCTTATTCCCAAGGGAAGCCCAGCAAAGTTTGTACAGAAGAAAGGTAAGAACATATAGCAGAACTCTTTCCTCTCTTTTATCTTTCATGTATGTTTTCCCACCCTTTAGTCTACATTTATAAAGAGGGAGAAAATGAAAGCAAAAAAGGGGGTTTATAAACACTTTGGAAGTCAAGCAGCTCTGCAGTCAGAGTAAGATACAGTTCATATCCACCTTATTTTACAAAGAGTTAGTTCTAGCAACCTGAAACAACAGAAAAGTTTCTCTCTCTGCATCTAATTGTTTAGACCACTAAAAAGGAAAAAAAAAATGTCCCCCAGCTACTTCAGTGGTGGAGTAACTCAGGCACAGGTTGGTTGACTGTGATCTTGTCTGTCCAAGATGATACTACAAATCCATGCCAGAATTGGAAGTGACCTTTCCTCTGGATCTGTTTTGTGCCCAGACCTGAGCTCAAATGGAAGGAAAAATCAATGACAAAACAACAATAAATGTTTTTGGCTTCTGGAAAGGTAGAAAACTGTGGGTACAAAAAGCTGCATATGAGATAAATGCAAGCATTCTTCCCAAGAACCTAAAGAATTTCAAATTGCAAAACTTCAACATTCCACACAAAATTATGAGAAACTGCAAACAAGATATTTTTAGGCTTTTCAAAAGATGTGATATTAAAAGTGTATTCTGAAAGGGCTAAATGTAACCTGTAGTAAAAGACAGCAATTTTTATAAGTTTTTGAATCCTTCCTGTATTGTCCCTGTTTCTCCCCTCAGAAGGTGTGAGATGCCTCTCTTCTTGAGCCAAAGAGCATTGATTGGATTCACATTCTTTTCACTTTATCCTCTCTCTGTCTCATCCAGTGAAGTACACGAAGCACTCTGATCAGTAGACAAGATCATTCTGTCATCCAAGGTATTTGTTAAGGTTCTGTATTTAAATATGCATTGTTTGCAACAAAGGAATAAAGCAATGAGAGGTTACTAGAAAATTAAATGCACCTATAAATTAATTTCTGTAATTACTATTCATTAATATTTAATGTATTTATAGAAAGCAAAATCTTCTTGATTCCCAAAGCATCCTGCATTTAATAATGTGGAAACAGCTTATCTCCTTCCTGTTTTTGAGATTGGAGTTGTAATAACTAGTAATGTCAAATGTATTTTTTAGATCAATAATAAATAAATACATAAACACTTCCCTCCAGAATGCTCCTGATGTTATTCACAAAATTAAAAAAAAAATATAACTACAGAATGCCAAGGGACTTCATAACCATTTCATTACTACCATCCTAATTGCATGTGGTGGAACTGCATAATCAGTTTATTGAAATTGAAATCTTTGGAACTGATTCTCCCCACAGACACTAACAATAAGCATCCTGTGAAATAACACAGTACTTAATGTAATATAAACATTATATGCACCAAGCTTTAAACATCCCTTGGCTTTACCTGCTGGAATTGAACATTTTTAACACTCTTGTGTTCTGCCACTGCATTGAATCAAATATCTAATTTACAGACTGCAAAATACAATATTCCCATATTACAATAAAGAAAGCAAGATACATTCAGAAAACAGACACACACAGACAATTGGTATAAGGATAAGCAAGACCACATTTAATAAAGTGGAAATAAAGCAGACCCTTCTAGAAATATGAATGGATTTTCATGCACAATATAAAAGAAATTGCTTCTGCTTCCCACTGTGTCCCTGTGCCTCTGCAAATAACTAGGCTGATACCACAGCCCCGATGCAACCTACTCCTACTTTACAAGGGGACTTTACTCTTGTGAGTAGGTTCATTCATACAAACAAAACTATTTTTCATCCAGTGTATACACAGATATCAATAGATTTTTTCTCTAAAAGTGAGGTTCATATTTTAGTTTGCAGAATTAACATGGTAGCAATTAAGGATATGACTAATAAGCATTCACCTGCACATTTTCAAGTCAATATTCCATCAACATAAAGAAATCAAAACCAAGAAAAATATGTACCTTTATTTGTTTTAATTTTCAACAGAAAATCTACAAAATGCTAAGGTTTTATTATTATTAACAATAAATTGTTAGTAATAGTACTTCAAAACTTTTTGTCCTTTTTAAAGATCAAGAAAAGTTTGAGGTGGTGGGAGAGGGGAAATTCTGATTGATGGGTTTTGAAAAGATCTTTGTTTAGGGGCTTCAAACAGCATATTTGGAAAAGTCTTTACCAAACACAAGTTCAGTATTTCAATTAAAGAAGACCTGAAATAATTTCTAGTATCAAAAAAGGAATGGAGAAAGTTATTTCTTGTTCTCTATAGTTCTATCACTGCGTGCCAACAATGGCATGTGCATGTCTTAAAATGCAGCTCTCAGTCACCTCATCTTCATAAAGTTTTATAAGACACCAAAACCAAAAATTAAGATTAGGGCTATTAGATATTTGGATTTTTCAGTTCCCTTGTAGCCTTACCCTATATTCAGCACTGATGATGCATAATACTGTGGTGTCAAAACCAGTACAGGAGTTCACAACCAAAGCCAGCCATTAGAAATACCAGTTCTGCTTCAGGACAGGGGACTCCAGAGTTGAGCACAGCATTTTGCAACATTACTTTAAACTTTTAAAGAACATAACAGCTTTGCCAAGCTGTGTAAGGCATCAAAGAGGTCATTTGGAGCCACCTTTATCCTTGAACAAAGCCTCACAATAACTTGCTTCTACCAAGTGGACATCTCATCACGGGCCAAGAAGATGTCTGGTTAGTATCCTAAGAACTGCAATGACAGATAAATTGAAAATAATTTTAAACATAGGAAGCTCAATCCCACATCATTCAGTATTTTCTGGTGTCAGCACAACCCACGAGATATAGTACAACCATTTTGGGAAGAACAGGAGAAAACAGACTTCACAAGAGTGGCTGCAGAGTGCATGAGAGGGCACAATGTCTTGCCCTTGGTGTGCTTCTTTGATTTCTGTCTTGGGTTATGTAACCAAAAAAATGTATATCCTATTTCATCTGTTGAAACCAGTTGGGGAGATGTTTTTCTTTGTTTTTTGTAACTCCAGGAAGGAGAGTGTGGGGGCCTTCTGATAATGGGCCAGCTGTTAAAACCAGGTGGGGCAGTGTTCTTTATCTCTTTCATGAAATGTCCACCCTCTGGGGGATATTTTCTATTAATGGGCCATTAAGACTCACCACAGGACTGAAAATATTACATCATCCCATTGTGAGATGCTCCACCCAGTGGGGGGAGCAAAGCATTCCTACCTAGATAAAAACTGAGACGCGGGAACACCTGCGGATGTGGAAACATGGATCCAGGTTCTCCACTGGATTCCCAAAAGCAGACCAGACCCATCTTGCCATTACTAGACCCTTTCTACAGGATCATCTCTACTCCAACAGAACTACATCTGCTACTCCAGGAGGTCTTACTTTGGACTGCTTCCAGCACCCTGACCAACAGGGTGTCAGGTCTTATTTCTGACTCTGTCAGGGTTTCTAGGATTTTTGTTAGCTTGGTTTTTTTGTACTACTACATTTCTATTCTTAATGTCCTAGTAAAGAACAGTCAATCTTATCCCCAAATCTTTGCCTGAAAGCCTTTAATTGCAAAATTATAATAATTTGGGGGGTGGTTTTACATTCTCCATTCCAAGGGAAACTCCACCTTTCCCTAGCAGATACCTGTCTTCCCAGACCAAGACAATTGCTTAAACCTCAGTCTGGCAAAACACTTGAAACACATAAACCCCTCAAAGACAGCAGAGCTTGGCAGGGTGAGCAGGAAGATTCCCATTGGTTTGAAAGGTGATTGCTAGACAAGGACATTTTGGCTATATGTGAAGTACTGGTTCATGACAAAAAGATTTACCTGCCACCTTTAAAACATTAGCATACTAAAAAATAATCAGAAATGGAAAAATAAGGGGAAAATGCAGTCAACCAAATTTAACTACATTTTCTCCTCAATAGGTCTATACCCAGCTAAAAAATGAACAGTGGGGAAACACTGCACATTTTCACCAGCTGAAAGCCCACTCCAAACAATCAGAGAAAGAAGCAAATTAAAATGGATGTGACAATCAAAATATCAGAAGAAAACAACACATTAATGCAATCTTAATGCAAAAAGAATACAAATTATTTTGTTGCTCAATACTGTCTTTCTGCATATAGCACAAACCATTGGAAGAAGTTGGGTGCTTTTAACAAGGCTTATTCATTAAATCTTTTATTATTCATATTAAAAAAACAACTTATTGTACTCCATATGTGAGTATACACACATATTTACCCCCTCCTTTTCTTTTTGTGTATTACTATCCTCAGATCACCTCACATAAATACAAGCAGGCTGATGCCTACACAAGTGAAAAACAACTTCCCTCCTTCCTCCTTTAGTATTTGTTTATTCTTCAGCATCATTCTGAATGATAAAAAAAATTACAAAATAAATACTCCTCTGAAAGTCCCCTCCACTGCTTCATCTTTAAGCAAAAATTTGCATCAGAAATTTGCCGTAGTTATATATACCAGTAGTAAGGTAAGCTGAAGCACTTAAAATACACCAATAGTTTGTTTTAAATACCTGTTTACATTCTTTTTGCATTCATTTACATTTGTCACCTTAAGAACATGAAAGATTTGCAGGAACAAAACAGATTTAAGAAACAAATTGATGATGGAGTTGGAGTTATATTACTTGAATGTTTTTTTCTACCATCTTATAAATATGGAAAAGGCCAGAGTAGCAACTCTGTCTCCTTTTATTTTTGTGTATCCATCATTTTCCACCCCATCTTTTAAAATCCAATGCTAAAATAGATCCTTATCTGGGGTGGGAAAAGATTTTCAGAATTTCACCACGAATCAATGCATTTTCAATATACATGTTCTGGAAGGATGAGATGCAGAGAAAGAATCTTTAGGATAAGGAGAATCACATCTATCACTAACATAAAGAGGTGAGATACATGTGGGTTGATTTTGCCGTGGCATGGAAAGCCTGTAAAAAAATGAAATTCTTATCAAATAGCACTTCATTATCTTTTGTCATTGAAAAAATAGCATTTAGTATTATATGCAGCTTTCAGGAAAGCATCTGCAGTATTTTTCTACACATATGCAATACACCCTGCTAGCAAATATGGACTCATAGAGCTTGGAGGAAGAGCTGGCAAGCAGACGCATAGATAGCCCTGGTTTAGAGGCATGATGAATCGTGTATTCAGCTGAAGACTGAAAGTACACAAAACTGAGTCTGGAAAAGAAAGCCTGACCTATTTGCTATGAAACAAACAGGCAATTGGCTCCTCTTGAGGAATACCAGCTTGTCATGGAGGCAGCCACAGAAGGAAGTCACCCCCAAAAGTGTGTCTGTTCAGCTGATGGGAGCAAATCAAATCAGAACCCAATACAAAAAGGCAAAATAGCTTCTTCTCTTCAGCTCCTCTTTTCCCAGGAGCACAATGAGGCAGGTAGTAATGCTTTCTGACTCACCACAGATTCAGTAAATGCAACTCCCAAGGGAAGCTTGAACTAGATTGGGTTTGGAGCTCGGCAGCAGAGTTGCTAAATAGAACCAACAGCATGCTTTAAATAAAAGCAGTGGTGTGTTAAAAATCCCTGTGCAAAGCCTGTTTACCTGTCTGATTTCTTCATATTTCTTTCTCTCTCACTTCCTCCTGCCTCTAAACAAGAAAAGGATATTTGAAGGTAGTAGGCAAACCTGAGACTACCAGACTCCAGGAGCTCATAAAACATATAAGAGTTCCAGGGTTACTTCTTTGGCTTGCAACAGTGTAACTTTCTATCAAGGCTTGGTCAAGCCCCATGCTAGCACAGACCTGGGTCTTTAGTGATGGATTTGTACCCAAAAATGGTAATTAGCAGAGCAAGCAGGTTATTCATACCATAAGAAGATTTTAAGTGAGAATACAAAAGCAACCAGGTCCTTCCCATTACTACCATGCTTGAACTGACTTCCAGTAAGGCCAGGTCGAGAAGCTCTAACAGATGCCACTAGGAACAGTATCAAACCCCATATCTTATAAATTTGAAAGCATACTTTATTTGAGAAGCACCTTCTTGACACTAATGTAGTCCAGACATGACAAGGAAAACTATAGCTTTTCAGAGCTGTAAAGCAAAGCTGGTTCATAAAAACCTTTTCCTCTGGAAGACTCTAATCTAAATTTCTTTCAGTATGGTACACTTTGTATTTCCTTTGTACAGGCTCAGTTCTCCTTTGTATCCTTCTTAGTCAGCACGCCCAAATTGTCAGAGAGAGTGCCAGCACTAAGTCAGGAAAGGCCACTCAAACTTCTTACTATTATCTACTGTCATGATGTGCAGCTACAAGACTTGTTTTTCCTATTCACTCTCTCTCCTACAAGGAAGGAAAAAAGAAACTTGATCAGATCAGGACTTGATACTTGCGAAACTCCATTTTCCTAGGAAGTGATTCCTTTTATTATTATTATTTCCACTAGTGTCTTCAATAAGATATGTCTCCAGAAGTGTCTCTCAGGTCTCTGAGATGCAGAGACACACAGCAAACTCTGAATGAGAGGGCATATTACTCGGCAGAGAGGAAGAGGACACAAGGCTATCTCTGTCAGAAGGAAACAGAAGGCATCTGGGGATGTGAAAGGAGCCACCTGCAAGCAATGGCACCCAGGCCCAATGTGCAGAGCAGACACCATCAGCACTGTCGCCTGTGACATGCTTATGCAGTGTCTGAAACAACCCTCAGCTTTGGCCTCCAGCCACCACAACATTACAAATACTACAAAGCAAACAAAAAATGGGACAGTCGGAAGGGGATACTCATGGACCAGAATAACAGAGATAGAAGCTTTTCTGCACATACAGAATTTTAAAACCACTCAAATTGTCCAGTAGCTACATGACATCAGCTGTGTAATACATGTAAAGTACAAAGTATCTCTCTGGTTAGAGTATCAGGTCGGAAAAGCAAGAAAAGAAGTCAGGAGTGCTTTGCCCCTCTCGAATCAGGATTTCTGACCACTAGTCTCTATGCTCCAATTACTAATCCTTGCATCCACCAGCTGAGGAAGCTCCATGCATGCAACACTAATCTTATCTTGATGTTACGAGGAAAACAGATCAATACAGTACTCACAAGCTGATGTATGACTAAAATATTGATACAATATTTCTCATGTATATCAGCACCTTGCTATTTCTATTTTGTTTGTTTTTCTACGTATGCAAAACACATGCTGTTTTTCTTGCTGTTGTATAGTCTGCTCTTCTCATTTCTATAAGAATAAATAAAATTTTAAAAAGGCTTCAACAACACTTCTGCTATCTAAATCAGGGCTGCTTCAGCATTCAGCATTACATTCCATCCCACCAGACACTGAGCTATATTGCAGTTTATGAAAATTGGGAACATTTTGGCACATCTTAGAATTAATTAGGGTCTAGTTGAAACAGTGCCCAAAATACTTTACCTTTCATTTCCACTATTTTATTTAGTATACTCAGCTTTCTTTTATTTTCCCTATTTTCCAAAAATTCTGTAATTTCTGGGTATAGCTCCATCCTTTTTTCCCCTGTATTTATACACCACTTAATGCTATGAAATGCCTTGAACAAAATATGAAATTGCAAAGAGCTAATACAACAATCAACATTCCAATTTGACCAACAGGAGTAAACTAGCAATATGTAATTGTTTTTCTATTAAAAAAGTCATCCTTTTATGTTATTTAATTCCCAATGCCATATAAACAAATTAAAAGTGAAATTTATAAACTTATTTTTTTTTAAGACATCAGAATTTTGCTTCTTTAATTTCCCCTGCTTGGCAACAGGGACTGCTGAAAAGCCTATGTTTCAAGATGGGAATAATTTTTCCTGTAGACCCAGGTAGAAAATTTCTGATTCTATGCTATTTTATTTTTATTGGAAAATGTCAGAATAGCTAAAACCAGTTAATTGAATTTCACCAAAACTCCGTTTTCAGAAGAGGAAGAATACACCTAATTTATAGCAGAACCCTCATTTTTAACATCTGGAATACAGTTTCAGACTGCAACCAGAACTGGAGGCAGAAAGAAAGGGACCAGGCTTCCTAAGAACAGACAGCACCCTAGTGCTTTCCATACTTGAATGAGCCTGGGGGCACTAAGATCTGATTCGGGACACAAAACTGAGTCTATCCCAAGATAACACCCCACAGCACTGCACCCTTGTGTTCTCTAAGACACATGTTCCTCTCCATCTTCTTTTAGTGAAATAGCTCAATTGTTTTTCCACAAATGCCAGGCACATTCATTTTTTTTAGTGACGCAGGATTCACATCTGGGTCAGCCAGTAGCCTTCAGACCTCCCAGAGCCTAGTGCCAGCCCCTACAGGCTTGATCTATCTATGTTTCAGCATCTTGAACACAGTGTCAGTGCACAAGGCACATACTTGCAGAACTCAGAAATTCAGGCCAAATTTTCAGCTGCAATGGAAAGGAGCTGCTTGCTAGGACTCATGTGAAGCTAGACGTGGTTCACATGTAGACAAAACAGGACCAGGATGAACCAGGATCACCATCCCATTTACTTCTATTTTAAAAAACCCACACAAGCAATCAAAACTTAGCATCTAATTCTGAAAATTAATTGGCATTAGTTTCACTAAGAAAATGCAAGAAATTGAGAAATACATAAGTTTTCAATGCTGTTAATACTGTCAAACACCTACATGGTAGTTCTTCAAAAACTATTGATTTTACACCATGCATGAAAAAAATTGAGTAGATGCATAACTATTTTAGAGAAATATTTAGGAGGAAGGAAGGAAGGAAATTTCTTTCCTCATCAGTTATCTAGTTCTGTGAAATGTTTATTTCAAGAAAGGGATTTTTCCCACATCTTCACAGAAGGAGACTTAATTCTTTGTCCACTACCTCCCAAGCTCTGCAAAGAGGGTGGCACAGAGTTGTGGCAGGGATGACTAATTATGTGGCCTCTAGGACTGATCCAGTGTATCATCCCTGCTCTTAAAACTGGACATAAGTGCCTTGCAGATACCCAGCCAGGAACACTGTATTGTGTGGGGTTCTGAACATCTTTCTGGAGGAACAGTGCACTGTGGTTACCTATTTGGTTAAACCTTGGAACCTGGGTAACAGTTCCTCTGTATTTGTGTTAGCAAAATTGATAATTTGATGCTGAAAGTTGCCTTCCCCTCCAAAGATATTTCAATCAAAAATGGAAGAATAGCACTAATATTAATTGCTGGGCAGAGTGACTCTTGGACATACACCAAAATATCTTTATTCAGGACAAGAATTCTCTCTTTAATGCTGCATGTGCAGACTTAGCTGCTGCCACTCCTGTATGAAATCACACATGTCCCATGGATAGACCATGCAATACACAACATATCATCTGCCAACAGACATTTCCTTAAGTTTGCTTTCATTGTTCTTTCCTTGGATTTATTACAGTCATCGTGATACATATTTTCTTCTCTCTTCTGACCAGCTTTCCTGTCCTTATAAACACACTGTAAAACAGCAAGAAATCCTTCTTGGTTTTTTTTAGAAAACACTGCATTACAAATAATATAGAACAACAAAATCCAGGTAGATGCTTTATCCATATGATATTGCAAGGCAGGACATGCATCTGTCATTCAAACCTTGCCTTGTCACATAGAAATATCTCATTAATGCATCTCACATGGATTTTTTTTAACCTTTAATCCCCTGATTAGCTGACTGACTCAATGGGTAATTATTTGATTCCAGTCTCTCAGCTCCAGCAACATGTTCTCTTTTATCACACTGTAAAAACATGAAGCTTCTATCAAAAGTTAAATTAGCTCAGGATACAGAAATGAGTATCTTGATTTAATGGTAGGCTTAAGGTGAAAGCCTTTCACCACACTCTTATATAAAAAATACAGATTTTACTCTGAAAGGGAAAGTCTTGGCTTCCCAAAGCAGCACGTTTTCCACACTAGAAAGTCTCCACTGAAAACACTTCAATGTCATTACAATTTTATGTAGTGAAAAGGTATTTTAAGTGGCTTTCTTATTTTTTCCAGGAGATTTTATGGATCCCTCTAAGCCTGATTCAGTTCAGCTTGATCCAAATACACTTGAGAATCAAAAAATCAACTGCAGCAAAACAAATATGGAGCAGCCACCAGTTCTGATTCTGCAGGTACATTTACATGTACTCTCTTTTATCCTGGATCAGATACAGTGGATGGAGGAATTGCGCAGAGGTAAGGAGGCACAAGGCCCAGCTAGGGATTATTCACACCTTACATGATGCAAGTGACAGGAAAACTTCACTTCCTGTGTCCCTGCATTTCCATGAACCAGGGCATGGGAGTTCTCCTCCCATCAGTGAAATTACATCAGTAAGGTTATGGACACACAGAAATATTTATCAAACCAAGAAGCCATGGCACAAACATGCACATTCACTGCACACACACTGTGGCACACCGATAATTAAAAGTTCGCCAGTCCAATTGGCCCATCCATATTTTACCATGTCAACAGATTTAAAGACCCACTGGACAAAGAACAATATGAGTGAGAAATACAGCTGAGGCGGTTAAGTACAATATTTCTAAACTAGTCTTGGCAGATCATCATAGCTTTATCTTATACAGTCTGTCATGCCAAGTTCCTCAGATTTCCACTTGAAAGATTAAGACTTTTCTCTTGAGACATGTCAAACTCGGCTCTCATGAATTCCAATTGTATGCTAGGGTCTGCATGGGACTTGGCTTAATTTATTACGAAACTGGCTTCACAGGTCTTTGATAATTTATTACAGATACCTCAAGCCCACTTAAAGAGCTGTCCTTGGCCAGCCAATTGTCTAAAGGGGGAAAAATTCAATCCTAGGTTGCATTAGTAAGACGTAATAAGAACTGAACACTTCATGGACACAAAGAGATAAAGACAGCACAGAAACCTCATGCAGCTGGCTGCACTGTTTAAAATGTCTCCAGTGACCACAAAACATCATGGCAATTCTATTGAGGATATTTAGTTTTGATGCTCTGTTAGAGTGTTAAACAATTAGGAAAGTGATGAAATAATGTGAAGATTACATGTAGTTATTTAACTAGCTTCTCATTTAAAATTAAACACTATGTTCTAGTGAATAGGGTATAGTTTGCCATTGTTTCTGCATCCTATGAAGCCTAAAAAAGTTAATTGACACAAATTTTGAGCAGATGTTAGAGACAATTTTTATTTGCTCATGATTAAAATTTCAAAGTGAAGCACAGCAAATAAAGACTTGTAGTTCTAAGGCCTAGATTTGGGGATTTAAAAAAAAAATCTCTGTTCCTTTGGAATCTAGAAGATAAAAGATAACTGAAGTCCTTAAACTTTATCTTCTAAACGCAAAGGAGTGTCAAGTGAAGAGAACATGAAGAGATACAGATTTTTTAATCCACTTTATTTGCAATGAATGGTGAAATAACATAAGCATTTCTGAGTTTAAAGTATGAAAATGTATGAAATTTTCTCAGTATGAAAATTATACTGAGATAAACACATGTAGTTTTCTCACCTTAAATAGTTTTTAATTTATTTTGGTTAAAAACCACATTAGAGGTAAAGATTCTTTAAAAAAATGCACCTCAATGTCTGATAAAAATACCTCAAATTCCCAACTTTGAGTAAATGCATTCTCTAAAATTACAGGCACTATTCAGATGTGGATCCAGTCTGAAATTATGGAAATACATTTCGCATAATTTATTCTTGTGTCAACAGATTTTGAAGGCCCTATAAGCATTCAAACCAACCATGCACAATCGCTGAAGGACTTTCATAAAAGTTATTCAAACCACTGCCTAGAAAGATGAGAGGAAGAAAGCCTTTGTGTGTGCACTCTCTTTACATTGCCATCATAGTGCAGTATGATGTTTGACATTGACACATTCTTTACATCCTTCATCATTCTTTACATCCTTCATCATTCTTTACATCCTTCATCATGACTTTTCATGAAACTATCATCAAGATCACTTTAAGAAAAGGGAAGAGGTACAACTGAGAGAGAAGGATGAAGACAGCATTTGTATGAAGGAAGGCCACATCACTTTGCTGCCTTCTTGGTAGTGTGATCTTTCTTGATAGAGTTCAAAGATCTAGCCACAGCTATTTCTTTCAAGATACAGGAGCTGTGTCCTATTCTTTTCCCAAGACGTACAGGTTACCACTTCTGTAGTGCAATTATGTCTCCCTGCTGACATCCCATCTGTGACAAGAGTTCTTTAACCTCTGGAATGAGCTTTTAGTGTTCACACTGAGACTTCAAATGTATGAGTCTAACAGGAATTGTCATGATGGGCAATTAGCTTTCGGCTTCAGTACAGGGTAATATTTTCCAAGCATTTCACATTTCCAGTTCAGATGTGTATACTACTGATACTTGCACTAGTGCTTCATGATTAGGATGTAGAGAAGATCAGTTAGCACCACCACCATGTTTCACAGAGCTTCAGACTGCAAGAACGCAAATCCTGTGCACAGGTATCTTTGTTCTTTTTCTGCTGCATGAATATCTTCCTGCTAATAATCTTGGAAAAAATTGTATTGCATCCAGAAGAAATCTGTCTGCTTCTGTAACGCTGCAAGAAGAGCAAGTAAGCAGCCCAAGTCTTTTTTTGACTCTCTCCCCACTGTGACTATGTTACTGTGTACATCAAATTTTTTTCCCCTTCCCTCACTCACTACATCTTTGTAAGGCTTGTGAATTAAAGGAAGGAACTGTGGAGGTATGATAACCTGCCTCAGAGTCCCTAGGCTGCATACAGCACAGCAAATCTTGCCATCAAGGCTGCCACAGGCAACAACAATCCACCAGCAATATCTACACTGAACTTGGCTGGAAAGCTTTATTATACAATTGTAACATCAGGGGAAAAAAAAGTGAACGAAAGCCCTGCAAACAGAGCTACTCCTTTCTCTCCTCCAGAATGGAGATGTGAGGCAGCCTTTTGCTGCTGGTCACCCTGGGGTGCTTGAGCTGTCCAGGAATACCACACATCACGACAGCATGTGCAGGAGCACAGCCTGACAACACCATTGCCAGCAAAGCATGGGCTCAGCAGCTGGCAGATAAACAAAGAAGCAATCCCCACTATCAAAGTGTCAAGTATCTATAACCTCTAGCACAGCACAAATATTACAGCAAAAAAACCCAGACATCTAAGAGGTAAGGAATGGTAGGAGAGGAGGAGAGAAGTGATTGTGAGAATGGAGCAGTTGAGAATGCCTATCCTGACACTGCGAATGGTGCAGAGATGCAGGGCTGACATGTTGTGTCTACAAGTTACCATTAAGACATGCTTTTTACAAACCCAGGCTCCTTCCTCTTGAGGTACTTTAGAAAACATTATCAGGTTTGCAATCAGCCTAAAAGCAAAGCATAACTGTAGGTCAGACTGGAGAACTCAGGAGCATTATAAGAACATATTTCACCTGCAAATATTCTGGAGCAATTTGCTCAGATCTTTCAGGTGCTCATTAGAAATTTGTTTCCAGCATGTACGGCAATTATTGCAGATAGCAGAAGATTTCATAATGCAAAATCTTTTGGTTTCTGACACACCAAGGAAAGGCCAGCAGCTAAACTACAGATGCAAAACTTGAGCTCAGTAAAACTGATTCCTGAAATGCAGACTATTTCCAAATGATATTACCAAAGAACCTCTTAATTGCTGTCTTTATTGGTATTTTTACCATCTGAACCCCTACCTGAATACAGGCTATACCCTGCACAATCCAGATATGTTCTGCACCAGAAGAGATGGACCTAATTGTGTTTTCCAGATACATACCCTGTTTTAAAAGCAGTAATGTTCTGTATTCCACCATTTGTGTCTGCCTGCTGAGAACACTGCCTGCAGCTGATCCAGATGACCATGTCCCCGACCTGTGGAAGCTTCCCAGTTCTTGGAGTAATTTTTGTAAACATTCCCCTGTGTACAGATTGGGAAAAAAAACTCAGTGGTCTGATCCAAGAGAGAATTGGCATGGTGGGTGGGGCTATGTGTGTCTAAGCATCAGGTTTCTGACAATGAAGAGGTTAAAGCTCTGCAAGTGTTTTCTAGAGTGAA